>JAVKLA010000039.1:11897087-11966214 GCA_034782735.1 Sagittarius serpentarius | reverse complement strand
GGAAGCTTCTAGCAACTTTTAAAGAAGCTGCCCCTGTGGCCCCCCCGCTACCAAAACCTTGCCACGTAAACCCATTATATGCACCCATCACCTTTCTCATCCAAAGAATCTGATCAAAACCCAGTTCTCCTTGGTTAAGAGGCCCTTTTGATTCCACTAGATTCCCTTCTCCAGACCTGTCAGGAACATGTGCAGGGTAATTACTGGGAGATGGTGCTCCTTGCTCCATGGGACAGTGATGAGGTACAGGAGTGTAAGGTGTTTCCAGCTGGATTAGATACTGGGTCTGAATGAGGGTGAGGGTCACAGGACACTCATCATGTTAGAAACAAGGAAAAAAACCACCAAACACAACCTTATTCTGGCAGAAGAAAACAAAAGGGTACTCAGTGAGTGTAACATGGAGGGAAAGAGAGAATTTGGTACGCAGTCCTGAGGCTACTACCTGAAGAACCCTGTTAGGGAGTGAGGAAGAGGATGCTGTGTGATGCAGGAGAAGCTACAAGGGGAAAAGGTTTCTAAAGGAACCATTTAGTGGCAGAGAAGGGAACCCAGGCGGGAGACTATGCAGTCTGTATGTCAGTTTGTATCCTCTGTGACATGGTTCTTTTCCTTTTCGCTATCTTTTCCTGTTGTCAGCTGCCACTGTCTTCTCAGCCAATACCATTCACATTTTTGCAAAATAACCCATCAATATAAAGTTCAATTTCTTTTTGAAAAGGATTCCATGACCCCTTGGAAAATAGTGTAATCTCACAAAACTGTCATATTTGACTTTGAGTTTGATTTAACTTGATTTGAAGACTTCACAAACAAGGCATATCTAAAGGATGTCCAGTGAAGTGTTAGGATTGGCATTTGGAACTATATTGTACAGAGGTTATTTAATCCATAGGATTGTCCAGTCCTATTTATTTATTAGAGAATATTTGTATTGGAGTTGAAAAATAATTGTAGGTTGATAAGAAAACTCTTGGCATTTATGATTTTAATCAGTGTTAATGCAGACTTGATTCCTGTGTGTGGTTTCCAGTTTCTATACACAAACTCCATAAAGACTCAAGCCTGCACTATTTGCACACCAATGGCTCCCAGTAAAGCTAGTAGAAAATTAGTGGGAGGTAGTTGTCCCCTGGTGTTGCATGGATAAAAAAGACTCTTCTTATCAACACTGATGCTCCTTCTCATTGCAGGTTCAGTCAAGCTAAATTGCATGAAGAATGGCAGCTAACTCACACAAAGCACTGCAACTTTATATACAGTCTTTAAATAAAAATGAGGTCCTTATTCTTCCACATTCTCCAGATTCCATAAAATAAAATGAACTACGGGTTCTATTTTGATGCTTTTATGGCTCTTCCTATCATGGTATTTGAATATATTACAATAATCAGTGCAGTTTTTACTTGATAGCATTCCATGTGAGCTAAGGAAGTACTGGCTCTATTTACTGACAAGAGATTCAGACAATGGGCATAAGAGTAATGCATGAAAACTTTCTGAAAGACATAGGAAATATGTGGAATCAGATCTTTTGGGCTAGATCAGATTAGCCCAGGGCTTGATCATCTTGCATATCTGTGATTGATCATGCCCATAAATATTACAAGCTGAAAAGGACTCAAAGCAAACCTGAATTAATTGAAAGGGAACCGTCAGATCTAAGTTTTGTAACTCACTGGGAAGAGTCCAAATGAAACACCAGGACAAAAGAATCCAGAGAATGGAGAAAATGTTATCAATCCCATCTAAAGCTCCACATTTGTAACTCAGTTAAGTAATATGTAAAGAATATGTTTTGAATGAGCTGGGGACTGACTAGAGTGGCATGGAAAACATTCTATTACATTAATTATGGCAAAAAAAAAAAGAAACTTTCTGAAGAGTAAGAGTTAGTCTGAAAAAAAATTTTTTTTTTTAAGCTCATGCAAGATGCAAATAAGACCATCTGGTCTTGGCTAACAGCTGGGATGCCTACTGAAACAGAGAAAACCTACACCTTCAGGTAAATGGAGCAGTAATCAGATGTCCCTCCTTAGCAAAGGTGCTGTGGCTCCTGCCCAGCCTGGTTAATGGGATGATTCCCTGATCCAGGGGAGGTCACTCTGCACCTCCCGCCACGTCCGGCTACTTCTCGGGATGCGCAGATACCAGGTAGAGCATTGTCATGGAAGGGAAAAATGTTACTATTTTTCCCATTGAAAACTAATCACAAGCCATAGAACATATTTAAATTTACAGTGTTATTATTCCTTTGGATTTCCTTAATTTTTGGTGTCTGAGGAAATGAGAACTACAGAGAAAAGATGTCTGTGCTGTTGTATAGCATCAAAATGCACAATCAGAATTAAGCAACAATCAAACTTCCCAGACTAATCATTTTCCATTGATAACTGTTACACCGTGACTGTAGATTAATCAAGTAAAGACATGAGCTTGAACCAACTACACATTTTTAAGATTTACTGCCTTATGTTAGGGAAACCTGCACACTTCCAGATTGAAGGCTGGTGGGAGACGGGCTGGGTTTACACAGGATTGACACTTGTGCTGTTACAGCTTACATAAAAAACTTTGCTTGAAGATTAAGAGCGAAGCCAAGTTCCACTGTTTGCTGACAGGTGCTAAATTCCTGCTCAGAAAAGGACAAGATGGCACAGAGGACATGAACTTGTCAAAAGAAAACCCTTTAGCTGTAGGTCTTTGGGTCTGATCCCGGAGGGCTACAAGAGAAAAAAACTGCTCTCGGGTAGGTGGTGCTGGCTTGTGTACACTGAGCTGGAAATCCTTGGTTCTCTTACTCTGTACTCATTTTTGCATCATTAACTGTTCAATAACTCGCAGTTATAACTCTGTCATCATGAATGGAATGTGGTAAGGTGGTTGTACAGAGAGTTCCTGCACATAAAGAGCCCTCCGAGTTAAATTGCCAGGGAAGTGTGGGCAAACAAGTCTTGTTTCTGTTCATACCATTACATTCAAGATGAAATAGAAGACTTTTGAGTTGAAAAAAAATGCTAATGAGGTATTTCTCCCTATTCCTGTGTTAATACCACACACACAAAAAAGCAACTTTTCCACATTCAGAATTATAGCAGAAAATTTGTTGCTACAATATAAAGTAGCATTCAAAGTTTCCCTGTCATTTATCAGCTTCTGGCCCTGCTATCGCTACACATTTGATGTATTTTTCCATTGAGCTAATTAGACAACTACCAACATGAACTGTTTATTTACAGACTTGAATAAATACCTCTCCCTGCGTTTATTGGCTAGAATAGAGCTGAAATGGTTATAATAATCACACACCTGCCATTTTTGTCAGCTACACGCTTGCAAAATGAGAGGGATTTTTTGAATTATGATTTTTGGCATGTTTGCTCAATAAGATGTTTCGGAACCATGACAATTACAGCTTATATATCTCAAGGTCATGTAATATGTAAAGGATGATGATAACAGATACTTGTAACACATTGTTCAGATACAGACTCTGATTACACTGACTGTCAGTGTGATCAATACTTTTCAGCTTTTCATATTATGCTTGTCATGTCCCCAAAATTCTAGTGTTTACAGATTGATAAAAATATAGGTAGGACAAATATGTATGTACACACACACTCACATTGGTAGACACAATCATTGAGCAACTTAGAGCAAGAACAAGATAAAACTGAAAAATCTCTTTCTATTTTCTTTACGTGGTAGTTTTCTGAGACTGAATCAGTATGCCCACTTAAATAGTAGTGAAGTTGCAGGCTAGGCACCATGCAGCATAGACCCTAACTTATTAATGGCAGAATGTATTTTGTTCTGCCATTCTTTTCACCTAGAGTTAAGGTAATATTATATACAATTATCAGTCTTTCCCAGTAATTTGTTCTGCAAACAAGTCAGTTTGCATTATCATTTCTAAAGTTTGAGGCATAGGAGCAGGACAAGTTGGAGAAGACTCTCTGTTTTGGATTATTCTCTGCTGGGTTTCTGGGGAAAGAGTAGTTAAAGACAAACGATCAAAATTATAGACCATAAGGTCTTCAGGATAAATTACCTATTGATGTAAAATTTACAGTGTCATTATACCATTGACTTTACTGCACCTGCAACTTACAGCATAAGAAAATACAACCTACTGCTTTTTTTAGAGAACAGATAAGTAGCCCCTTTTCTCCATCTTTATAAAATGGATAGAAAAATGATTATCTAATTCACTGAAGTTAACATTGATGGTATGATTTTACAAGTGGCTTCAACTGTCTGATTAAGACTCGTTAAATTAATAGATGTCTCCACCTGCATATTCCCTATGAGGAAGTAGGGCTCCATAACATGAAAAATTAAAAAAAAAGGAAAAAGAAAAAGGTTGCACACAGCATATTTTCACTTGCTTAGTATGAATTCTGTTTAACAGGAATGCGTTTAGTGATGTTACTCCAGCTAATAGAGTAGTGCAATAGGTGCAATATTTTGTGCGGTAACTTCTTTCTAAAAAACTAGCAGTGTGGAGACCAGATAAAATACTATTAAAAATGTAAATGCCTGAACAAGAACAGGAATACACATAATAAGGTAAAACCATTTTATTACAAATACCAAAGTGACATTACCACTTCATGGGATTTTTTTGTCTTCAAGACATGTAACAGTGCTTATAATCTGCATGTGAAATTACCATGATTGTGTGTGCATATGGGGTATTAGCAGGTGTCAATGGCCAACAAGGTAGTTGTCTATTTGCATGTGTGATAATGGTAAACAGACACATAAATTATGCATATTCATATGTAGCCAGGGCAGTCTTAAGTTTTGAGTACCAGACCTACAAGGTCAAACTGTAACATGCCTAAAGTCATATTAAATTCTAAACTGGAAGAGTTGGTGTAAACACAGCTATCACTAGATTGCCAAAGCGCATACTAGATTTTTTTTATTATTGAAATCAGCCTACAGCTTACTACCACCTTACATACTATCGATGAACAACTGGGGTATGATGTATATCTGCAAAGTTTGATAACAATATCAAGAAAGTTCAAATATGCATCCTGCCTAGATGAAGAATTTAATCTTGTTTGTTAGGTAAATTATCTTTTTTGTTGCTGTTTCTCTTTGAGAGAAAATATTCTATTTTAGGACATTTCTCATGTAGTCAAAATCAATTGCATCAGAACACTTATGTTTGGAATAGCATCATCCAGTTTTGTTGAAAAACATGAAGCAAACAGGAGCATAGCCTCTTGCCAAGTAAGATTTTTGAGTGCTAACTGAGATCAAGTAGCAAACTAACTAATCTGAAACCTAGTAATACTTGCATGTGTTATGTAGTTAAAGACTAACAGACACAAATGAAGATAAAATGCCAGCAGTGTTTTGGGGCAATTTGACACACAGCTTCCATGAACTTCAGGCAATGTGGGGAGGTAGTAAGCACAGGATATTTGCTTGTAGTAGCAGATTGTGTAAAGGAACTCAAGATAACTGGAATTATACTCATTCAGTTCTGACAAAGTGAATAAAAAAGCCATCCTGAATCCTTACTGCTTTTTAACTGCTTACTGCTTCCTAATTAATTTCAGTCTTGAACTGAACATCTTTTATTGCATTTTCTGGTTTTTAGCTAACACAGCTCAGGGTCCTGCTCTACTCTTCTGCTGAGAGTTAAATTTAAACTAAGTTACTGGATGACAAATATGTTATTGTAGTAGGTGTCATATCGCCAGTAGTCTGATAAGCAGTCATCTCTATTTTTATTGTTCAGTCGGCTGCTGAGATAATCTCAAGGAAGTAACTTCCCTTGCTCTCTGCTCACACAGTCTATAATATATTCCTATCACTCTGTCACATGGCAATTTAACATTCTTGGTCTTACAGCACCTGTTTTCTTAAAAATATTTACTGATCTTTAGTTCTGATATCAGGATACCAAGTGCCAGATGAAAAGCATTCTGATATGAATGTAAATCCAATGATACAGTATGACTACTGCTGAGTTACCTTACCTTTATCTCAGTACCAGTGAAATCCAACCAGAAACTGGAATCTATTTTCTGTTTGAATTGGATCCAGATTTTCACTTAGAATATTACTCAAAACTACAATAGGATTTAAGTCAGGCCTTTTATATAGGATTCTAGATATCCTGAATCAACGGTGGAATGTCAAGTAGGAAATCTGCAGACTTGTTATTTGAGAAGATCTAGCACAGGCAATTCAGGTCCATGAGCCTCTTTCCCAAATCAACCCCGCAGAGACATACAGAGCAGCACTTGTCTCCCAGTTCTGGTCCTGGCCCTGTCTCTAGCACAGACTCAGGCTCTGAACACAAGATGCGTTACTGAAGGATCAGACGTTTATGTCTGCTATTATGTGTTGATTTAAAAAAAATCCGTAAATAAATTACCTTTAAGGAAAAAAAATATAATCCTCCTTAATAGTCATCAAGGTGTAAATGAAGCTTAACAGTAAAATTCGATTAAAAAAGGACAAAAGTTATACTTCATTTTCCTCAGGAGGGAGTTACAGTCACTTTAAAGTCAGTACACTTTAGCTAGCTACCTAAAGCCACTAGTTATCTATATGAAAAGAGTAACTAAATTATAGGTGTTTCTTTATTCCACCATAAATTGACATGTTCTAACAAGACAGTTTGTTTGCTTTTATTGTTCAGAAGCCCCAAAGTCTTTACTGTCTGCTTCTCCACTTGTCTTAAATGTTTGATTAAGCACTGTGAGAATTGTCAGTATTGATAAACTTCTTTCCAGTACATTAAGCACTCTAATCCTTTACATTCCTACTCTATCTCCATTGCCAATTCAGTCAGCTTCCTTAGCACTTGATTTTAGGCCAATATTTGCATTAGAAATAGTCTATAAATAAAAATTACTGCAACAGCAGGAAAAATTGTTTTTCTGTATCTGAAGAATTCTGACAGAAACAGTAAGCGAAAGGCTCTGCTTGTTCTATAATCACAGGAATTAAATAGCTATCTAGTGAGCTAATTAAAAGGGGTAATTAAACTCAGCATTTTTTTTCCAGTTTTCTAAAAACATTAATTTTGATCAGTGGCAATGCTATTTATCTTTCCTTCACAAGCTTGAACTAAGCAGGAGTTTTTTGGTGTCTGTACTGTATTTTGGATTAGACTGTGTGTTTATTTTGATAATTTAACAGAAGGAGGTTCAAATCAGGAAGTTCAGAACTCGGTATGAACTCTCTCAATTTTTGGCACTGTTAGGGTCAACATTTTGGTTTTATTTTTTATTGCATTTCTTTCTTCATACTGCTCCAACATTGAAATTTATGCCTTAAATATAGAATGTGTCAAAATCTATTTTTCAATGCATAAGATAATTTAGAATGCAATATTGCACAGTTTGACTATGTTTCACTTTATTTCCTTTTTGTCTCTTTGAATTTCACTTGGGCAAATTCTGGGGATAGAAACACATTTCAGGGCAGCAGGGATATGCTGTAAATTATGTACATTTGTATCAGAATTACACAAACATAACTAAGTTTGGAATTTGTTTCCATACAGATAATCAGCTAGATAGTTGTGTTAGCTACACAACATTTGTGTAGCATATTTGTGAATGCTTCTTCAGATTCAGACTCACCTAATTTCATCAGAATCAGGAATTCTTGTTGTCATTTGTCTCTGGCCATACCTACCAGCTATGTGAAACAGCACGGATCTATTGTCCTTGCTGGTGCTTCACAAATTTCAACCAGCCAAGGGTTTGCCTGCGTGTCTGGAGGACACTGGCAGAAAACTTTAGTATGTCCTCTTCTGTATTTTGTGAATGTAAAACTTCTGTAAACTCAAACAGGTAATTTGGATGCAAGAAGTATTTGGTATTGCAAAACCAGTACTATTTTAGGAAATATATTCACACAAGCTTAACATGTCTTTACCTTGTCACAACCGCTACAGAACTATGCCATTTCTAAATTAAATCACTGCGTGCTTATATTTGTTCTTATCAAAGGCTGTCCAAGTTCAGTACATCATTTGCATGTTTCCCTGTTTAAAAGATGATTTGGGAATGCCACATGCAACACAGAATGCATAACAGTGGTTAGCCAGGGCGAAAGTGTAAATACCAGGTCCTAACCCTGTAATCTTTACATAGACATTGTTTCCAGGGCCAGCAGTAGGTATTTTGCCTGAGTAAAGGCAAGAGGATCAGGCTCCACAGTGCAATTTTATATGAAAATGAAGTGGATGAGATACTTCTATCAGGCTCATTTAAAATAAAATAGGAGGGCTGCCTTTTGTCTGCACTGCTAATAAGAAAAATATGCTAGAATAGAAGGTAATTGTAATAAGGTATGTCCCCATTTTTCTCCATTTTGTCCAGTTTTCTTTGATATGATTATAGATGTCATACGTAAATGGTATTTCTTCAGAGTGGATTTATTAATTTTTGAGATGTACATTCTTCTTGTACCTATATAAGAATTGACCATTTATACATAGGGGAAAAGAAAGGGTAGAGAGACGTACAGAAAACAGACGGTGTAGCAAAGAACATTGTATCTGCAGCATTCTTCATAAATAACATGAATCACACAGAATTGCCAGAGATTATTTTAATGGCTCGACCCTTATGCTGTTATGGTAATTACAGAGAGTTTTAAGCCCCTCCACCAGGGAAATTATATATTGAAATAGTAAAATTTTGTAATGAATTTCAATTGTTATTCAAAATTCTTTATCAGAACTTCAGGGATTAATAGTTTCAGTACTTTTTTCCTTCTGGAGAACCATAAAGAGTGCTTAAAAAAACAGCGCTTAAAAAAATAGCAGAAAACATGCAGTATATCTAAAATTGATGCGACTCATTGATTTCAGTGAAGTGGTGCTGATTTACCCCGAATGAATTCCTGGTTCATCTTTTCTATATGTGGAAGAAAAGTACTTTAGGATGAAAGTCTCCTGCATAGGCAGGGACATACTTTACAACAGTTAAGTCCATTTAAGTCCACTGTTTACCTGCTGGGTTAAGGAATCAGTTAAGGTTACCTACGTCCAGAGTTCCTCAGTCTGTTCTTTCTCTCCTTGCAGAAATTCTGTCCAGGAAGAATTTGTGGAGTTAGCCGCTTTGTCTCTGATTTCTGCACACCCAGCAGTTAGGTCAGAGGGGCAGCAGATACCTGAGCAAGTGTGTCCTATGCACACTGCGTTTTGTGCCTGTGCTCTGCTTTCTGTCTGGAGAATCATGGGTATATCTTTGGCAACCCTGGTGATTTATAATGCCATTGTAAATTTTCTGGTTCAGAGTGAGGTACTGAGCAACAGGTTTTCAGAATTATTTTGAACTTCTTATCCCTTCCAACCCAAGCCATTCTGTGATTCTATGATCTTCTGCAACAGGGCTGAAGAAGCAGAAATAGTGACCACTGCCTAGGTTTTTGCTGCAAAGTAGCTGCTCCATCGGAATGGAACTTGCCTTCACTGCATTCAACACCAAAGGCTGAACTCAGACTTCTTTTCATCAATTAGTAACTAACTGCAATGCATCCTATTCATTTCAATGTAAAAGCTGAGTGCTATGTATCAAAGAGGGGGTAGAATCTCGTTCTGGGTAGCTGAACACACAGGAATAAAAGGTCTGTTTGCAGAGCAAGTGGGCTAGCACGCAAGGTGCTCTCTGAGTGATCTGACTGTAGGTGTAGATTTCCCATAGGTGAGAAATAATAAGGCATTGCCTACGTGTACAGTTGGTACCTTCTAATTCTGTGTAAATTCATATTGTAGCTTAATGCTCACTTGCTGCCTCTTATAGACAAGCCCCAAGATAATTGTTCATATTAAAAAAGCTGTTCTTTCTTTAACAGGAATCTTCTTTCTCTCTAAAGCAATATGTTAAAGACAGATTAGAGGGAAACTCTTAAAAGCTGCTAAAAAGATGTAAACAAAAACACCAGCGTATTTTATACACATGAAAATAATTATACAAGACTTTTCCAAGTATGATAACATCACTCCTTGTATCACACTAAATTAATAACATCTCTCAAGCACCTGCCTAAACCAGAAGTCTTTCCAAGAGACTAAGCATAACCTCTCTCATTAAATCAGCATTCAGAGGGCTAACTAGCAGATGCCGCTGACATGAACCCAAATGTAATCTCTTTAACCTTGTCCTGTAGGGAGCAGACAAGTCATGACCGAGTAATTCCAACTAAATTAGATTTTATGTGAAAGTGTATAATCTAAATTAAATTTGATTAAAATGATTCACTGATTTGTGTTTGCTTTTAAAGTACCTAATGTGGCCAAGGTGACCAGTTTTCAGTAATCTGTGTAACCAGATCAATTTATTTTTACATGCTTGGATCAAGAATTTTTTACCCAGTAGATTTTTCTATATTAATCATATTAATCATATTTTTTTGAATATCCATGGAGAGATTAGGTGTCTTCTATTCAGATGGAGGCTCACCGCAATTAAATTGTCACCGTGTTAATGAAGAAAATGGTGAAATCTAACTGTGGTGACTATAAAGATGTGTGATGTAAAATATCAAAAACTAACCACAAGGAGAGAATCACCAGGTCATCAGCTGAGCAGAGAACAATTTCAAATGCAAAAGATTGTTAAGATAGGTGAATCAGAAAGGGCTAGGGGAAAGATTTTTGTCTGTTCTCCTATCCCCAAAACCCTGTTCAGTGGGAGGCTTTGCTCAGCATAGACTCACCACAGCAATAGGAGGTGGAATTCTGCAGCTGCCTGTTTGTGTAGTGATAAATTTTCTGGGCTTAACCCCTTTACATCCTCTTCCCCTACTGGGAATTTATGCAAGTGGGATGAATCTTGGTTACTGACTTTATTCCATTTTTAAATCTTAACTGAATACTGCTAGTACTGGTTAGTGACTGTATTCTTAACACTAATCACAGTCTGCAATCAGCAAAAACCATAGAAGTACTAATTAAGACTTATTAAATTAACATGACAATTTTATTTAATTTATAAAGTCAGGGATTGCTGTGTGCTGAACGTAACTGTTTTAATGCCAATGGGAAGAAGATCATGGACTCCATACAAGAATTTCTGTAGTTTTTTATAAGAAGTTGCTGTTACTGCTTTTTCAGATACCGTTTCTCTCTTGTATCTGGTGGCCTTTTTTTTTTTTTCCTGGACATCATATATTTCCACAGTTTGAAGCGTCTGCAACAAATCCTCAGTTCTATAGTGAACAGGACTTACTAGAAGGTTACAGGTCATCTTTAGAGACGTTAATAGATCTGAAACAGTGCCTGGTTATGTTAGTATGAAAAGGTTTGAAGTTGCAGAAGGAAATTAAGATGTATTATCGGTGATGTTACCCAGGTAATATTGCTGTATAACCCTCATGTTTAATTTTGGGTTGTGCACATATTAAACTGCTAACTACTCCAGGTAGCTATGGTAGAATATTGGAATAAATCAAAGAGAATGAGATGCCCAGTGTTTACTTGGCATTTTATTCCTTTAGGCTGCTCAGACTCTTTTCCCACCCTTAATTACCACAACTACAGCTCTTTGCTCATTCTTCCTTATCACAACAGATTCTGTGTAGACCAGATAGCTCACTAAGCCTGTTCTTGCCTATGGAGTAAAACGCTTCAGCTCATGTTTAATTTTAAGTGTGGGAATATCTTTACAGATTTAAATAGGATTCTTCACAGGCTTAAAATTCAGCATGAGTTTCTGCTCTTTTCTGGAGTGAAGCAGAAGAAAACTCCCCTCTTCCTCAGAGACTGTGTCTGAAATCTACTCTGTAGTGCTCATCAACTTGTTTAACATGTTCTGTCTCCGGACAACATCTCTGGTGTTAAATCTCTTACGAAAAGAATAAAAGCATGAGCCAGTGAACTGCTGCGTTCTCTACATTCTCCACTGGAAACAAAGCAAAGCTATTCCACCTCAGCATCTGCACTGGTTCTGAGCCAAGAGTTCTTTGTCCTTCTAGTTTTTATTGAGTGGGAGAACAGATGTTTCCCTTTTCTAGAGTATCACTCCTCAGTTTCTTCTTAGCATGATGAAAAAAAGCATATTATACTTCACTGATACCTTTTAAACTTTGTGTTGTTTTTCTAACTACAAATTTACCTAAACCTTTTGTTGAACATCTAAAAAAATCAGTTCTAATTTTTGGATTTAGCTTTACTAGACACAGTGTTGATGGAAAATATCCATATTCCAAAGACCCGGCATTCAAAATAACCAAAACATGAATAGAAGTAATTTGAAACTATTCCATTTATAGACTTCTGTACCTTCTACCTATATTTCTGCAGGTGCATGGAGCATTCACATTGGCTTATTAAACAGCCAGGTTGCATTCTGCTTGTTTAACTTCTAATGCCTTTTTTTTTTCATACCTTGAGGCAGCTGTCCTCCTCTTCAGCTAAAGTAACAGGATTATGAATGTCAGTGCTATGACTTAGCAAAACTCTTACCTATGTGCTACATTTTACATACATTAGTAAGCCCTAACTCAGTGACTGGAACTTAATCAAACACGGGTGAAGTCACTGGAGCAGCTCTACTTTTGAAGGTGAGATAGAAAAGCTTTTTGGGGAGTGAGGAAACAAGATCAGATGAGTGTTGTTCCAAGAAAGCTTATAATATCCCTTCAATCACATTCTCTTTCTCTATGTTTTGTGTATGACAAATGATCTTTCACTGGATCTTTTGTAACGACCCCAAAACAACAGTAAAGAAGAGAGAACCTGTAGCTCCTAGAAAGCAAGCACGAGCCAGCCTAGTAATCTCACTTATATTCATTCACATTAAAACTACAGTTTTATGTTTGGGAAGTTTGTGACCAGAAAAGTTACGTCCTTTGCAGAATTGTCTTAAATTCAAAAAAATCACTAGTCATTGTTACAATAAAGAATAGCTCCTTATTTTTCGTATCTAAAAGATTGAACCCTTCACCATGATTAATAAAGTCTGGTTGTTATCTACTTTTGTCATAAAAAATGATATACAAAAGAAACAGTCTGAAAAAACACAAAGGTAAAACGCTAGCATGAACATTTGTACCGACACTGCTAATTAAAAGACTTAACTTATTAGTCTTTAAGTAGCAAAAAAAAAGAAACAAACAAGTATAATTTGCTAGATTAATTTTATGTTCTGTTCTATTTAATCAAACTATACCTATAGTGAAAATGACAAATCTGAGTTGTCAGAGTATGGATGATAAGAAAGATAAAGGTCATATATTTTAATGTCATAGAAGGTCTTATTAAAGGAACCCTAATTACATTAGGTATCCATGAAACATTAATTAAATACTGTCTGAAATAATTAGGTCCAAGTTACTGATGATTTAATTAAACTCAGTTTTTTATTTTATAAGAAAACTACAGGTTCGGTATCAGTCTGTTGGCAGGATAATTGATAGTGTGTCAGAAGAGCAAAATAGTAACCTTGACCAGCTACATCCGAAGGACACTTTAGTGAGCAGGTTGTCCTGCTTGCCACACCTCGTGGGATGAAAACACGTGGCGTGCTTGACTTATTTCAAAGGGGGCAGAATTCAGAAGAAAGAAAGAGAAAGGTTTTGACTCATATTCTCAACTTGTGTAAACTGTCATAGCATATCAGATTGTAGTTCCTGACCTCTTAGACCTGCTGAGATTCCTTGCAAATTTTGGTGAGGATTCTTTGCCTCATCAAGTAGTAGGACTTCTACAACATAAGGCAGATGCACACCTAAAAGCCTGGTTTTACATGCCTACTACATGCCCCCCAAAGTTGCAAACCCTTCTCCTATTCCCTTCTACAAGGGAAAAATTATTGTGTAAACAAGCTAATGACTCCTTTGCATAGGGGCCCTGCCAACTCCATGGTTATAAATGGATAAAGAATGCATGCCTGGGTGCAGATCAGCTGTTTTAGAATGAGGGAAATATTGCATGAGTGAAACATCATCCCCTACTTAAACAAAACTGCCACAGAATACATGTGAGACTATCTGGAAGAAAAAAAAAGAGTACTGGAAAGGCAAGAAATACGTATAGTAAGTTTGTATATGGAGTGAGACAGTGAAGTCATTCTGAGGAAAAAGAGCCTTTTCTTGTCTATACCATGACTGGGAACACAGACTACACAACATTACAGAGATGAACTCTATGACTTGATTCTGAACACCCACCTCCACTGGCGAGAGAGGTCTAAACTCTTTTATTTGTTTTGCCAAGCTGACTGGCTGATCACAGACAAGCAAACCTCACACTTCAGTTTCTCCTCTTGTGAAATGAAAAGGAACACCTTTATTTGCCTCGTAATCATAAGGAGTACTTTCTAATGCCTGTAAGTGATACTTCTATAGAAAATTACTATAGAAATGCAATATACTGACTAGAGAGTTCTAAGAATCAGAGGCGGTCTCATGCCTGCAGTGAAGAGCCAAATTTCTTTAAGATCAGCAATCATCAAGGGTTACACAGACAGCTTAAACAACATCCTTTCTAGATATGGACAGTGCCTAATTAAGAAAAATGTTCCAGTATATTGTCTGGACAACTAACACTGGTCACATGCAGGGTTCCAGATAAACAGAACAGGAGAATCTCTTTGTAATTAAAACTTGCAGGCCTCCTAAACTTCACTTTCCACAGAGAGCATTTTATTTTTGAATGGGAATTAACTTGTCACTATACAACTAAAAAGATTTTAAAAAATGAAAGAACAGCCTAGAAACCTCTGATGGTTTATATTGTACACAGTAAAGTAGATTCAACAAAGGAACACCTATCATATCTTGATAAAGTTCTATGAGTTCTAGCACCCACTAAAATTAAAAGACCATTGAAGAGCCTATTATTTCACCATGGAAAAGTCATAAATTCTTAAACTCCCAAAACTTCATCACAACTATCTTGGCAGGATAGGTTTTTTTTTGACCACAGTCATCATTATGACACCTAATGAATACCCATATTTTACAAGAGATATATGAACGATTCCAACATGCTAAGGAAATGTTAAGGTACTGACTCAGTAGCTAGTCAATCTCTTCATTAAATCCAGAAAGACAGTTTTGCAATAAATTTAACAATTGACTTTTCAGTTGGACACTTCTGGAAAGAGGGAGTGTTTTATGTATCATGTATAAAAAACATGACAGCTCTACTGGGCACTGTACCTTTTTGTTTGCTGCTGCTTTCACATCTTCCTCAAGATGTTAATGAAACTTTTCTCTTAGGTTTTTCAGTCTTGAATCTCCTTTCATTAAAGATGAAAACTGAAATATAAAGAAAGTCTGGTTTTAAAATCAAATGGAATTGCCATTTTGTTTGTTTTTAAAGAAAGCTTTGTTCAAGTCATTCAAAAGACCAAACCAGAAGTTAAAGTTCCATTCTTTTCCTTTGCAAAATCTGCATGACATTGATTCCTAATATATGATGTAAAACAGTCCTACGTTTTACCCTGCCTGATTGCTTGTGCCATGTATGTAACACTGTCTGTACGAAAACGTTTAACTCCTTCAGGTAAAAGTAAAATTTTATTATGAAGATTTTCATTAACTCCTCGTACTTTGACAGGCACCCTTATAGTAATCAGTATAACAATGGCACGAATTAGCACTGTATAATTTTTCAAAACTGTTAAAACTATAAACATACTAAGTACCAATCAGCAATGTGGAAAGCAGACCTTCATTATTATATATACTGTTTCAAAAAATTCTGTTGTCACTGTTCAGCATCTGAGTACAGGTATAAAAATGACAGTTTTTATTCCTAAAGTTTTAATTTCCACTGAAATAAATTGCCTTTTAAGATGTCTTTGACACACTTTTTAAAACGCAGAAATCTTTCATGTATTTGACAGGAATATAATTGTATAAATACCTCTAAATAAGGACTACATTACATATCAGCCAAAGAGGTTGCAATCTGTTAAACAATGTATTGTATGCTGCTTTTTTGCTTATGCACACCTATGCACATATATACTGTAAGGTGTTTAATGGTCATTATTTGTCTGCAGACAGTGTACAGACAAAGCAGACACAAGCACTGAAAAGAGTCCAGGATCTGGGACAAAGAGACAAGCAGATGAATTAATGGGAAACTGATAACACAGTGTCAAACAGGATGGTGTTCAATACCTAAATATTCTACCCAGAAGGATACTCCACATCTAAGTTTTATGTCATTTGGTATATAATGCCAGTCCTACTACAGCACAGATTCTCTGGAGTCTGATACGTAAGATCTTTTCTCATACTCAGTAGTATCGATTTGCTCCATGACCTCTGCTTCTCAGATCACCAGTCAGAATCAGTACTGTTTGAGGTCTTAGTGATATTTGTTGCCTTTGTGAATTTGTCTTTACCTTTTCTTACTGTGAAAAAACTAGAAGATTTAAGTAAAGAATATTAAATGTGGTACATGGTGAAGGCATTAATTAATGTTTTAATACAAGATGTTGGGCTAGATCCTGCTCTCCTAATCTAGGCAAAATATAGGCTGCAATGGAAAATCTGCATCAGTTTCTCCAAGATCAAGTACTATACAGTACTATCCCTTTATGTCACTGTAGCAATCAAATAATTTTAAAAAATGATCCCTCAAATTAATCCTTTTCAGAGTGACATTAATTGTCAACAAATGAGATGGCAAATGAAAGGAAAACAGCTGCTTGTGTTTTACCTGTTTTGCCACCTGTTAACTGAAATGAACAAATAAAGTGAATACTGTTGGGGAATCCTTGGATTTCCTGAAAAGAGGGTCTAGAAAATTAGCTTCCATTCAAAGATACATTGGTGACTGAGTTTATATAAGTTAAATTACAATTATCCCACATGCAAAATAAAACTATATCAGACTGTGAAGGCTAACAACCAGTTAAAAAAGAAGATGTTTTAAATGGGTTTAGCACTACAAATTCCAGACAGAAACAAGCTTGCATATTGACAATAACATTGGCAACATCTGTTACATGAAAATCCATAAGCTGTGCACACATTTGCAACATTTTCCCCCAGATATTTCTAAATGTTGCTTTTAGACTTTAAAAGCAATGCAGATCCAGTACGAATTTCTTTCTGTGAGCAAAGATGTTCTGCTAGAGACATCTCAGGGCACACAGTTACCCACAAAATCGTGAAAGTCTGCAAAACAACCTAGCAGAAGCAGATCTACAATTAACAAACAAATTTGACAAGGCAGTTGCTGGATCTTTACTTATTTTTACATTACAAGCACTTACCTGATGTCTCATGCAATATGCTTATAAAGATATTTCCTAAAAGATTTTGGCAAATGAATTATGTAGCTGAAATGTAATAACGAAGGTAGAAATTTGTCCTGTTATCAGTCACACACATTCAAGCAGAAATCCAGTGCAGCACAGTAGATAGAACTATAAGCTCTGGGATCTTCTCATTCAACCAAGATTGCTTCATACAAAAGTTGACAATACACTACTGAAAGCCATTGTTGATATTCAACATTTTTTAAATAGCTGAACAGAATAGACAATAAGGCATGAAGGAAAACTTGGATAGGAGGCTGGCCTGGAGTCTGGATTCAGAAAGGAAAAACCATTAAATATGGACAATAAATATGTGATTCTCATTTTTAATTGCCTTGTATGTGTCAATTAACTGATCATTACCATGCTGAAATGCCACCAGTTTTAAAGGAAGAATAAAATATGAGCCATAAACTTTTTCATCTATTAAATTCTAGGTGCAGTTTTGAATATTGGCACTGAAAGAGACATATGCCTCCATGGTTCACATACACCATCCACTAATGTAAATTAAGGAATTTGCAAAATCACTGAAAGATCCTCCCATTAATTGTTAGATCCATCTGCCTAGGCTGAGGAGATCATACATTTCAGTCATTATATCAGAAAAAGGACTGATGTGAAATACTTTTTAAAATTATGAAAAACCAAGTACTTATATTTCCTGTTATTATCTCCTACTCCCCTATTTCCTCAATTAAAAGACATCAGACCACTATCTCCACTACAGTCCTTGAAGAACTTCACAAAATTTTAGAGATCTTGCACATCTCGGATAATGGCTTATTCTAACAAATGTTTGTATCGTGTTTGTGTTGTCTAAGGTTTCAGTGCCAATAGGGCAAAATTCTACCATGTCTAACTCAAAAAAACTGAATCAACACAAGCAGATCTTATTCTTTTCTACTGACACACCTGAAACACCTTGTGTAGATCATATTAAAACCACTAGGGCTAGCAGCCAGTAAAGAACTAGTTTAAACAATTTCATTTCTTGATAATCTAGATATTCCAGCAAAACATTCTATTTCATGAAATATGAAGTATGGTTGTCTCCAGCTCTGCTTTGGATTTCATTGTATTTTGCTTCACCTATGCTATATTCAGTACCCCTTTCTCCAATTTTTTTTTTTAATGGAGAACTCTGTCAGATTATTTCAAGCCAGGCCAAGCAGTTTATGATGAATGTTGGTAGAGTAATTTAGCAGGTTTTTTGTTAACTCTGTTGTATTATCCACTAATTCTGGTCTTGAATTTGGAATGTGAAAGATAACTGCATTTTATGGTGCAACTTTCCCTCTTGTTTTCACCTAGTCCTATTAGGTGTGCTACTAGAATTTAGACTTCACCTACTTTATTTAGACTTCCTTGAAGAAAAGATATTACTTGGTTTGTCTATGCTATATCTGAGCTGCTTGTTCCAGGAAATGTCTGAAAGCCCATGTGTGTCCAACACTTGGCACCAAGCACACACATTGTCCTCTTCATCAGTCTGAATTCAACTTGAAACCAGGCTGCCTGCAAATACTGTCTGCCCCCGCAGCAAAACCATATTTGCCAGTGAGTATGACTAACGCAAGAACAGATCAACAGACAACTCTGAGCAGAGTGCCAGGGAAGGGACTCCGAGCAGGGAAGAGTAGGCTTGAGTACATCCTTCTAAATGAGTACATCCTTCTAAATGACTGATACCTGGGTTCCCCTTAAAATGTTTTCCCTAAAGGCAAGGATTGAAACCAGCTGATAAATACTTTGCACTTCTGCAAAGCGCAATGGGTACAGCCCTTTCAATTTATGAGTCATGTTCACAGGTCCTTCTAGGGAAGTCCTAGAAAACATTCCACATTTTAGTTGTATTTGACAAATCATCCATCCTGACTTTCTCTAGAAGTCACCGTCAGACAACAGAGTGGAAATATATTGAATTTAAGCGGCTTTGTTTCAAAGTCCATTATATGGCATCACTGTAAACCAGGTTTTCTCTGACCTTGCAAACAGAAGCTGTGAACAGAAGTGGTCAAATCACTTACTCAACCACAGGAAGACAAGATAGTGGGAATGAAAACTACTGGGCCTTACATCATTGCAGCTAGAAGTGTCTCAGCAGCTCATCTGCCAGATCCTTGGATGTTAGAATTTACAAACTAAGAACACAGAACAGATATAATTGCACTGGTCTTTGTAAAGCTAACTCAGTTTAGACATCAAATCCTGCAAGTTGTCCAGCCCACCATGTAAGGTATTTTCTAAGTTAAAAAGAAACTAGTTTGATGCCTTCTTTTACATCAGAAAGAATCAAACAAGCAAAGAGCATTTTGCTTTACAAATGGCCTTCAAGTCTAAGTACACAGAAAGATACATACAGCTATTTCATTTAAATTAGTTCCATGGATTTAAATTAGCTCATTGATTTCAGTAGAAATATTCATGTGCTTGCAGTAAGTCTACAGGATTGGTTTTAAAACAACTAGAGATACGACATCTGTATTGAACACTATAGCCTTTTCCCTTGTTCCTGTGAGATTACTAAAACTACTTTCAGCAAGAAACCTAAACATCAAATATGAATATCATTTGCAATATCTTTTTACTTGCCTTCCTTCCTTCCTGACACTTAAAATCATTCCTTTTCACTATGATTCGCAATCTAATCAATTACAAAAACTTCTAAGTTTCGCCATGGCAGGAAATCTCAACAGCTGTGGCAAGATTCTTTTATGCAGTAGTGCTCATATGGAAACCTAGTTCTAAATGCACTATAGGCTGCACTCCAAAGGTATGTGAGAAAAAATCAGAATATGAACCTGGGCTCTTTTTACATCTTATCCCAAGCTATGAATCACAGAGCACCTTAGTTTTCAAACAGGCAGACGATCTGAGTAAGGAAAGGAATATCCACCACTAGTTTTCCAGGTCAGGTACCTCCTGTGTTATTACACAGATGCTATAGATACGCTGTCTGTTTAAAATTTGTCTGTTCTTAAAAGGATAAGAAATTCTGTTCTCAAACCCCCAGTGTTTCACCCAGTGGAATTCTAAAATTGTCAGTAATAATTCTGTAAATTATGTCTATGAGAAAATTGCAGTTTTATCCTTCTGAAGGAAAGGATTATTTTACTACATAGTTCAGTGTTCATCTCTGAAAATCACTTACTATGTTGCTCTTGGCAAATTCACAAACTGCAGTTGTCAGGACTATCATAAAGTTGTATGCAACATCAATTTAATGATAACATTACACTGGTTTTCTCTCTAGTCTTGCATGGAGCCTGTGAATTTGTGGGAAAGAGATATTCAATACCAATGTATTCATGAACAATGAAGAAAATGACAGATCTGCGTTCTGAGGACAAAACATACACCTTGTCCACATTTCATTTGGATCCTTTCAAACGACTGCCCGTCCTGCTTCCAGATAAGTATAGAACATTACATGTATTCAGTAACTGTTCAAATTATTTCAAAGTTTTAGGTTACTACTTTAATTGCAAAGTCTTAGTTTTCCTCTGTTACTAAAGCCATGATATGACTTCTTCTCTCATTGTTAAATTTTCTGTGATACAAGCCTGCTATAATTTAGCACTCAGCTGCATTGAATCCCATTATGAAGTCTCATCTTATATCACGCAGCGTATATCTGAGTATAAAACATAAAATGCTTAGCTTGTAAGGATAGGGAGCTTGTCATCTCTTTAATTTGATCACTAAAATGAAATTTTGGATTTAAAAAGTTGGACTATAATGGCAAGATAATGCTAAATATCCAGATTTTTAAAATGAGTGACACGCTATGCATTGCGGAGATAGAGATATGTGTGACCTTCACAGAAGTTAATTAAAATATGGAGAAAAAAATTCAAAGTGCTTTTTTCTAGGAAGCTCGTATTTCAAATGTCCCTGACCCTAACTAATAGATGGGATAGTCCAGTATGTCTGCTATTCCCCATACAAGGTCCCCTTGAATAATTTCCGTCTGGAGACTCTCGTTGTGAGGATACCCTCTGTCGCTTGGATTTTTATATGCTTAAAGGTAACACTTTTTTGCCCGTCCAGATGTGACATTGGTTTAGACTTCGAACTTTTTGTCTGTTTTCAAGAAATCTTGGGTAGATCTTAAATGGGACATATGTGTTGACCTTGTAATACCATCTAATGGTTTGTTTCCTTAAGGCCACTATCTTAAATTTGCAGTAATAAATACACAGACTCTTTGGTTTACTGAATTCTTTTACAGCAGCAAAAACAAAGTGTTAGCAATAATGTAACGCAGCAATCAAAAGTTTTTGTTTTCTTCATGGAATAACAGTAACTATAAGAAATCACAGACTGAAAATCCAGTGAGGATCTTAAAATAGTATTAAAGAAATGGTCATGAATAAGCTAATAAGTCACTGTTTGCTTGCAATGTCTTTTCAGATTTGAAGCAAATTACTTTGTGTACATTCATTGCTTACTAACTGTTCAACAGGCCCAGACCTTTATGAAATAAGGAAACTATCAGAGCTGGATAGGGAAATAACTTTCTCATTCCACAAAGTGTTTCAGTATTTGCCCAGATTTTGCATTCTAGACTGGGGTGGAACAAACAGTAAATTCCTCCTCCATCCCCCAATCCCAGAACCTTGAAGCCTATTGCAAAAGCAACAAACACTCTGGTATTAGGGCACTTACCTAGGACAGAGAAGACCTCGTTGTGGTCTTTGTTTTCCTAGTCTGTTCCACCAGAGCTCATTACCATGCTACTGAGCAGTCTAAGAGACAGCATACTTTCATCTTTCTTATTGGAGGTGTTCTACTTTGTAAACTAATTAACTATTCTTTCCATAGGAACTAGAACGTAGATCTGCTACAACTCAAAGAGAGTGATCTAAGCATGGCATGAAAGACCCTGCCAAAGGACTCTGTAACTTTTTGTACTCTCACAAATCTAGGCCTCAGCTTATTTCTTTCCATGTTGTCTGTCCACAGTTGGCTGCTTTATCTGGATTATAAAGTGTGCAATGCTTTCAATCTACGATACAGTAAGAAACAGCTTCATGGTCAGGCTGCAATTGTCCAGGTGGTGAAAGGCTGGTCATAAAAGAGGTTCAGGTCCTATGTCTAAATACTCCAACAGGCTGTGGACTATCTGCTCTTCCATGGTATGTCATCTTAAACTTGAGAAGCCTTTTCTAGTGAAAGTCTTACAGAAGTGTTATGATCCTGTGAAAAGTTTTAGTTTCAATGGACTGACATTTTCTGATGAAAAAACCATTTTGTCTAAACATTCCTTGATAGTGTTAATGGTAAAATAAAAGATTTTCCGTTGTTAGAAATCGTATTTATAAAAATGATTACAAATACATTTCAATTGAGGAAAGGCAGAAAATGCTAACAATGAGTGGCTAAATACTTGCTGCTCACATAAAGACACACTTTATTTTCTAGCACAATTGTGGAGGATAAGACATGGAGGTGGGCTTGGGGGGAAAGATGCAATAAACAGTGGACTTTTTTTTTGCAATAAATTTTCATAAAAAATATCTACAAAAAGGCCAAGTTACGAGTGTTGGATATTACAATGTATTTGATTAATTTTTTCTTTTTTAATATAAAATCGTCAGATAATCTTGTCCTGTAAAAATACTACATTTTAAAATTCACCGTGGAGCTGTCAGGCACCCAGAGCCTCTTAGAGCTAGAGCTGGTACTGAGCTTGTGCTCCTTGTCAAAATTTAATGAGACGACCAGTTCTAAAATAATTGAATTTTCATATCAGAGCGAACCAGGATTACTCAGACAATAAAAATGCTGAGTCCTGTACTGTTACTGGCAAATACCTTTTGCTTTGCTCATGAAATCAGTATGTAAATGTTCAGGGTTTGTATTTAAGGCATCTTATGCATTTAGAGTTGTAGTACTAGCAATAATTTCAAATGGTGCTGTTGATAAGTAGCTGGGTGGTTTTTTTTTTTTTAATGTTCAAACTGTAATTTGTTTGGTGAATCAGGATAAGCATTTGGTTTATATTTTATATAAATGTTAATGCAGTTGCAGTTTAATTATGTTTCTTAACTTTTAGCATTTCAAAAGTAGAATTTGAAGACCACTCCATCAGATTGTCTTGCTTTCATGGAATACTTATATGAGTACAGCCCCACTGATTTATGACTTTAAAAAGTAGAACTGTCCAGAAAGTTAGTGCCTGTTACAGGCCATGAATACATGTGGAGTGGTGAGGCATGAAGAGTAGTACAATGTTGTATGTATTCCTCAGCTTGCAGGTTGGAAAGTCAGAGACAAAATGTCCCCATCAGAAGTACAAAAGGATAACCCCCCCCCCCCCAAAAAAATACCCCAAATTTGGGACTATCTACATAAATGCTTCAAGCAAAAATAAAATATACTTGAACATACAGTGATTTGTACTATAGAAATGGGTAATGAAAATAATGAAATGGATTCTCAATAAATTGTTAGGCTGAACATGACTGACAAATGTTTATTTTATTTTCTTGCTTTCCAGAGGTTATTATGAAGTATAAAACTGCAGGAATAAGGATAGCAAAACTTTTCAAACAGGCCAGATGTCTGTGACTCTGTCAGCAACAGGGTTTTTGCATGACTGCACAAAGTTGTGCTGAACTTTAAATGTGTGGCAAACACATATTTGCCTAACTATACTTCACAAGGAAGAGCTACTGAACAACTGTGGCGCATAAAAGGCCTCTGAACCATTATCACATTATGCTTCCTATATGCTTCATTACTGACACTTAAGGCAGAGTTAATTAGACACACACATAATTTTGTTTCCCTGACCAGCTCACCTAATTTAATAGTGTAACTGCCCAGATATGCTACAGAAAAATCTATAAAAGAGAAAGGAATTCAGAAAATACATTTCCAAACCCAAAAGAATTTGTGAGATTAATTCCAATCTTTAGTAAAAGATGCACTGAAAAAAATCTTAGCTGCGACTGCTGTCCTGCACCCTTCTCTTAGGGAGGAGACTGCATTGCTTGATGGGAGAGGTAGTTTAATCCTGAACATTGAATTAAAACAAGGAAGAAATGCAGGAAAGATGCAATCTGAAAAGAAAAGAATCTAGCTCCTGTGCTTCACTTACGTGATGGTAGAGCACTGTGACAGAGATCTTGTAAGACCTGTAGGTCCAGGTGAGCATCTGAAATTTTTGTTATCACAGTAATATTGGTTGGGAAAGTGATTATTCATAATTATATTAAAACCTGGAATTGTGTGTTCAAGCGTATTTGTTTTCTAGTCTGCAGTCTTAACCTGTTCATAGCCACATAGTTGATATTTCCCTTTTTTAAAAAAAGACCTTCAGTAATACTTCAGGTAAAGTTTACTTGATAACTTTATCAAAGAAGTCTTATTTTGTATTAGCTGTGCATGGAGTCTCAAAGTTGCAGATAGTTCTGAAAACTGATTATGGCATACTTTAATAACAGAAATTATTTGTATAGGGGTGCTCAGTCTGCCTGCCAACTGCCCTAATAAAATTTGGCTTTTTGCATGATGCCCTTTAATATTTAATCAGAGAGAAAACTGCATACAATCAAGGGATATATAGTTCTACCAAAATCATAGTATATAGAAAAGAAAAGCATTACTAGCCCAGAAAACTACTTCTTGATCAGGCAATGCCCAATGGCAGTATAATGTACTTGATAAAGTTATCGGTCACCTGGTTTAAGCACGCAGCAAGTACCCTTGGAAATATTCCCATAGGCATTTCTTTTTAGTCATAGTAGCTCCTGGAAGAGGTGACATAGCTGACACTTTTGACTCATTCATTTTCAACATTCTTATGGTTTTTTTCCTGCTCTGTTTACTAAATATTGCTTTACTTAACTATGGTCTTGCTACCTTACTGAAGGGTTTTTTTGATTTTTTTTTTTTTGATGTGCAGAATAATGAACAGTGATTTCTCTGGTTCCCCTGGTGAGTTATTTAATATCACAAATGGTAGGCTAGAAACTGAAAAAGAAGATTAAGAACCAGGAAAAAAAGCTCAGAAAAAAATAAAATTAGGAAACCTGAGAAATTGAACAAAGCATTTTGGGGACAGCTAACCAAGAAGGTAAAACTACACTCAGCAAGTGTATAGAGACCGTAAGCAGTTAGTTTACTGAACTTCATACTCTATAATTACTCCTCTAAGGCAATAGCAGGTGCAGTAAAGCACTCCCATGTCCTAAAAGGAGTGCCTTCCTGAGGTTACACATGCCAGGGAAAGGGGACAACATGTAAGTAACTTAATCTCTCTCAGATGAGGCTTCTCTACATCTAGAGGTGGAGTGAAATAGTCTGTATATTGTTCCAAGTTACTGCAAGTTAAGCAGTCACCTTGGGCAACTTCAGGCTGTCTGTCTTTTTTTGTTTGCCTCACATCATCATTTCCTCAGACTTGAAATTTAATGTTGTTTCTGGTGTCATGGCACCTGAGTTACCATATCCCATTGATCCCTGTTTAAGAAAGAATATCATATTTACTAGGAAATAGTTTACGATTTTTGTACTCTCTTCCTCCTGAAAGCTTTCCTACTCAAGTATGACTTTAATACCTTGCATATTTCTATATAGATTTTACACACTGAAAATTGCTGCTGGCAGGAACTGTGTATCACGTAATTATGTATAACCTATGTGCCCTGGGGAAATCTCTTAAAGATAGTTAAGAGCGGGCAGCGGACAACGGCATCAGGTGACTCATGAAATCAGCAGTCTATTTTTTTTAAGTAAACTGAAAAAATGTGTTAGATGTAAGGGACATACAAAAAACAAAATCCTGTGGCAATTTCTTAAAGCCTGTGAAATAGGGAAATACTGCAAAGCAAGTTCAAACTTTATATTTCAAATCACAAATTTGTACCCAAATAGTCATTCAAAGGAAAAAAAATTCAAAGACAGGCAGAACAAGATTGAAACTTTTCCTGTAGATAAAAAGCAGATAACTTGGAAAGACCCTAGACCTAACAATTAAAATCCAGGTTCCAGAACAAGGGATATTTACCCTTGGCTAAAAGAGATTGCCTTGTCCCAGAAATAGTATGTTCCTCACCTTTTTGGATGGCTCTTTTTCACGTTTACAGCAGGAAAAGCTATAGCAATGATGATGTTTCTGCAACTGGATACTACTGGTCTTTTTTGGGTATAAGCAATGGAAATGAAAGAAAACTTGATTTTGTGTTAAAATCCTAAGTGGATACAGTCAGCTAGTTTCACTAGCTCTGCTGCAGTGTTGGTAACATCCAGAACAGCCAGAAGAATAGTAAATGAGCCAGTTTTGTGTTACATGTATACCATTTGCATAGGGTGAGCTGCTTTTGTAAATACAGAGTTCTGCTAATGTATATAAATGCATTTAGTGCATTGGTTTTTGAAAGTATGACTAAATTGTGATGGAACAGCTAAGAAAAGACATGTCAAACTCATTAATGTATTATTAAAAAGTTCAAATTCTCTAGAGATTAAGAAAGCCACTTTTCAGCCTGAACCTAAAATTCAGTGTTGACTAATGATGCATCATTATACCCTCCCCTCCTCTTTTGCATTTACCTTGGATTAACTTCTCTTAAAAGCAATTCTATAATAATATATCATTTGTATGTACACTTATGACCTTACTGTGGTTTTCGTGAAAGAATGCTCATTTATATGTATCAGTTGAAATATGCATTTTGTCCCATGACTAAAAAAGGTAAAGAGTCACTAATATGGTCTTTTAGCCCTAAAAGACTTTAATACCCCTTTTCCTTATCTTAGATCAACTTTATTATAATACAGTAATTACACAGAAAAAAAGTAATGATCATAATGTCAGCCACATTTAACCTCCTTTGATCTCCCATGATTCTTTGCACTAAGGGCTCAAGGAAAGGCCTTCACTGACTTTTTGATAACTGAATGAGTGATTATCCTCCCTGTTAATGGGCAATGATATAGAAAACTCTTCCATATGTACAGAATATTCATGAGGGGGCTGCACAAGCTGAGATAAGACTATAAGATGCCACAAGCAATCACTTATAAGAACACTATGAAAAAATATTCATACTCAGGGACACCGCTAGACTTGGGGTTTCCGGGTGAGGGGGAGGGAGGGAGGAGGGCAGATCCACTGCTGTGTAACTGACAGTGTAATTTGGAGAGAGGACCTGCTTCCCTCGGGATTCCCATCGTGGAGTTTTACTAGTTATGTGTGTTTGGCAACACAACTATTTTAGCGACCACGTCAGGATGAGATTTGCCTTCACCTGGTATCTTAGCTCCAAATATGTGCAACCAAGACAAAGCACAGACATTTGTTAACGACCAGCTGTATAGCAGGGGCCGGAGTGGCTTGCTTTGGGAGAAGCCGGCATTGCCTGAGCACTTGAAGGGCTACCCTTTACCTAGGGGAGCTGAAGGCAAGGTAGTTGCATTTTCCCTTTCTAGGACTTCCTTTTCTTTTTGGGACTCAGTTTCAATACTTGGACTTGAAATGCAATCGCAGTTACGAGGTGCATCACACACGTGCACACCCCTGAACTGGATGTGTTTGTAAGGCATCAGCTGGTGGCATGGCAAGACTTTCTCAGCCCGTCGACTAACGCCTAAATGGTCATTGCAGACACTAAGCATAGTTCAATGGTTTTCAAGAGGGGAATGGCAAAACACATTATTATGAAATGTTAAGTGGAGATACACTTGTCCGTAGACAGCAGGTAGCATAAAGGTGAATCTGAAGAAATTAGTTTTGTGCAGGCTCATCCATTGTACCGAACTAATAGGCAGCACATGGCCCAGCAGTTGCTAAATGATAGGCTTACCTAACAGCTAACTGATCAATCTGCAGGGCAAACAGTTTTATTCTACTATTGCAGTTTGATATTTCAACATTTTTTCGGAAATGAGATGGAAATTTTAACACTTGTAAATCTATCCACATCAATAAACTGAAAAATAGGCAGTTTGGTTCAGTCAAATCCTCAGGTGATTTTGAGATGTGTTATTTCATTCTTTACATTAACATTTCTCAATCCTTTTAAAAATTGTATTTCTTAAGATGGAAAAGTAAGTTATTTATCAAAAGAAATAGCATGTTGATAACTATGAAATTTCTTACCTAAGTATGTTGAAACAGAAAATTCACACATGTAAGGTGCTCTCAGTTTCTGTTTTAACAAATTGATGTCGTCTTCGACAAACAGCATTTTGGAAAATAAACTGATGATGATTCTTACTAAAATAGTTCTTCTAACCATGCAGAGCAAGACTCTAGCCCAGCAAACTTTTTAAAAAAGTAATGAATTATGGTGACGGGAGATCTAGTATTCTGTGCTGCGTTTAATGGATGCTTCATTCTCTACTGTGGTTCTTTCCATTCAAAGTCCTTTTGAAGAGCAATACTGTACATACTAAAATAACTGAACTAACGTGTACAGCATGATCAGCTCAGCTAGGACCAGTCAAGATTCACACTGGTTTGACAGTAAGCTTACTTCACTGAAACTGCTTTTCAGTGGAAAACAGTTTTCTTATTAAAAAGACTTCTGTTGGTAAAAAATATCTTGTTTCTATTAAAGATTTTTGTCTTCCATTAAAAAACTGATTTACCATAAACTCTTTTCACCAAACCCATTTAAAAAAAAAAAAATACAACTCCCCAAAAAAGGTTCAGTTTCTAACAGCTTTCTATTCCACTAAAATAAAGCACATTTATTCTGCCATGATGATTCTGTTAGCTTCCTGAAAATCGATGCAAATGTGAACCAGTGAAACCAAACAAAACCCAGTTTGAATCTTCAGGGGTTTTCTTCCAACTTAAAGCTAAATCTGAACTGATGGCCTAAAGTTCTGTTGAAGTCATACCAGACCTGAACCAAAACAACTTCAGTCACAGTTAAATCTGAAATGAACTGAAAAACACACCGGTTTGACTTTCCAGCAGTTACATATTGGTGAAATTAATGAGGAAATTCGAGTGGACAGGCAAAGCAATCTATTCACACCATGTAAACCTGAAGCCTAGATTAAAAAACATGTAGTCATCAAATGGAAAGGCGCCTGCCTTTGCCTTTGAAAGTCACTGGGAGAGTGTCTCCCCGTTGCAGAGGCACTGTAGTGGTAGCTCCATCTGTATACCTCCTATTTCGTATGCATCTTTCTTCTAGTGCTGCCATCAGAAGCAAACCACAAATTAGTACAGAAATCTTATAGCCATTTTTGTGCATCATACAGATATTCTGAAGAGTATGGTGGTGTAGTTCAGAGATACGTATACAGGTTGGGTCACGGAAGAAGCTTTGGATTTCTCAGTATACCAGCTACCGAACACTGCGCAACCTGCGCTAAGTGTGGGCATTTTTTCAGAGGTTTCAACTGCACAATTCAAGTGGAGCTGTATCTAGGGGCTGTACGCATCTGCACTGGCTGTATGCACGTGAAGCAGGACCTGCTGGCTTTCAGTGCAGCACTAAACAATATTTAGCTTTCTTTACACATGGGAAATACATTTTATTCTTTTTTTCCTGTATCAATAGAAATATAATTTTTTTAATTTCTAAAAAATGTACTAGATTTGAAAACTATTTCTGAAAAAATGCTTTATCTGCCTCCCTTCAGAAGCGCAGCAAATCCTAATATGATTTATCGAATGTCCTTGCTTCCGAGAGGCATTGTGGCTACTGAAATAATGAACTACTTGAAAGTCACATTTAATTTACTTCCAAAGAAACAAGCTAGCATTGCTCAAGGTTGCTGGGGAAACAGGAAAGCTGCTTTAGATCAGTTTGCAGCAGAGAAGACTTGCTGATATTTTGCAATTTGCACATGTTCACCATAACTTTAACAATCTCTTATTTTCAGAAACCTATTTCTGACTTTGTGTTAAATATTTTTCTTCATTCCCACAGTATGGCCTTGTTTCAGCTGTGGATTCAGATTCAAAAATGTGACTTAAAAATAAGCTGTTTTATCAGAACCATGTACATATTTCTTCTTTTGGGGTCCATTAGATCAAAGAATGCATCCAATTTCAGTCCAAGAGAAGCCCCCAGCAGGCATAAAAAAAATGTCATTTCTTGGGTTGCTACAGTACCAAAGTTATATGCAATTTCAGCTGATCAGACTCTTTCCAAAATCTTTTATTGGTCACTCTTAGACTTTTCTGCTTTTAAGAAAAGTTCTAATAATTTTCAGAGTTGTAAAATTCAGTTACTGCATTCACTTACTGCTCTGCTATAAAGAAAATCGCATTTAAAAGCAACATGCGCAAGCCTGTTGAATTCTGCTAATCCTTCTACTGGAGATAAATCAGAACTCCCCTTTTTCCGTAAGTTGCAGTATACACATGTGGTTTAACATCCACGTATCCTTCATTCCCAGTTTACTGAAAGTTGCAATGGTGAAACGAATGGACCAACAGAGACTCATAAGGAAGCCTGTCTTTGACAGTAAGGGAAGCTAATATGCAGAGAAATCAGTTAACTTTTGGCATTGATAACCTGGTACAATTCATTTTGGTATAAAACTATGCCCTGCCTTGTACACTTAAGTATTGATAATGAGCTTAGATTTTACGAAGTACATGGTGCAGCTAGGATTAGCTCTCAAGGTCTGCAATTCTCAGACCTGTGCTTATTGCTAGAAGGCACTTTTCTCACAACACCCAGTTTTATACAAGAGAGAAATTTGCTAAAGTCATGTCAGTCATATGAATTTCATGTGTAGGAATAAAAGTTATCTGTGCATTATTGTTTAATTATTATGTTACTTACCTTTTAGAATCCTAGAATTACAATGAGCACAAATTAAGTTAAAAATTAACAAAGAAAAATCTTAACTAAAATTAAAGTGCTTAAAATGATTGATGGTTTTGAGTACAGGTTGTTCTCAATTAGTCTCATAGAAACACAATTTAGAAAATAGCCTAAAACAAAAGATACATAATATCTCTAATGTACTTGCAGTACACATATGACTTGGTTTTTTACAGATACTTAGGTCATAGGTGATGTGTTTTGAAATATCTATCAGGTAATTCCCCAGTTTTCCTATCAACACACTTTTGGTTCAGATATTAGACATAAAATTTCATCACTACTGTGTTTCTTTGAAACACTTTGTTTCTTTGTTCATTAACTTTCCTCCATACATCTCATGAAAGTGCTTTTTGTATTCTTTACCTAATTACATATTTTGAGGCTTTTGGTGACATTCCATCATGTCTTCAGCAAATTTTGCTCTATTTTAGACTCACTACATTTTAAAGTTACTGTAGCGATGTTTTCCATTGAGTGCTATATTTTATTTCCTTAACTCATAGTGCTATCATCCACTAGGATGAACTGAAGAGAGAAGAAAGCAGGGAACTGCAAAAGGTAAGTAACCAGAAGGAAGAATGGGGGCAAGGGGAATGGCACAGTGGAGATGCAGACCGTGCTACGTTTGGATACAACATAGACAATAAATAATAGAAACCATGAGGGATGAGAGGAAAAGTCTCGGAGCAACTGAAGATAAGATTTGTTGCAAAAAGACTAAGCTTAGAAGAGAGAGCTTTACTTTCCACTGAAGTCCTGCCTGTAACCTTAACGCAGGAATCCTGCTGTGCCTGGAAGGAAAAAGGCCTGACTCTCCGCAGGAAATCTCTCTTTGCCTCAGGGCATGCATACTTCTTACTGCTGGGGAAGGCAGGTAGGCTGGCTGCCTCCCCTGAAAATGTGCCAGTGATGGGGAGTTCTGGAAACCTGTTACATGCTACTCAGAGTTCATCGATCATTCTCTTGCAAATGTAAATGTTGCTGTCGCCCAGCCTTGTGACAAAAGACATATTGCTGACATAATCGGCTACAAAACTGGAACGTAAGTGGGCAGCCAAGCCAAATTTCAGAAAGAACTCTTGATGGCCGTTTACTGAACAATGCTGACAAATACCATCTAAGCCTGGGAGGCCTTGGAATCAACTCAGGAATTATTCACTAACTAAAATTTACTAACAAGTATTTTACAACATAATTCAAAGAATTTTGTTCTTACTATTGTAACCTCTCTGGTGTTAAAATCCCAGAGAAGGAAGGGGGTTGTAACAGCGACAATATATTCCTGCAGTTTGATGCCATTCTTCATTGCTTAAAAATAGATTGAACTTTTAAACCAGATTAATTAACGTAAACCAGATTTTCTGCGGGAAAGAAAAGAAAAAAAAAAGGAAGATAGGTCATTAAAGAGAATAAGAGGGTCAATGCTGTCATACCTAGGTTTACTACACAGTAAAATCAATGTAGCTTATATTGGTTGTGACTTTACCTCAAGATATCTGATGTGTGTTGGGTATTGTGAGGTAGAAACAGTAAGTGTTGGGAAATGGCCCTGGGGAGCACCAACATCCAACCTCCAGCACAGCTACTCTTCATCCATTTATCACCAGGCAAGGCAAGCTGCTCCTGAGCCAGAACAGAGTTTGGTCAGAGCAGCGTGTTGGACTAGTGGCGGCAATGCAGGCACAAAAGTGGGCATGAAAGACTACTGTCACTTGACATGTCCACTCTGAACAGGAGTTACAGCCTTAATAAAGGTAATTAGCACATTTTTTTGCAGACGTACGAAAAATTATGTACTAATACATCCGGTGGATGTAGGTTAGCAGTGTTAACCCCTTTATTTTAGCCAGATGCCAGTTGCTTTTTTTGTGGTGGATAAGAACATGATACAAAGTACAGGAAATATTAGCTGAAATCCAGTCTTAAGAGTAGAAAGCTTTCACTCAGCTCTGTTAGCCATGTTACATGTTTCATCTCCCTCCTATTTGTATTGCTCTTCCTTATTTCTTTATTGTTTCTGAATGAAGACAACGCTCAAATCTGAATGAGCAATTCAAATCTGGCTTGTGTTTTAAACAATCTGGCACATGTCCCAAGTAGCTACATGTAATTTTTGAAAGAACAATTGAAGGGAGTAGCGTGAAAAATGGATTGCTTTTTGACCACAGCACCAAGCAGTTTCACTGAGAAAAGTATTACTGTCATCTTTAAGATAATTCATCACAAATATCTGGAAGATAACCTTGGTTTCTTGAAGGAAAACCTCCTGCAGCTGCCATTGCTCAGAAAAGAATGTCTGAGGTTTTGGTGCAATACATCTGTAAGCAGCCAGCTTGGATTCCTTACACAAACAAAGGTGGGTAGCTAATCTTTTGCAGCTCATCTGGAACTCCTGGTTGTTCTGCTAGGCTAATTTGGACTGTATAATACTGCGGTCCTGCTGACCCTGGAGTCTTTTATGGCAGACTCTGTACAAACAGATAGCAAAAGAGTTCCTGATCCACAGAATTTCCAAGAGAAGATAACTTAGAGAAAGAGACACTAGAGAAGGGAAACACACAGATACACACATGCACGGTAAATCTTACCTCATAGAATGCCTACTGTCTAGACCACACAGCCTCACAAAATTACTTTGTATATTCAGAATATTTTTCACCTAAAACTTCAGAGCTGAGAATGTCTTTTCCAGATTTTCTTCTAGAGAAAGAGACACAAAATAAAAAAAGTGACTTAACAGAGGTCACAGACAGCTGAGAAAGACCTCACTGGTTGCTTTCTGGGTGCTTCTTTACCAGCGTGGTCTTGATCATACAGAGTGAACTATAAGAAGTGAAACAAAAATGGAGATGTGAAAGACTGTTCTAAGATGAAAAATCGAAGTTGCTAAGTGTAGCTTGGTTATTAACTGATAGCTAATTTAGAGCATAATCATCTAATCCTACCTGAAGAATAAACACACTATCATTGGGGAATATTATTTACTGGAATAAATACAGGAACTTAGGACAGTATTAAGAGACTATATTAAGAGATTTCTGAGAAATCAGAGTTTTGTACCAGGAAAACTCCACTTACCTACAGAATACTGTTAAAACACATCTGTGAAGTGCAGACTTGTTCGTGCCATAAAGCTAAGGCTGTAGCCCTAAGAATTGCACAACTATGAACAATCACATTCAGGACAGGGTAAAAATAGATGATTTCTCTCTCTATACTATGTTATTGTATAAATTAGCATATCCTGCATCTCTCTGGAAAGAAAATTAGGCATATGGTTTTTGCTGTGTTGTAGAGCTAATAGACAATAGACTGACCTATCATGAGAACACAGCAATGCAAGATGTTGCCATGTACCAAGAAAATAAAAGAAGAAAAAGGACAAAATGATCAGGGAAAACTTGAATTTCAAAGGAGAAAGTGATTTAATTGCATGGAAAAAAGGAATATTAATATGGGAAAAATTGCTCTTCTGTGGAATTAAAAGGGTATAACAGATAATGGAAAAATAAATAAATAAAAAAGAAGCCATAAATTCTACTTGATAACATCAGTTTAATTTAAAATGCTGCTAAATCTCCCAGTATACATTAGTATGTACATTAAGATTGTGTGTACATAAAGGCACTCCAACAGAAACACACAATGCAATGCTAATAGGGTTAGGTGCTCAGAATATAAGGTAACATAAGTGCCATTTGATGCAAGAGTTGCTAGGGAAGGCTATTTTTTCCTGTCTGTTAATTAAGTGAATTTAGCGCTTTTGAAAGGTGCCAGATTGACAGTCCTGAGACTGAAGTCCCCTATTCATGGAGCAGCTAGAGCCCAGGCAGCAGCAGCAAAGCTTCCTCACACTGCCCCTCAACCTTGACCTGGAGGGCTCACCTCTAGCGATGAGCTGGGCTGGTGGCTCAGTTTCCAAGCCTGTTCATTCTCTGGCCTCTCTGGGGAGGCTGCTGATAAAGGTGCTAATTAGGGCCAATTGTAATGGAGGGTTTTGTGCTGTGAACACCTGTCCATTAAGAACTGAACTGGGAACACCAGCTTTTTTCATACAGAGCAGAGCACAGCCTCTAACAAGTGAGGATTTTTCAAGCACTACTGACCCAGGGCCAGAGCTGAAGTAATATGTACAGGAAAGGCAGCTTAAGGATTGCACTAAATTTCACCAAATTCTTTTTTTAAGAGAGTAATGGGAAAAAGAGTTTTTTAAAGATGATGTCCATCCAACTGCTTTGATGACTCCTTTTCTAGGCAGTTGACTCTCATTCTTCTTGACTTCTGCCTTTGAGATGGGCCTTCTTTCATGTCTGTCAAACTATTTTAAGAAAACATAAACAACTCAGGGCAAAACCAAAGAAAGGCAATAACTAATTCAGCAAAGCAATTCATGCTGTCTAAATCTGCTGTAAATCTGGAGTATAAGAGTGCTTGCACAGCCTCCATTTCTCTCTGCCATGATACCATGGGGAAAGGGTATCAGTCTCCATTTAAAAAATGGAGAAATGGGAAGGGACTGTTGTTGAATAAAACACTCCAAATGACCAAGATGACTTCTGCCTATTTTATGGGTTGTTTGGGGGCAGAGGGTGGAATACAACTTAGTTTCTGTGTGGGAATACTGGCTTTCCCAGAAACACACAAAGTATCTAAGTTATTGGATGACTGGATGCACATAATGGCATTTCAGATAATTTCTTGTCATTGTACTTTGATGCAGTTTTTATTCCCTACTGATGATAACCACTACCGATCTAGAAACAAAAACTCCCTGAAACCCTCAGCCACCTAGCCTTTTGTAAGTTCTTCCCTTACTTGATTTAGCACAGGAAAGTCAAATAAAAATCCCACTGTAAATAAATGGAGACCTAAGTTGAGGCATCTACAGTGACTAATATAGCACCGTCCATTTTAAAATAAAAGATTCTTTAAATGTGTATGTTTTGTTTTTTTCAAGAGGCTGACTTTAAGCCTTTATTGTCTTTCACCTCCTTCAAGGTGCAATAGAGAGATATAGCAGCTTAGTGTTCTTGACATCAGCAAAGAGGCTGAAAAAACATTATCAGGAAAGAGCCAATCTCCTGTAACAGTTGAATAGTACTCGCACTTATGATAAAGGTTTGGGTGAAAGATGAAATGAAAAATGTGGCTATAGCTGCTTGTAGCAAAACATGCTTTTCTGTAGCACTTTTGCCCCCCTTCTTAAGTGTTTATATTGAATGAATAGTTGGTGCTTTATGTGACTTCGTTGTTGAATGGAGCAGTCTACTTAGCAGGAACTTTTTGATGGCCTTACTTTCTGAAACGATGTGCAAAGGTTTCATGGATTATGCATTAGTCCCATTAACTTTCCACTTGAAGATAACATGGGCAGTGGCAGGGCTGATAAAGACTGAACAGAGCAAGGCAAGCCAGCACCAAAACCTCTAAATTTTTGCTCACAGAAACAATTTCAAGTGTCACCTGCAGTAACGTGCCTCACCTAAGTGTAATATATGGCATCATGTCTGATGAGGCAGCTATTAAGTCACTTTAATGATATTTCTTCAATTTTTCTGAACTCTCCTGTGAAAACGGGAATCCTCTGATTGCTCTGTACTGTTTTTAATCTGCAACAAGTAACACTTGTACCTACACATTCAAGTAGTGACAGTCATACACCAGGTCCACTTGCTGTCTTAGCTGATATAGCTCAAACCAGGCTGCCACATGTAGGACTTTGGAAAGGATTATGGGCTAACTTATAAGCTTGTGGTTTGAAATAGGTTTGTAGTCCACCAGTTTGGAGGTAACCTGACCAGGGACAAACCCATATGTGCTTTTTGGAGGAATAAGGCCAAGATTTCAAAAGATGAGTGGTAGATAGGAATTCCTTAAAAACTGTGACACCCACATTAAAATTGCTTTAAAATATGCCCCCCTGCCCCAGTCACCACAAGAATAAATATTAACACCAGTTGTCTTTCATCTTTTGTTTTGAGGTCACACTGGGGCATCATTCCAGGGTTTTGCTTATTTTCACTAAATAGACAGCCCCATGGGAAGTGTTCTACAGCCAGCATATTCAGAGTACTTCAAGACTCTAACTTTCATATGAAAATTCAGCTAGAATCTTTTCTGGCCTGCTCACACCCTTCTGTTCTGGCACCCAAGCAATGAGCCAAATGCTACAACCTTAGTAGCCTTCTGGAATTAAAAAAATAAACTTTAAAATATTTAAATTAAACAAAAAAATAAGAAAAACCGTGAGACAGAAAGCCAGGAAAACATCAGTCTTTCTCTAGAAGTTAAAACTCAAGATAGGAATACTGAAACAAAAAGGTGCATCCTCCCATTGCACAAAGACAGTCCAACTCTTACCACTGATGTTCATCTTAGGAATCATCTCAGGGCATTTTCACTCTCTAAAGTCCTAGGTATTTTATGGGCATTCCTGGATCATGGGTTAAATTTTAGAGGAAACTGACACACAATGTTTAGGACAATACCAGGAGATAATGAAGTGTTCATCATAGTAAATGGTCTTCCTACAAAAAGCTGAGTAGTCTGGTGACAATTAACAGTTACAGTGAAAATTAACAGAGGCATTAAAGGATATCAATCTTATGAATACTGACATTGATATTTCTGCTGTCAGCTGACAAAAAAAATAATTAATTATTATAGTAGACAAGGTTATGAAGACATACAGACCACCACACACAAACACCCACAGACAGCCTGGAATAAGGAAGCAACACATGCAGGACATGTCCCTTCTTTAAGGAGTCATTCACAATACTAAAGCTGATTTGTTGAGGACAAAAGGAATAGCACAGATGAAGCAAGGTCAGAAAGGTGAGTAAAAATAAGACAGTTATTATGTCTTTTCTGAAAGCAGAAGCAGATTAGAAAATAGGTCAGGGAGCGCAGGAAAAACATTATTTGTATTCTGTCAATTTGCAAAGAACGTGCATAACTGAATGTAGTGAATTTGTAGTAACTTCTTATTCTAGACCTACGGAGTGATGTATTCCATATTGTTTCTTATTATTACTAGTATTACAATAGATTTTTAAAAAGATTTTCTCACCAATATCAAAATCCTATTGCGATGGATGCTGTACAATCAAACAGTAGGAGAAAGACTGTGTCGTGAAGAGCCTATGGGCTACGGAAGACAGGCGAAGTAGGGGCACTGGCACGAGGAGGTGATGTGGTTTGTCAGGAGTCATATAGCAAAGCATGAAATAAAGTTTATCTCCATGTCCCAAACCAGTGTCATACCCAAGAAAGACATATGCACTTAACAGAGCCACTAAATTTTGCATTTTTCTTTGATGGCTGCCTGATAACAGAAACTTCTTTAGTTTGGAAAATGGAAATTCTTGATCTTATCCACTTCCTGCTATCTTGTTTTTAGCCTGCTTTCCTTAAGAAATAAATCTTAAGGTCACATGTGCTGTCTGTGGATGTGTGCATGAGAGGGAAAAAGCTAAAGAAAAGCAATCAGTCAGTTCACTTCCTACTCTTGAAGTTCAGACAAATCTGACATAGTGGCAGAATTCTCCGATGTTCTACATTTCTAAACTTTCATTGATGAAAACAGTCAGTGAAAAAAAGACCACACCCTCTTCCCCACTGAGGGACCAGTCATCATTTCCCATCATCACTTTCATCTTTTACAGACATCAAAGACTTCCCACAGCATTTCACACTGGAAATGTAAGTAGACATTCTACTGCTACTGGAACTACTTTTTTAGTTTAGAATAATTATTGTAACATGTGCACAGATATAGTTGATTTACAGCAGCTGATAACTTACAGATAAGCCTTAAACCAAAGTGTCTATTTAACATAGGCAGAGAGCATACTGTGAAGAAACAGCTACAATTACTGACATTACCTCTTCTTCCAAACAGATGCAAAGGGCTGAACCAGTCCTAAAATCACTGCTGACCCTTCATGCTATTCAATGCGGTACATTCAAGCACAACACTGCTGACTCTAGTCTGCTTCTGAATACCTTTATGCAAACTGGTGTGAATCTGCAGCTCACCGAGGAGCCCGTGAGTGTCCTACCAGGTGAGCAGCTGGGAGGAGTGATGTAATCAGGCTTCCCCAACGACACCAGAACCCTCAGAAGAGCCCCCAAGGCTTAGATCCACACCATTCCCTTTCCACCCATTTAAAGGTGTTTTTATTTACTTCTTTTTTCTGCTCTAGTGTTAATGCAGAAACTGGATGGGCAGACAAACCCAAAACCTACTTCTAACAAGCAGAAGAAAACTGTGTAGCGAAGGAAAGCTCTCAAAACCATGCCCATAAATATCTTTTTAGTGGAAGAACCCTCTTATACAAAAAGACTTGATTAAAAAAAAAAGATGAGCAATTTTAATTGTTTTAAAAATTCATCCCACAGCATCTTTTCCTTAAAATGAAGTAATACATTTTAGGTATACATATAAGAAAACGACAAAAATGAGTGAATTGCAAGTTATTTTCTTTTTCAAAAAATAATCATAGTAAATATATTTTACCTTGATTTGAGTATTTGTCTGTTGACATTAGAAAGAAAAGCATTTCTGTAGTAAGAGACATGTCCATGATCTGATTTTGAAAGCAATGTAAGGTTGCCTTAAGACTGCATTTTTCTTTAATTATATAAGGGAAAGATATATGCAACTAATTTTTACATACATAAAATAATGCATTAAAAGTCTTAAGAATTATATTATTTAACTTTCAAGAATATTTAAAATAAGTTTTGCTTTTAGGAGCTTATTGCTTTTTCCACATACTTCCTCTAAATTCCTGCAGCATGTAGGTGAAATGCTCTCTAGAATGCAGATTTCCTTGTGGATGTGTGGATTATTCTTCCTTAGTCTCAAGTATCAATGACTGAAATCTTATCCTAAATAAGTAGTTGACATGTGTAACTAATTTTCAAAAGAATTTTCTTTAAGCTTATTACCAAAACAACTGCTTGCATTCTTAAGATTTGAACAATATAAGTAAAAGTAATTCCTTTATTACCCTGCATAAACCCCTTTATTACCCTGTATACAAGCCAAAAAGATAAGTAACTTCTAATACGTTCACAAAAATTGTTTCAGTGATTTAGCACTGTATTTCTAATGAGTATTTATTGTGGAATAATGGAGCAAAGAGTTTCCAATGTGTTGTATCTACCATTAGACACATTCAAATTCATCATTTCTATTCTCAGCAAAAATATTCACCTGTTGTCTAATATGTAATAAAATATTTATCATAGTTATAAACCTACATTCTTGAGCTTCGGCTGTGTAGATTTTGGTTTTAATTTTTATTGCTATCCTTGGCTTCTAACCTCTTCATGCGAGCTTTCAAAGAAGATAATCAAAGCAGCAGAAAACTAATCAAGATTGCAGCAGAACAAGTGCATAGGCACAGTGTTTAGAATTTAACAAGCTTAGTGATTAAAAAGTTCTGATTGTGCAATGATTTGTTTCCATTGGAGATACAGCTCTCAGGATCATTTTTGAACACAATAATTTATAAGCTTAATATTTAACATGGTCTTGAAATTAATTTTGCTCCCCTCAATACTTGTTGGTGTTTAATTTTCATATGACTGTTTTATTGAACCGAGATATAACAATGACACTTTAGAAACTTTAAGATGGCTGTCTTTCTTTGCACTGGTTTACCCATAAATACTGCAGAGAAATGGAAATAGAAAGTCCTCTAAAATATAAACTGCTCCTGTACAATGAAGTTATTAAAATCGTAGATACACAGCCCTCAGGTTAAGCTGTTCTATAATAACTAGCTGTATTCAGCAACTACAAAGGGACAGTATAAATTCTTTTGGAGGCAAAGACATTCCTGGGTGGAAACGAATGCAGAAAAATTCTCTGGCATAACGCAGGGCAGCATATGAAGAGAATCCTAGCAGAACATTAATCTGAATAGGAAAATTAGTTTCAATACTTGAGGATATTTATTATTCTCTGCTCCCTCATTTTGGTTGGGAATAGCGTTTTGTGAAGGACAATGCAGACTGAGTTGTTTTCATAGAATCGTAGAATGGTTTGGGTTGGAAGAGACCTTTACAGGTCATCTAGTCCAACCCCTCTGCAATGGGCACGGACATCTTCAACTACATCAGGCTGCTCGGAGCCCTGTCTAACCTGACCTTGAGTGTTTCCAGGGATGGGGCATCTACCACCTCTCTGGGCAACCTGTTCCAGTGTTTCACCACCCTCATTGTAAGAAATGTCTTTCTTGTATCTAGTCTAAATCTACCCTCTTTTAGCTTATAACCATTACTGCTTGTCCTATCACTCAGGCCCTGCTAAAAAGTCTGCCCCCATCTTTCAAGGTCTCTCTGGAGAATTCTCCAGGCTGAACAACCCCAACTCTCTTGGCCTTTTTCCATAGGAGAAGTGTTCCCCTCTGTTCTTCTTTGAACCCCTCTGTTACACGTTGTGGTACAACTTGACATAATGATTTTATTTCTTAATGTGGGAAAAGGTTTCCTATGAAAAGTAAGAGGAAAAAAAAGAAACTCTAGAAAACAATAAGTAACTAGAACAAGATTTGGACAGAAGAAAAGATGTAGATTAGAATAAAGTTGTTTAGGACAAAAAGGCAAGGGAGTTAAATACTACTGTTAGTTATTTTACTATTCATGTCTTGAGCCAAAATGGGTGGAATTATGTATAAACGTTCTTCATTTGTCTTATCCACTCAGCCATTTGACAGTAATTCTGTCTGCTTCTGGAAGAAGTCAAGGCAAATGTTGACAATTACATAGCACTTTGTGAAAAAAGTAGAAGATAACTTACCTTTTGCCCTTCCTTCTTTCCTTCCCTCCCTTCGTCTCTCTCTCTCTCTGGAAGTCAGAGTTCTTTACAATTTCAGGCCAGAATATGAAAAGACACATAGCGAATGCAGCCTCTGGAATTTGATTATTAAGTATAAAGTACGCTGGTCGTGGAAGTCCTATAAATGTTTTTTGCTGTCATCATCCAGGCAGGGACAGTCAGTTAGTACTGCGATTTAGAAGGTTTGGGAGATCTTTTCTTTTAATCAGTGGTTTACTGAAATCAGCAACTGAAACACCTGGATGGTAGGAATCCACATGACTAAAAAAAACCCTGAGGACTTTACCTCCTTCTCATACTCAAGGCTGCAGGATGGTAGAAAGGAATTTGCCCAAAACCTCATGCCATTGACCTTGGCAGCCAGGGAGCCCCCCTTTCTGTTTGCTTATGTGAGGTTTTTCTACAGTAATTAGACACTGAATTATTGAAAAGTCGTAAAATGCTACGAGATTCACTGGGCAAGAGTTTACCAGTAACAATCAGAACATGCATCAGTAGTTGTGTTGTCTGAGGTAGACTATTTTCTCAACCTAAACATATTTATGCAAACAATGCCCAAACCTGAACCCTCTCTTTTGTTGTTGGACCATAGAACAGCCTGCTCCTTATTTAAAATGCATGGTTAAATTTAAAACTTTAGTAAGGGCCAATCTCTGAATAATCCTTTAAGGATTATTGTAATTAAGAGACTAATCCTTAGATGCTTCTTAATTTGGGTCCATTTTAAAATCGAGTGCCACTTCTTTCATCACAAAAGAGAGAAGAAGAGGTGAAAATGACAAAGGTTTAAACATCAGCGGCCCTTCCTGTCACCTCATGCATCTGAGCAATACAAACAGGTGGAATATTTAAAACCAGGAGGCCGTTAAAACAAAACCAAACCACAGAAACCCTACCCCAACAAAAAAAACCACACCCATGAAAACCAAGGGAGATTTTAAACATGGAGAAAATGGTTGATAGTAAGAAACATTCTGTGTGCAGATAAGGCAAATACAACTTAAAGACATACATTTTAAGCTGCCAACTTGTGAATCCTCTTTGCATAAACCCTCCCTGGCAAGAAATTGTCCTTCTCACCTTTAGAAGCCTGTCTTAAGAAAGCATCAATGACAGCAGCTTTTCTCATCACTCTAGCATTTATAAAACCTTGTTTATCTCCTTAACAGGGAAAGAATGAAATGGACAACCAGGCCAACCTAAGTTTTAAAATTCAGCAGAGAGGGAGATGTTAAAGTAACTGAACTAGCAATGCACAGGAGTGAAGCTTCATGATCTAATTTAAAAAATTTTGAGATTCAAAACAGGTGCCATACCTATGGTGTACAATCAGTGGAAGGAAGCAACAAGGTAGCATTGCTGGGCTAAAACACCTGTCAGCAGTATACTGCCTATACCTCTTAATCAGCTGTCATTGTTTAAAAAGAGTGGTGATTCTTTCTGCTTGCAGCAGTTTTGTTCTAAACAATGTAAAGAAGGAGGTAGGAAAACCAAGATAATGCTACTAGGCTTGAAAACTTAGCCTCTCTTCCTAATTTTGCTACTACCAGTCTGGATCTTGGGCAAGACGTGGACCTGTATGCCTCTGTTTCTGCATCTGTAAAATAAGAATGTTTACAAAGGAGCTATGGAAAAAGACACCCTAAGGATTGTTATTATGAGTAGAAAAAGTGAGAAACAAACAGTTCATGCAGGTGGTGCTGGGTTTCAACTGTGTGAATGCATGGCATAGGAAGCTGTAGGAGTTGGAACTGGGGCATAGCAAGGCTTCAAAACAGGGTGAGAAATCATTAGAAGGCACGTGAAAAAAGGCTCACTCTCGTTTATACCCTTTAGAAATAGCATATACTTCTTTTTTTTTCTCTCTGAAACATATAAGTATTACAAAGATACCATGCTGGATTGGCAAGCCTTCAGAGGCAGGTGTTCAATGTGTAATTATCCTACGGACTCCATAAGAATGATTGCTCCATGATACACATTTATCTTTAATCTAATATAGTTTACAGAGTGGTTTGTTTTTTTTTTTTCTTTCTTTTTTTTTTTTCCCTGTGACAAATTACATTGTGCTTTATGGAAATGTAACATTTTGTATGAATGGCTGGGAGCAGCCATGTTGCATAGTAATGAACAAGACAAAGTAGCTCCACTCTTATTTGCAACTGGCTCAGACCTTTCCATTAGCAAATTAAAATCTGTTCAAATTTATTTACTAATATATTAGGAGAAGCTTCAGGCTAACCCCCATTGACCTGTATTATATAGCAAACAACTGTAGCGGTGAAAATAATTAATAGAATATATTGCACCTCCTGCTTGTTTCTCGATCACACCCTGGGGTCGGCTGGATAGTGGGTTTGCCATCTGTATTCTGTTACAAGGCCACATTTACTTAAAAATTATCAATTATATTTTGAAATTACTTCCTTTAATTGAACTCTCTTTATTCAAGGCATCCTCTATTTTTAATGCTTCTGAAAATGTGCATGAAAACCTTTTCCTTTTCAAAACCTAAAAGTAACTTTCCATACTACCTGCACATGCAAAGTGAGTAAATATGCAACAGCTAATACTAGTAACAGTAGTTAATATCATAGTAGTGCCATTCAGGTGGACAGTATTGCAATAAACTCCATTGTCTACTATGCTGCTGTAATGAGCAGGAAATGTGACTGGTGACCATTAAAAAGGTTGGTGTGTTACCTTCATTCAGAGAACCGTGGGCTGCTAATGCAAGTGCAATCTGCAATATGTGGGAGCCCATTTTACAGGAACAGACAAGAATGCTGTATGTTACTGACTTCTGCTTCTCTTCATAACAAATGACCATGGTGAGAATTTTCTCCTTTGAAAAGTTATTTCTGAGGTCTTAAGCTAATTTTTATAGAAGCAGCTGATTATGAGATGTAGAACGATAAAAAAAGGTTGTGAGGAAAGAATGCTGTTTCCAGTTGCACAGACAGTGAATGACTGAGGTTTAGGTGCCAATACAATAAATGATGGACATGTACATGCTTCTTTTATATCAATACAAATAGCTACAGTAAAAGTTGTCATATGGTGATCAGCTGGTAAGTCTTAGTCCTACAGAACAGATACAAGTTTTAAGAAGAAAGTCAACATGCCACTTCAACATGTCAGTGAAATATATTTACATATATCTGCAAGGAGTCCCAGGGCTAAGCGGTACTGAAGATGCTGAGTAACAGTGACACAAAATACGCAGGCCACACACGCAGTTTGTGCTGGCTGAAGTCATGAACAGGGACCTAGATAGCTGCAGTCTAAACCATGAGAGAACACATCTGGGGATCTACAGAGCTGTACTGAGGGAAAATGCAAGCCCAGTGCAGTGCCTGGATATATGAATAAATTTGCACGTTCCTGGGTATGTTAACCAGTTTCACACAATGAATGTAGGCCTATTTTATTATTATATGAATAAAGACAATTGGTTAATTTGGGAAAACATACATTTCTAGACAGTTTACTTAGTTTTTGATAACTTGTTTTTTGTTCAAAAGCAAACAGCAAGTAAATGTTCTAGAAGTAATACCAGATAATCATCATTCAAACATGTTTAGAAAAAGAGATTGTTAACAATTTTATTATCATTATTTCTATAAACATGAGAAACTATTTTCTAAAATAACCAGAAAATCTAGTCTGACTACGTATTTCTATTATGATGTATTTCGTACGTACAAGTAAGGGGATATTAGCGATTACGTATCACTGTTGACCTCTTGTGGTCACGTTGAATGATTGCACGGAAAAGCAGAAGGAGTAGAAAGGAAATCGCTGAAAAGCTCTGCTTAACCTTAAAAGGAACAAACACAGTATCATTTCTGCAGCACTAACACTGGAATATAAATTATTAACAAGTGTGTTTTAATTAGCTTAAACAGTTCAATATTAAAAATGAATCAACCATTCAAAGTAAAATTTTTCGGTTTAGGAGGAATTTTGAACCCAATATCTAGTTCAGTGGTTCCAAACATATTTGGACCCTTAGCATCTGTCAATCTTTAACATTTGTTGCAGGTAGTGGATGGAATATAGTAAGCTTAATTTGCTTGCAAATAAGAAAGCAAAAAAAGAGCAGCCAAGAACTTCTTCTTTTCTTAACTGAGAAGGAGCAGAGATGGGAAGGGAGCAGAAGGCAGGTGTTAGGGAATAGATGCACAGACAGGCAAGGTATGCCCTGTCCGGCACTGCTGATAGTCTGTCTCTCACAGTATATTGGTAAGACTTCATGAGATAATTATACTGTAGTGATGAAAGTGAATTTCTGCTTCCGTATCATGGGGTCTAACCCAGTGCACAGCTTTATATGTGAACCCAGTTACATACAGACGTTTTCTTGCAGTGGAGCAGAGCTTTGCTGTCAGTGCCGCCACACTGACAGAGCCCTCTTGTGGAAATAGAGCAGATACTAGCAGAAAATTTCTCTGTTGATGTATCTACACTCCTTCCTTGAATTATAGTCAGAAAGCATTATTCGTCAGCAAATATTGATACTATGTCAGTTTTTCTTGCCTTCTTAGACTGTTACATCAGCTGGAGCACATGATTTCTGGTACCACGCAACAGCACAGCTATTCTAGCAGACCTTGCTCATTTAGATGTGACTTTATGAATCTCATTGCCAGCAGTCAGGTATTTTTTTTCCAAAAAGGAGAACAACGACAAAAAAGTTAAAAAGGGATGCAATACAACATGATGTTTTCCTTCTTCTCTATTAAGTATTCAGCTAACCAAGAAGTAACAATTAGCAGCAGGATAAAAGGCAGTGATGTGGTATGTAATTACTGTGCTTGAGGTCTCATCTGGAGACCAGTGAAACCAATAGTGATCTGTCCACTGATTTCAGCAGTCTGAGTTGAGTTCTATTGTGTTAACTTATTTACATGGCTGTCTTCACCCTTCCAGAATGGCAAACACAGATAATTATTTACGTATCATTAGTAGTATTATTGTGTCTGAACTTGTTAATTTCTTGAAACAAAGCTTGTGAGGTTCAGTATTTTGTTTTGAAGGGGAAAGGGGAGAGAAGGAAGATGAGAAATAAAGGAAGGAAGAAAGACTACTTTCAGCACTGATGAATTCAGCATTTAGGCTCCTCCACAAGAAAGATCACCACAAGAAGCTGTCATTAAGAAATTATTCCCTCTGGAAGCTCTGCAAGCTCTAAGTTCTTGTGCTAATGATCACTCAGAATACTACTACTACCAAGATCATTTCCCTGCTTAAGGATTTGATCACAGTGTCCTTGAAGAGGAACACATTTTGGCTGCTCTTCTCTTTAGCTAATACCACAAACTTCATTTTTTGATCATTTCAGATTGGGGTGTGCTAAGCCTCTGCTAGAACTGTGCCATAAATAAGAGAATTTCATCATTCCCTTTATAGCCTTAATGACTGCACATATCTAATGTTAACCTTTAAGCTAAGGCTACTTATAGTTTTTTTAATGGCTACTTCCTATACAAGTCTGTTCACATTACAATTTTCAGGCTCATCTTTACCTTTGCAACACTGAGGTCTCCAACCATTATGCAGAATACATAGGGATATGGATACTGAAGGTAAGGGAACTGAAACACTGAGAAGCTGTCACTTGACCAATTTCACAGAAGATTAAGGTCTTGACCAATGCCTCTAATACTTGCCATTTGGATGGATGGTCACCTGCCCAGCTGTCCCTTCCTATTTTGTTCAGACCTGTTCTTTTCCTTTTTTCTTTTATCTTTCTTCTTCTCGGGCTTCAAAACTAAAATCTAACATCACTTAAGACCTGAAGAGGTAAGATAATAAAGGAAACAGGAAGAACCGGCAGAGTCTATTGTCCCTGTTTCTCAGAAGTAGGAAGCCTTACTGGGTTCTTGGGCTACTTAGTGAACTGATGCTCATTCAATCATTTACTTTGATAAGGTTCAAGAAATCATAGAATCATAGAACAGTTTGGGTTGGAAGGCACCTTTAAAGGTCAGCTAGTCCAAACGCCCTGCAATGAGCAGGAACATCTTCAACTACATCAGGCTGCTCAGAGCCCCATCCAACCTGACCTTGAGTGTTTCCAGGGATGGGGCATTTACCACCTCTCTGGGCAACTTGTGCCAGTGTTTCACCACCCTCATTGTAAGAAATTTCTTTCTTATATGTAGTCTGAATCTACCCTCTTTTAATTTATAACCATTACCCCTTGTCCTATTGCTCAAGCCCTATTAAAAAGTCTGTCCCCATCTTTCTTATAGGCCCCCTTTAAGTACTGAAAGGCTGCAATGTCTCCCTGGAGCCTTCTCTTCCCCAGGCTGAACACCCCAACTCTCTCTTGTAACTGCCTTGCAATACCCAATTTACTTTTTTCAGCATGATACAAATGATACAAAAAGAAAATTCCCCTCCTTGGAATTTACAAATTACTTAGAGGCAGGCAGTTGGTACTTGATCCTACAGTGCCAGTGCCAGTTATAATGACAGAAGTCCTCTGGTTCTTATATGTAATCCAATGAATACTTAAAATACTACCAGTTTTTATACCAACATGCTGATACACTGATGAAGACAGATTACAAAGACACAGAGAGGCAAAGGTATGTCTGTCTGTGATTGTATAAACTATTCCATTTTGAAAAATACATTGACATGAGCCTGTTCAAGGGAAAGTTTGCATGCATTTTTAGCAATTCACAGATCACGACCCTACAGCAGCTCATCTACAAAGCCCACTCAGGAACTTTGGAGAAAAACGTGAACCTACTGATCAATCAGGCAGCAAACCAGACCTGAAAGTCTAAATTGTTTGAGCTTTCCAAGGGTGTGTCAATAAGTTTTGTGATTCTCATTGCCACTCCAGCTTCCAAGACCCTGGACCCATTTAAAAAATTGAATCATTTTAGAAAGGATTTTCAGATGAACTGTCAACATTCTGACTTTCTTCATCAGTGTGACAGCAAGAAAAAGAACTGAACTTCATCCTGTGTAAATCAACAACATGGGAATGGAAGAGAGAACATTTTAGGACTAGAGTTCCTAGAAGGCTTTTAGTCTTTTTTTTAAGAATTTCTTAAATCATTGTAATTTGAAATCAGAATTGTAGTGTTATTAAATGAAACGTTATTCTGTGAACAGGATGGAGCAGATTGACAGAACAGAACACTCTGCATTTAGGCATCAAAAGCAGACAGATTTTCAAGAAAGCTTAAAATAATGGCTACCTTTTGAGCGTGGGTCCTGTTGAAAATTGACTATAAATGTCACAATGGGGCTACTGGATGAAGAAGTCTTTTAAAAGTTAATGGCCATCAAGCATAAGAAAAAAACTGACTCATACGACTCTGGATTGAACAGAATTTCTGCTTAATACTCCTGTATTCAAACATTCACTTAGGGTAGGGTCCTTATTCAGACATACAGTGTCAGGAGTGTGCCCTGGCTTTACACCACTGCCACATTACATATATATATTTGAAATAAGGTACATATTGAAAAACACAGCCATCTGTTTCTTTAGAAAGACAGCTGAACTTGCAGCTATTTTAATCTCTTACCTCCAAACATTTTTTCTCTGGCTTAAAGCTTTCAGAAATCTAGTGGTTTTGATAAGCAGGAGCTATCATTATATGATTTGTATGTTTTTGTTATCGTTCCCCACCCTAAATTTTTTGGAAGAATATCTCCCTAAATTCTTCAAGAAGCATCATTTTCACTCAAAAATTTTATGGTGAAATGAATTCAGGCTGGACAGATATGTCATAACACACCATCTGAAGATTTAATCACTTTGACCTGTGTATTATATCACCATGGTTTTAAGTATCAGGATGTAAGAAAATCCTGGAAATAAGATGTATCTCTCATTCTGTTCTCATATATTTTCATATATATTAGGAGTAAGAAAAATGGCACATGTGTAAAATTGATTTAAGCTGTTGTATCATCAGGCTCAGTAAGTCATTTGAATGCTGTTGAAAAAGTTTCAAGCTGTATATTCAAGTGAAATTAATTTGTACCTTCTAATACAGCTTAAGTAAGAGTCCAGCAGAGCCCAGTGCCGAACAGGCATTTAGATACTCATCTTGGCATATTGTCTGCTTTCTTACTAGGTAATTCAAAACCTGATGTGTTAGTTAACAGGTGAAAGAAAGCAGCAATGGTTTTTTATTGTTATTAAAACAAATAAACAAAGCAGAAGCCCCCCTCCATCTCAATAAAAGCAATTGGAATACCACTGAGAAAGCAAAATTTTGTTGAGCTACATGTATTTGCTAAAAAGCTTTAAATTTGCACTTCTATGCTAAGCAGGAGCAAGGAGAATTGCGGGTGATACCTTGGGGTTATTTTCTCCTGCAACTGCATGTTCCTGCTACCTGGAACATTGTAAAGACAAAGCATTTTGCTGGAACTCTCCTCTTGGGTAGGGAAGGTGCAGTATCAGGTGTGACTATGGCCTCTGTAGTTACATGAGCAAGCAAGTCAATCCAACATTTCCCAACAACACTTTTTAAATAAGGCTCCCCTATCAGTCACAACTTTGATCCAGGTTTCATCTGTAGAGGCTACCCTTCTCTTTTTTCTCTGTCTAGACCCATTTTGCTTGACATGCGTTTATGCACTGCTTTCCTCATAAAAACCATAGTATACTTACTAATTGCATTTAGAATGACCTTGTTTAACTAGGCTCTTACCCCTATGGAGCTCCTGTAAGAGGAGAGCAAAGATGACGTCTGTGCTTAGGTCCGTCTGTTCAGATATGATTGCCAATAGTCATATTAACAATCTGACAAGACTGCATGATAACTATGTACTTACTAGAAGAAACAAGACAAGCTAACTCCACACAGAAGTGGAAGAGTGATCTCCACAAAGCCAGTAACAAAAGTCTTTGCTAAGCCAGGCTGGTTTTGCATCACTGTTTGTATAAAGAAAACATTTCTTACTGACCAAGTGAATAAAATAAGAACTATCAGAACATTTAGATATTTAAATAGATTATTACTGAAAAGAAAAAAAAATCCATATACATTTGCTTTTAAGGAATTATTACTCCTAAGAAAGACTCTATGACTCAGACCACATCTATATGTTATTATTTTAATTGTCTTAGCAGTGCTATTAGGCTTGTAAGCTGGGGTTCAAATATCCCTACATATTACATATCTCTATATATGCATATACCAGGCACATGTGAGTATGATTCTTTTCATGTCTTTTGAGTGTGTAGATTCACTTGAGATGCTTTGAATATTGTTGTTTTCTGAAGTAAGAAGTGTAACTACATACTGATAAATCAAATGAAGAGTCAAAGCACTGAAAAGACCAATAATTGGAAGATTTATGGTAGACTAGAGAGAACTGACAATATTCCCTGTCTTCAGCAGAACTGGGAATATTCCTTAAAAATTGCATAATAGGCACATCTGCACTGGTACACTCAAAGAAAAATGCAGGAAATAGGTTTTATTCACTTCAATTCAAGCAGTATAGTGTAAGTCAAGACTAAAATTTCTGAGTACCATTGATGAATTCAGAGCAGATGTGTGAAGGCTATTGCAATATAGACAAGGCTTATGATGTAGTAGTCTTCACCTAATAGCTAATGGAACTCAGGGACAGGATTCAAATATCTATTACATTCCTTTGAGTTGCTCAGGGCTCCTAAACTTGTGCAGAAGTATTCAGCTAAGTTAGAATTTCCTCACATTTCAGGTATACCCTTGGTAGGAATTAAAGCCTGGCCACATGGCTTACTAACCTTACAGCACAGAGGAAATGGCATGGTAGAGCTATGGTATTATGCAATTCTTAGCTAGAGCAATTTTCTTGGGAGTTGCTGGCACATGTAAAGATACTGTCCAGACTGCTTTGCTCTTATTTAAAGCTGAGCTAGCAGAGCCAGTTTAACTCCCAGCGTAGGAGAGCATGGTATTATTTGGATCATTCTGTTTAAAGATGCAAATAAGCATGCTCTGTGTTAATAAAGAATATAGCACAGTGAACAAAAAATTGAACTATGCCTTTTAAAAACTTTACATATTGCTTTTGTCTCTTTTTTCCTTTGTCCAGTGTTTTATTAAATAAGTTTCTACATCTACATGACAAGCCTATTTTACCATTAACAGAATTGAATCAGCACTACTGTCAGTACTTTGGATGGAGACCAATATGGATTCATTCCAAGGAGAATCTTGAAATATTGATCACTTGTTAAAGGTATTAGCATGTTTCATGATTAAAATATTCAAAATTATCTAAATATTCGCTTTTCTACTTTTCTTTCCCACAAAAGAAGCAGCTGCTAATTTTAACATGATGTGTAATTGCCTTTTATCCCTCTCCCCAAACAGGTGACAGGGGTCTTACTGACAATTTATCTGGGACTGATTATATACTACTTTTGCTGAAAGCTTATTTGGAGAATATTACTTCATTTCATGATAGGTAACATAAAAAACATAAAAAACTTTGCTCCAGTGGCCTGATCTCCTGAACAAGAGATTAGGCTTTAAATTCTGAATGAGACCTCCATCGGCCTGGGAGCTGTTACTGCCTGCAAATTCTGTAGTGAGAGCCCATTAGAAAGAGACATAATGGCATAAATCAGGATTATCTCATTCATGGCCAATGGGACATCTATGATTCTTGAAGTTCTAAAAGGATGAGAATGGGCCTGTGATTTTCAGTCACTAAAGTGTTCCCTGTGATCTTTAACTGTAAAATTTTCATTACAGAGGAGAGTTAGGACACTCTTAAATTGGCTTCCTACTATTTCTTACAGTCCCAGGACTATCTCCAGTGTGTGCTAGATACATAGCTGACACTTGCTGCCCCTTCTTTATTGTAGCTGCACAGTAGCCTGCGCACCATTGCCAGCCTGCTGCATTGTAGTGCAGTGGGTAATTCTGGAGGTGGGCTGAGGATAATGTCAAGCATGCAAGTCTCTGCTGAGTTGCTTCCAACTGTAACAGCTGCATAGGGAAGTGAGTTTTGAGCTTAGGTAGAAATCCAAGCAGAGTTCTAAGTAGGAGACTTGGGGCTTACAGATTTTACAGTGATATGACCCCAACCTCCTCAACTTTAGGTAAAAAAATGATGCATCAGGAATCAAGGGAAGGGTATTGGGATTTTTAGATGGTGCATGGTTTCTAATAGAACAGGTTAAATAACCTTTTTCTCTCTGTCTTCAAGTAACAAGCACATATGTTCTAATCAGACAAGTAAAAAGTTTCTCTAGAAGCACTTGGGAGTTGAAGTGAACACAAACCCAGAAGGAACATACCAGAAGAGTTTAGAAAATGATCAACAGTTGTTTGTTGCAATCCAACATACATTTCCAAGGCTGGCTGAACAGTGTTCAGAGGCATGTCATAAGCGTTTACAGGAGCTAGAAAAACATTTTGACATAACTTTGGAGATACAAAGTGCATTAAGGATTTTTCCCTTTAATTACATGTGGTAGGTCAACATAACTTTATCAGATATGGGATAAATATGGCTTGACAAATTAACCTTCAGCTGTGATTTTCTCCTAATGAAAGAGAAAATTTTTGCCATTGGAAGCGTCCCCCATTTCATGTCTTCTTCTCTGAATACCTGTCAGTTTTGGCTTGCCTGAAAAAACCTTATTAGGATGTCATCCAAATTGCGTGGAGAGGTTCAGTGAAGATAACCAGGGTCAGTCACAGCCCAGTGATTGCAAGGCAAGTCCGTAGGGATGAGGCAGGCCTGAGGTCAGGCCAGGAAGTCAGCCTGCGAGTCATGGTATGGGTGCAGACCAGTGCAGTCCACGGCCAGGCACAGGCTGGAGCTGTAGCCCAGACAGGGGTCAAGCACTAAAGCCTCAGTTTAAGTTCAGCTCCCCTGGGAAGGGGGTCCATCCCTCACTGAGGTCTCCTGCAGAGCTACCTGGGAGCACCCACTCCGGGGTCACCCAAGGGAAGGAGGGGAGTCCTCAGCTATGCTATTGTGAACTTTGCCCTGAGCTCACACAGCCAGACCTCTGGAGGCGGAGATGCTCTCAGGGATAGATAAATGTGGGGAAATCAGTAACTGTTTCAGTCAGATTCCATTTCAAAATTTGGAATTCCTGAGAGGCCAAACATGACAAATGATTCCTCCTTCAGTTTTTAACAAGGGAGTTTAATCTTGGACTGATTACCCTGGCCAGGAAAGATGGCTCTGGCCAGCAATCAATTGCACTCCCTGCCCATCCATTGTCCTCTAAGTAAAAATAACCTTTGATATTTTCAGTAGAGGATTAAGTGTACAACATCTCACTCATAGGAAATCCAGAAGATCTAAAGGATGAGCCAAGCTAAATCCATACTGTATTAAAGCTCTGGATTTGAAATATACTCAACTTTTCACTGATTTCAGCTGAAAAGTAAAAATTAAATAGAAATTGGAAGCATGAACACTGTTTTCTTAACAATGGCTCAGTTAGGTGCATGCAAATTGCAGTCAGTGGAGGACCTCAAGCACAAGAGCTGTATGAATCCAGGACCTTGCTGTTCTGTCAGAAGTAGAAGCACCATACATGCCTACATTTTTTTCATCCCTCTTTTACTAATTGGTTTTATTGTCTTTGAAATGGAGATGAAGGAAAATAAGAAACACCTACTATGCTGTTATTTTTTTTCCTAAAGTGTAACTTAGTAATTTACTTTAACAGGAGCTTATTCTGGGTCATTTTGATTTCAGCTCATGCAGGTATAGATATCTGATGCTTCAATTCAATGAGGCTTGCTGCTGGATTTTGGCCTAGCACATCTGTTCATTATCCTAGACTTTCTGCAGTTGATGATCCAAAAATGTACCCTAAGCACTAAATCCTGGTTAATAAATACTCCAGACTACAAAAGTCAGTGAAGCCAGGAACAGGAAAATTATTTTGCTCATAATGAGAGATGCAGAATTAAGGTAAGAAGACTCCCCACAGCATTTAATTCCTATGATAAAATGGAAATGGAAGAAAACAAAAGGAAGAAAACCATAGCTATATATCAAACATACCTTGGCCCTTCTCTAACACCCCACTTGGCCAAGTTATTAGATGGTTCCGTTTCATATTTCAAAGTGTATTTTTTTGCTTACATATATTATTCTGTTCACGAAAAGCAGACTCCATTACAAATTTAGTAAGCTTCAGCTCCAGCTCAGGAGAATTGATTTTTTTTCCTCTTCTTACAAAGACTTGCTTGCACCCAGCTGGGCTGCTGTTGAGCTACCACGTATTTGATCACTGCAGCTCAGAACATCTGTCTCCTAATAAGCGTGCACGTCTTGTCTGTAGCACAGATCTTCAGCCAGAGCCACTTTACAGTGACACATCCAAACTCTGTATACTTTTAAATACTACTTCTGCAACACAGATTTGAAGCCAGACAAATTCAATCTGAACTGAAATGGGTATCAGTTTGTGATGGACACAAATTACCATTTGAGGCCAAGTTATAGGCAAGCCTCCTATCCATCTCCCCTCCTGAACGGTAAACAGGACAGTTGTGCTGACAGGACTTTTCTTAATGTGCAGTTGCAATTAGGAGTCCCTAAATCACATGACTCCAGACATATACCACTATACCTATCTGTGTTCCAATAAAACATAGTGCCTTTAAACAACTGAATACACATCTGTATTATTAAATATCTAAAAAGCCAGGTGTTTTCAATCTTAAAAGTGTCCAGTTATAATTTAACAGCTTGTTGTGCACATTAAATTAGATTCAACTGATCATATTTCAGGGCTGCAATTTAATTAATATTTATTTTCTTTCAAAGGAGCTGCAACAGTACTGCATTTTGGGTCTTACTAGAAATGCTGGCTTTGCATTCTTGGGAAGGTACCTAACACTCGCTTATAATTTCAGCTCTTGAGTGCAGTATTTTTGGTGCTCCAGAGACCAGTTCTCTTCCATTTACTGTAATGAGGACAGCAAGAAGCTACAGAATGAGTTAAGTTTATATCCCATAAGGAGCATATTGTATATACGTTACTGACTAACAGTAATGATAGAAGCTGTATTTTTTAACTGTCACAGAAGTCTATGTTCACCTCACCTTCCTTGGTGTCATATAGTACTTTTGCTAGAGAGCTCACTCCCTTATTTCTATTTGAACAAAAACAACTGCAAGGTATAGAATTTCTGTGTCAAGGTGTATTTTGGCATATTGTATTAGCTAGATGTCACAAATCATGGGAACAAGTCATTATTATAGGTCAAGCGAGAACACGGGACAAGTGAGTGCACATTTCAGTTTGAAGAGATGATAAAAAGACTGTGGATTCCCTGCAATACAAAAATTTCTTTTCCACTCCCTGGACAAAGTAACTTATTTTGGGCAAGGATGACATTGTTCCTACCTCATCATATGGTAAATTCAAATGCTTTGCTTGAGATTTACCAGATGGTAAGCAGTTTCAGAACATTTCTTGCAAGTACCCTTTATCTTCCTGATTGCAAACTACCTTATTTGAATGTCATCACATGAAGTAATGACACAGAAGTAACACAGTAATTTACAACACAAGCAGCATTGTTGCAGGAGTATAAAAACAAAGGCATTATTGTAAAAGCAAAGGAATATTCTATACAATATGGCAAAAATATTACTAAGTAAAAATAACTAAAAATATGACTGTACTATATGATGCTGTGTCTGGTATCCCTGTTTTATGTATTGACATGTCTCATGTTTTCTCTGGTCCACCACAAGCTCAGTAGTCTACATCACCTGTTTCATCCATCTACAACCTCTCTACTACATGCTATAGAATATCACCTAGCTCTGGCCTAGGAGCTGGCTTTCCCTCTGTGGGATGATGAATGGGCAAACAAGAATCCTTTCCTAAAGAAATGAACGTAATCCTCAACTGATTTAAAGAAACGTAAATGTGGCAATTCACAAATATGCCAGTAGATGGCAAGTTATGATTGCATTAAGCATCTCCTACATCTTGGAACTGTAGCAAGGCAGTCAACAGGAACAATCAAATTACAATCACTGGGATGGGGAAGGTGCATTTGCAAGAACCATTTAGGAACTCTAATGTTCCTTTTCTCAAGACTGAAGAGAGTTTTGAAACTATTTCCTTTCTCTGTCTTTAAATTTGGTAGTGTTCTCTGACAGACAACGGCTATTTTCCTGAGTAGTTTCTGTTTTATTTGTTTTAAATAGCAAAAATAAAGAAAATTGAGAGCATTTTCTCTATTTCTTGAATATATTCTAAATAGTTTGGAAACTAACTGTTAAATTGGAATGTAATGAACCTATATTTATTATTTCTTTTTGTGGAAGGACCCAAAAGCTAGAGGCTAACTATTGTATTCAAGAGTAGAAATACAAGAATATTCCTACTTCTTCATTGCCATTCCTTGTCTGATCCTTATACCATCATTCTTGCCACTGGAGGAAATCTGTTCAGTTTTGGCCAATTCTGAAATGATGATCCAATAGGTAAAACGCTTTAGAATTTAAGAGAGAAATGCCCTATAAAAATGTGAGGTAATATAATCACTAAATAAAGACAATTTTTATAAATCTTACAGAGCTAATACTTCGACAGCAAGTGGGCTAGATTCTACACCGTATTAAAACAAGTCTTGATTGAAAGAGTTAAAGTCAGTTTAACAAACAATGTAAACATCAAGCCAAAATTGCTTGATAGGGAAGAAATGTGTATAAACAACAAAGAAAAGGAAAGCTGATTTTTAAGAATTTCTACACAAAGATCTTCTTTCAACAACTGGAATTTGGGGCAGAATTATCAGAAGTTCTTAGCTTACACCCAGCCAGCAAATGCACTCCTAGCTTTCCAAAATGCTCTTCTGATTCTCAGTTCACAAGAGATACTTGTGGTATTTAAAAATAAAATTAGAGGAAGGGAACATTTCCAATAGTCTGAGAAAGGAAATGGTATTCTTTCAGTTTAAAGGCACCCTTTGAATGTCTGAACTATGAAGAAAAGAACATTCTTGTTGGAAGATGGAGTCTTTCTGCCATGCTGGTTGCCAACATAATCAGAAGATAATGCCTTTCATGTCTTCTCCCAAAACTTTATTTGTCTCTGTGAGACTGTTAGAAATTCAGTAAGACTGATGGAGAGGTGGTGATAAATGCTGTCAACCACTAGGTTGTCCTGCGTGAAATAAATCCAAACTAAGTGCTTTGCTCCCACCTCTATACTAAACCAGCTACTAAACAAATGTCTATGTTGCACTGAGTTACATAAAGCCATACTTACCCATACAAAGTTACCAGCAATGTTACCAAATCACAGTTCTCTATTCACACCGTTATCTACAGTAAGGCAATGGTGAGATTCAGAACACTGACTTACACAAGCAGCTGTCGTTTATTTGCTTTTTCACATTGCAAAAATCCTGTTTTATGGCATTGCTGATGGTTTCAACAAAAGTCGATAGAACAGAAGTCAATCCAATTCCCCAGAAGATCACAATGCAGAAATCGCCTCCATACATGCCTCACCTATTGCATAGGTAGTGATGCTTCTGTTGAACTGGCACGAGGAGGACTAGAAGAGAATAAGGTACAGCCTCTTGAGTGGTCCCAGAGGGCAGAATACACCCACGCATGTTGTTGATCCCTTTCATAGATGACTGAATTTTTTTCTGCTATGATGTTCCTGACAACTCTAGAAAAATATACTTTTTGGCCATGTTACACACTGACATCTGCAGTTTGCCTGTCTGTTTGTCAGTGGGATTAAATCTGTCCAGGCTGAGTACACAAAGCTATCTTTCTCTCTGTTTTGGACATAACACTCTGAAAAGTTCACTCAGTGTATTGGAGCAAAGAAATACATGCAGAAGCTCTTCAATGAATAGAGATGCTCTGCCTAACAACAGGAGTCACTCTGCTTTGCAGAAAATTGTGTACTTGTTTGAGAATCATTCCTAAAAGCTACATGCTATGGAGCACAGACCACATTCCTCTACAATAACACATGAAAAAATAGCTGTGCATGTCAAAAAGGCCAGTTTGTATTCAGTTATATAAAAATATAAATCAAATAATATTCAACAATGAAACCAGTCACAAAGAGCACAGTTACAAGTGAAACAAGACAAAGTCATATTCAATAAAAAACAAAACAGTGAAATCAGCAAAGTTAAGGCAAGAAGCCTGTGAATGAATTTAAGAATGAGGTCAAGAAAACTTCATCATTAAAAGCACTTGAATGGATGAAGGCTATGAAAGAGGAAAGTTTCTTATTCAAGCACTCGGGCCAGTATGGAAAACAGTCCTTATAGACAAATAAATAAAACAGAATGAAGCATGCATATATCATCTCCCAGACAAGTCTAGAGAAAGCAGTAATAGGAAACATTAAATCACTTTTATTTACTTCAGTGGTTGTTAATGACACCTGAGTGAAGTATCAAACTCTATAAAAAGTGTCCTAAGAAATTACCTTATATAATAAATAACTGATGGAAGAAGAGCTGCTCATGAATATATTTTTAGCTGGAGAATTCAACTTCTCTCTAATATTCAGACAGTTCACCATAACTTTACTCTTTAAAGTTTTTAACAGATTAGTCAGTCTGAAAGCACATTTCAGTTTCTAATTATTCAAGAGATTAGTAAAAAATAACAACATAAATTCCTAGAAAAGTAGCTGAATTTCACTTTCAGTTACCAGCTAACGTAGGGCCAAATTACTCTCCATCATCAAAACAGCAATTCCAGCAGCAAAGCAGAGGATGAAGTACAGTTCAGTCATGAAGATATCAACTAGTATTTGTAAAATGAATTCAAGACTTTGTTCCCAGACTGTCATGGGCTGTTGCTAGACCTCTTGTGCCCAGATCCTTCACCCGCAGAATGGAAGCAGCTGTATTGCTCTATTTCAAAGATGGACAAACACCACTGTTGAAAGGAAAGGCAAGGAAGGAGAGAGTACACATAAAAACTTAGAAGTAGCAAGCGTCGAGGTTAGGAATCAAGAGTGAAACCCTGGTTACATTAAAGCCTCAGGGTATTCTGCCTTCAACTCTATGGCTTCCAAGATTTTGTTTGCCTTCAGTGTGAATGACCTCTCTCAAAGTTTATCCCTGCCTGTGTCTGCTGCTTTTTCCTCAGATCACATCTTTGCAGTCTATCATGTCTGTTAGGATGCATTAGCATTTAACAATGAGAAAGCCCCTCAAACTGCTGAAACCATGATCATCTAGCAAGAAATAACATTTTCTACACTCTCTGAATTTGAGTGACAGACAGTATCATGGTACAATGCATCTGTTCATGAACATTTACATCATTTATATCCAACCCTTCATCTTCCAGCAACAGTTAACTGACTCAGTGACTAAACAGTAATACAGGACCTCTGTGACAGTGACAAGGGGTAATAACCAGCCCGCTGAAAGCGTTTTGCACGTGCACTTCTATGATTGTTTAAAGAACATCATGAACAGTATTACATCTTCAATGTAACTCCATTGCTGCTTGCTTATCTGAGATAAACCTTGAAGGCCAAACAGAAGTAAATCAGCAGAGAACGTAGCTCTGGTTTCAGAAAAATAGGGGTGTCTTTCTGGCTTTATTCAAGTCCATGATAACTGTCAAATCAACTTCAACAGAACCAGGATTTTACTAAGTGCTTCCCTTCAAATGTCTTAAAACATCAGCTGCTAAGAGGAAGTGGAGTTGTTGGTGGTCTGTCTAGCTTACTGTGAAGACACAGGATAAATTAGGAGAGTGAATGCTCAAAATTGCTGAAGAAGATAAAATTATTAACTTATTAATGATTTGCCAGCTACTTGCTTCCTTGTATTCAGGTTCCTATTTATAGCATGAAATGCTGCATTTTTGTGTGTTTATATACTTACAATATACATTCATAGAAATTTACATATGCAAGCCTTTTTTCCACGGACAGCTGAATAAGGTGCAGTTAGGTTCAGTTAACCAATTCTCTCTGCCCAAACACTGATGCTAGGAACGTATTCCAGTCCTGACAGCTGCCACGACAATGGGGAAAACCCAGTCCAAAGGGGAATAAAGCTAGCTGCGGTGTGCTCTTCCAAAACCCTGGTCCAACACCAAAGCTTGTCAAGGGAATTTTTCCCTCAAATATATCATGTACATTTGAAGACTTGACAATGACACCACTGCTGTCAAACATCAGAAATTCTAACCCTGTAAGTACAGTCTTGACTCAAGTCTTTGCTGCCTTTTCCATTGTCACCACTAAGGACAAACTTCACCCAAAGGAGCTGGTCCATATCCTGCTGGATGTGTACCGTGCTCAAGTTAATGTAGGGCTTGAGTTGACTAAGAAGATTTATACATATTTTATGCGTACATCTATTACACTTCTGGTTTAAGATCTGTGACGATTATTCAGTAACTAATATTAAAAAAAAAGTGATAATTTTTCCACACTGATCTATTTGGTTTATATCACTTGAATCAAATACACAGTTCAAGCTTCAATTGCCTGTGCTTGCTTTAAAACAAAGCAATAAAATCAAGTGTAGTTTTGTGTCAAAAGCTGTCTACCTATGAAACAAAATCAACAGAAAAAAGAAAAGTCTGAATCATGAATGCCTGCAAAATATCATAAAATAACTGGAGCACAGCTGTCTGAACAATAAAGAGGTGACTCACAAGAATACAATTATTTATCAATAAACTGATAAGCAATCTACAATGAAGGCTGAGGCTACACATGCCCAGTTTTGCAAGAAGGATTCACAGTGTTGAATTAATTCAACAAATAGGCAAGCACAAGATTTTTTGGTTTAAGACAACTCTATTATTCTCTTCTTAGAGTAAAATCAATGGAAAATTTAAGTCTGGTTTCTTAGCCCATACCCATACCACTGTAGAGAACTATATTTATTATTTATTATTATAAAAAACAAACAAGCCGGAAATAAAAAATATCTGTGAGATAAAAATAGGAATCACAGAAATAAAGTTGGAGTTTATATTACGTGCATATTGAAAAGTTAAGAATATATCATGACAGAATTATACATAAAAAAAATCACTCCCATATTCTACTCAGTGGTTACAGTGAGAAGTGCAAAACGTCTTACAACTTATTGCTCTATATATGTTTTATATTTAAAATACTCTGTACATTTCCAATTTCTGAATTAGTCATTAGTAGTTTTATTTAGTTACAAGAAACAAAATTTAAGTTTTATATACAGGTAACATTACATAAACTGTAGTTACACTTAAGCCTTTTGCGACTAAAGACACTTAATCCCAAATGCTAAGAAAAATTCCCTCAGGACCATTAACTTTAAAATTTGTTTACCAGTGTTGAATAGAATTTGAGGACGCTAACTTTCAACCCTGAAAAAACACCTTGCTTTTTATTTAAATAAAACTTTCATAGATTTAAAATCCAATTTAAATATTCATGATAAATACGCTTCTTATTTAGGGAGAAATGCATGCATTAGAAAGCATACTGATTAAATTCAATGTAGGTTTAATGGAAACAGGTAAACACTTGAAGTAAGAATCTGTTTTAATTTACATTAAAACCACATCTTCTCTTTGAACTCAAGGTCTAGCTCACTTAACTTTGTGTTGCTTGACATAAATAATTTTAGTATTGTTATGCCACTGCTAATGACTTTCAGCAGAATCTTATCATATATTCTCACAGAGGGTTTATAACTTAAATGTTAAAAAAGAAGTTAAATGCAAAACAGTGAAGAAAAATATTTATTTTTTGCTACATAATTGATTTTAAAATCATTCATCTTAAACTATCAGTGACTGTTTTCTGGAATTTCTTCGTTCAGAAATATCTCTTGCTTTTTCAGAAAGCCTGGTTTAACACATGAGATTAGCAGATAACAGATATTTAGTAACAATTAATTTAACACGTTGCTTTTCAGTCACAGCCATGCAGCATGCAAACCATGTCAACCATTTAGGAATCCACCTGAGTGTGTCAACACAGTGTCAATCACAACTGTCATTAATTTACTGCATATATCAGAAATAACCTGACACCCCAAGAAAATGTTTTGGCAAAAAGGAAATTCAAGCCAGGAAACACTTCAGAGTCATCACTCAAGGAGTCAGTGGTGCAGAGTTGACTGGGTGAACATATATTTGCACCTCACCCCTTGGGCTGGTGCAATCTGCATCTAAGGAGTGCTCATCTACCCAAGCAAATGACATGGACTTCTATTCAGCAGGAAGAATCAGAAAACAGACAACCAATCTCTGTGTCATTTTCTCATTTATGTCCAAACATTCTCTGTGCCCAGAACCAGTTGGGAAGTAAATGATAAATGTTCTAGTTTTGAGACAATGTATACAATTTTTGAAGTGTTTTTGCCAGATGGAGGTAAACTGCATCATGCAGAATGTTTTTTATTTATTGGAGCTGAACTCCATATCTTGTTCTGATACTTACCTTATAGTTACATACATTATTACTTCATCAACAGAAAGCTAGAACAAGAAAGAAAACACTCAAAATGCAGTAAGAACTCTGGTCTGGTAACCAACAGAAAGGTAACACTGTGCAGTGGCAGAGTACACTTGTGTAGTGGTACATTTCCAAACAGGCTTCCAGGATACTTGAAAATGTGAAGATTAAAAAAAAAGAAAGCACTGATGAAATTTGGAAAGGGGAGAAGCTACTTAATCTTCTAAATGCTGATTTCAGTAAGATTTTTTGTCTTTACATATCTACAAAATAGTCTTCATAAAAATAAATCTTAGTACCTGTTACTCAGGTCTGTTTTTCTCTAAGAAGGGAGAAGAACACACGACTAGTCAACTTTTCTCAAACTAAACACATCTTAGTATTTCAGACTTTGAAATGATTGGTATACACACTTTCTATCACATAGAAGTTGAGAAAGATTTCATTAAAAATAGCTCTACTTAGAAACAGCATTAGTTCTATCCATCTATAATAGCTCAGATCTTTTTGTGATAATGGTAATATAATAAACCTAATTAAGAGTCATCTAATGATAGTTACTAAACGGCGTCAGTCAAGTACAAAAAGACACCTAGGTGGCTATCCATTTTAGGAACATAGAATGTAACCAACACCATCACAACATGTAAACTATGCATGTGGACATTTCACAAAAGACTAAAACTCCAGGAGAATTATCAGGTTCAGAGAGTTTGGAGGTTGTTATAGTGTGCTCTCTCAGCTTGATGACGCAAGTGCCTGGGATGGTGTTTCAGGATCAGAAAAGTGATGAGATACTCGTGCGTAGTTACACGGAGCTTCCAGGAGAAAATTAAATCAAGACCTTGTAATATCCAACTAATGCTTTATTAATGCCTAGCATCATATTTTCTTAAGTTTAAATTGAACTTTTATCTTTCAAAACTCTTGGGACTTAGTTCATTTAAAGGTACTTGCTCCTCACTGTAAAAGCAAATCAACCAGTAATATGCAGAAGACTAGAAATCCCTCCAGGCAGTGGATTGCTACTTTTAAGGGGTAGCATTAAAACAGAAGATCGAGAGGTTAAAATAGTTGAGTAACCCTTGAAGAAAGCTTTTTTAAATGCAAGCTTCATATGATTTTCATACCTATTACATTGCTTAGTTCTGAAATGTATTTTTGATTCATCTAGAAATTTCTCATACAATATAAAGGGGCTCTTGGGCTAGCCTTATCTCATTTGGGGGATTAAGGCCTTTTGCTGAGGCTTACTGAAGAAATACTTGCCAAGGAACAACAAGCTAACTCTGCATTTTCAAACAAATCAGGCAGCAGTGTGTGCCCAATGCCTGAAAAAAAAGAAGTGGGAAAAGACATGTATGACATCTAGCTTACTTCCACCCCAAGGCAAGCCTTCAGTGCAGTGCCATGGGAACAGATACGCAGCATATCATGATGGCCATGCTGAAACATTCAGTGAGAAAGCATCAGTGGCCTTAGATGTCAGTCCAGGGAATTTGCCTCTTAAATGAGTCCCACATGCGGCGCTACTGGGTAGCACAAAGTATGCAGCACTGCTTCACCGCACTGTCAGTTCCTTACGGGGAGTTCTGGGGCTGTTCCCCCAGAAAAGCCACAGCCGTGAAGTATGGCAGGGTGATTGCTGCAGCAAGGGAAAGTAGGGAGGGAGAAATAAGGTGGGAACTGAGCTGACTCTTAGGTTCAAAACATGATGTGTCAAATCTGGTCTGTTCTCCACTGTTTCAATCCAGGAAAGATTAAAGAAAAAGAATTTGTACTGGCTCAGAGAAATTAGTAAAACATCACAAAACATCACTATCCCAAAAGGATGGATACAGAGGCCTCCTTTATGTTTCCAGGCTAAGAAGTTGTATCAGAAGTGATCACTGTGATTTGCTTGGGTTTTTTATTTGTTTGGGTGTGGTTGGTTTGTTTTTTAAGAAAGTCTTGATCTGGCATTTTCATAAAACATATGCTTAGCAGTCAGTTTAATAAATGATAAAATATTGAGATTATTCAGTTTTTAATGGCCACAGCCTACATGCAGTACACATCCCTGAACAGTGTTTTACTTGTATGCTTTGCCATTCACATCAAGCCCTCTGAAAGGTCTGGGGGAAGATTTCTTAGGAAATGGCTTTCATTAGGCTGACACACAGCAAGGCAGTAAGGGAAGATTGACTGGATCCTTCCTGGAGTTTAAGTTGTCTGCTTAGAAATTTCTTCAAAAACTGTCCTGAAAAGCTGTTGTTTTGCTTCACATACCTTTTTATCCCTTCTCTATCCATGCAAAGAATGGATTCCACAAATCTTTAGAAAACCACAGTCTACGGCTAGAAGGAAGAAATGGATCTGAAGGGCATCATGTGGCAGAGCTTTAAAGATGCCCTCTGTATTTGAATATGCAAATAGTCTTATTTTATTTGGACAATAACTTGTGTAAATACACATCCTGAAAAAGACCAAGTCGAACAGATCTAACAGACTAACTACTAGCAGATTTAATAGACATTAAGAAAAAATAAAACTTTGAACAAAAATACCAAGTTGCCTTTTTTCCTTTTGAACTGAAAACTCAGATTAAATATTGAAACTTAGCTGTGCCTTTACCCAGACATGGTAACACATTTCAATTCCCATTTATATAAAAATTTACTTTCATTAGAGTTCCTCTAAACACCCTTATCTCACCAATCTGAAAACAGAGAGGACATCATAATTTGTTTTCCCAGAAGAAATTTAGACCTTATGAATGTGCTTAGAGATGCAGTTTTACATATTTTTTAGCAAATGAAAGGAAACAGAAAATTTTATTTACAAACCAGTTTTTGGTCCCACTCAGACAGACTGACAATTACTTCATAAATCAGTAATTCCTGGGTTTTTTTTCACACAAAATGTTAAGAATGCAAAGAAAATGCTACTGTCACACATGCTGTCTGTTAGAACCAAAATGAATCATCACAGTTTTTAATAGTTTATGAACACAGAATGGTAACAGGGCACTCAAAGTGCAGTAATGGGACTGGACTTCACTTATATGTCAGGAGCCCTGCCTTGTTTCCAAAGGCATTATACCAGGTAAAATTCAGGAATACTGAACTGGACTCGATTGCAGAGCCACCCAATCAAACTCACAGTGTATTATAATACAAGCAGAGACAGTACTGGATCACCAAAGAGTGCAAGGACAATAAAATAGAAGATATTTGCATCCAGCTGGGACTGTTGGAGAAAAGCTGACAAACCTACATGAAAATGTGTCAAGCTTTATCTTGTAGTTTTGATGGAACCCTTATGAAATAATTTCACGGATGAATTATGTTCCCTGCTAGATTCACTACTGCAGGTCAAGCACACAGTGCTCCCTTCTTGTATATGTAGAAAAATATGAATAGCAAACTGGCTTCAGGCATGTGTCACACATCCTCGTGCTCTCTGAGAAGTTGACTGAACATAGGTACATACATGTATTTCAAGTTGTTATGGTCCATACCTTATTCTATGACATGATCCTTATTTTCTGCACAGAATAAGAGAAACAGTGATTCAATTTCATACTATCAGCTTAAACTGGTAACTCTCAAAATCGACTTTTCTTTGTTTCAGTTACACAGATATTTAACTAACAATCTTGTAACAACTGCAGCAACTGCTGACACTAAAGGGCAGTACTAAGAAAAATATCTAATGTATTTCTAGTTTATCTGAAAGCTGGAAGAAATGAGAAGAGGTAGCATCCTAGAACAAATGGGCTCTCCATGGTCAGCAGCAAGGCTTATTTGTGACCACTGCTAACTACAAATAATTACTTAGATCACAGAGTTATTCAGCCATGTTGAAACATATTTTCACCACCAACGTGATAAAAAGGTTAACCTCATTAGCTTTATTGCAACAAATATCTGAAGCAAGACTTGTGACAGAGTTAAACATAATGAACATTCACAACATATGAGTTAGACTCAATCTCCTTTACCAACACTTAACACATGAACAATTAAGTCATATTGGAATTCCTTCAAAATCCCTCAGGTTAAAATGGCACACTTAGTCAAGATAAAATGGCATTATTGACTACTTGCAGCAAACCATACTGTTCCAAGCATTGTATTATTAACTTAAATACTTAAAACTGACAAGAAATGAGATACACATATAACTGGATTTTTAGAATGGAAAGAACTGTAGTCAACATAAGACTTCTGATTGACTTCAGTGAGTACTAGGTCAGACCTGAGAGCACCTGATCATGTCTGTAATACAGGGCATTAAAAAGTCTGTATCAACTAACTCACAAAAATGCAAGTGATACTCAAGGATGACAGGTAAAGCAGAACTGATTGCAAGAAAGATGCATACAGTCAAGCACAAAGAATTGGTTCTGTCTGAGATGGAATAAATTCTCCCCATAGCAGCCTTCGTAGTGCTGTGCTACCAGTGTTTTGGCTACTGCTGAGCAGGGCTCACACAGCATCAAGGCTGTCTCTCCAACCTTTCCCCCCACCCCTCACTGGCAGGCTGGGGCTGGGCAAGATCTTGTGAGGGGACATAGCCAGAACAGCTGACCCAAACTGACCAAAGGGATATTGCATATCATATGATGTCAGCTCAGATATAAAAGCTAAGTAAAGGAAGAAGGAAGTGGGGACATTCGTCATTTATGTTTGTCTTCTGGAGAAACCACTACGAGTACTGAAGCCCTGCTTCCCAGGGAGTTGCCAGACATCACCTGCTGATGGGAGGTAGAGAATAAAAACCTTTTGTTTTTCTTTGCTGTCGCACGCAACCTTTGCTTTTGCTTTATTAAACTGTCCTTATCTCGACGCATGAGCCTTTTGTCATATCTTCTCTCCCCCGTCCAATCAAGGAGGGGGAGTGATAGAGCGGCTTTGGTGGGCACATGGCACCCGGCCAGGGTCAACCCACCACAAACATGTGAAGCTTGTGTATAGTACACGGAACTTGTAATAATACTATGTTCAACATGGTATTAATGTTAACAAAATATTTGCCAAGCCGATGTAAAACACAGTGATAACCTGTGTTTACAAGAGTAAAATATTCTAGGAGCAGAATTCTGTATCATCTGTGGAAACTGTGGAAGAGTGTCAGGATTATGAAGGGCAATGAGAAAACAGTTGTGGTAACTAATCCTGTAGTAAGTAACCATGCCTGAAGGATTTGCAAATTCCTTGTCTTGTGATATGAGATGAGATCTTTTTGTCCCTGGTTCAAACTTGATTAAAAAAACACAATAAAAACCCACAAAAAAACCCTGCTTAAGTGTTCTCTGAAGAATTGTAATTGATTTAAAAGAACAATAACGTGTAATTATGATGCTTTGACTTCACAGTAGCTCAACAGCCAGATCATGAAAGGTGGTATAAATATACATTTTGCACACTTGCAGAAACCAGAGCATCTCGGGTGCAATCACAAAGAAATCTTAAAGTAGGCAGGATATGGCTAAATATTTGAACAATTGTCTCTAGTGAAAACCTAGGTCATCTTTCTGTTTGGTTGCTCCTACGTGATCAGGCATAGAAGATTTGACCCAGGAAGTTTTAGCCTCTAGAGCAAACTCCCAAATGTTTTATATTTCACTGCATTCCCCTGTTGTGGTTTAACCCCAGCCAGCAACACAGCACCACGCAGCCGCTCACTCGCTCCCCCCCCCGCAGTGGGATGGGGGAGAGAATCGGGAAAAAAAAAGTAAAGCTCGTGGGTTGAGATAAGAACAGTTTAATAGAACGGA
>JAVKLA010000039.1:11873847-11896987 GCA_034782735.1 Sagittarius serpentarius | reverse complement strand
ATACTGAACTGAAAACACAGCGCTGTACCAGCTGCTAGGAAGACAATTAACTCTATCCCAGCCGAAACCAGGACATCCCCCCATCCTCTCTTTCTACCGTGTGTGTTTTTTTTTTTTAATGTGTACTTGCACAGTGGAACCTTTCAGTTTAGCACTCCAGATACATCTGTAACACAAAGAACAGTAAGTTTTAGCATCAGCTATCAAATTCTTATTTAATCTGTAAGATTCAAAATTCAGCAATGAGACGTCTTCCATTTTGTCAGAAATCGATATCTAATTTACCTTACAGTACTTCAGAAGCAGAATTCATTGGAAGTTATCACTAGAGTGGGTATCTGTGCTAGCTCATTCACAGCTTGTAACTCAAAAATCTATTTTAAAGATATGTTCTGCAGTAGAAAATATTACACACAAATGAGCTTGTTACAAATAGCCAAAATTTCCCTCGAAAAAACAGGAATATTTCTTTTCATTAGCAACTCTCATCTCAGAGGGATCATCTTGTCTGTGCATTAATTACACTGGTCTTTGTGCAAATGAATTAGATTTCATGTGCTCTGGGGCAGGGAATGCATACTTTTTCACTCAAAATAATTTAGCAACTATGGCATGTCATTGCACACATGTGGGATAGCATTTTTATTACAGACACATCTAAGAACATGCATGACTTTTCAAAATCTTTGGTGCTAGAAACTGTAGGGAATACTTATGTTTGATATTCCCTACCTCTTAGAAGGTTACACTATTAGTTTAAAACAAGAGACCAAAGAATGGGAGGAAAGTTTGCTCTTTCCTTATAAGTCAATTTGTGGTTTCTTGCAAGACAGATCATCAGATATTGGCATATTCTTGAACAACTTGATATTTAACACGTGTCAAGGCTTTGCCTACTTTGCACCAGATTTGGTTTGGATCATGAAGAAAATAGAAACCTGTTACAAAGAATCAATTATGTGCCTTTCCTTGCAAATTCTTTCACAGATAACTTCAAAATGCCTAGGTCTGCTTTACAAAATGCAAACAGCACAAAGATCATTGAAATGGTTCAGCTGGAGGTTTTCCTATTGTTGGGGAATTCATCTTTAGCACAGGACTGTATACAATCCCTGCCTCCTACCATCCATGAGCACGTTGGAGATGGCCCAAAATTTGGAGGATGACTAGTCATGCAACACTTCAGTCCTAGAGACACGTGATGAACAGACCCAGTGGCAGCTCTAATTTAAATCTATAAAATGACTAACTTTTACTAATTCTAAGAACTAGTTCTGAATATACTGCAAATTACTACGAACATTTTATTTACTGAAGCCACATTGCTAACTCTGGCTTAAGCTCTTGTTCAGTTTCAGGAGTGAGATTATCATCTACATTGATTTAATTTCAAGTAGTCAGAAAAAATAAACAATTTAGATATATTTATAGCATTATCATAGACCTTTGCAAAAACAGTTTAGAAGGAATGATTTCTTTATAACATGCATAAATATGCTGTAAGAAAGTAGAACTGCAGACAGCACAAGACATTGCAGACAGGCTGTTCTGTTAGATCCTTCCAGCAGTTAGTTATGCTAGTTTGAGACACCTACACAGAGATTCTGCAGTGCTGTATAATCATGGACTGGGTGAACACTGGGTGTCAGAATAGTCTTTGTGATGGCAAGAAATCCATGCAGTTCAGGCAAACCAAGGTCTCAGAGGTGTATTCCAGCCATCAGGACACTTGCTCTGTTGTTCCATGTCTTGTGAACACATCAGGTAGTCATCAAGACCTTGCTCAAGTAGTAGAGAATGACCCAAATATCAGGACATCAAACCAGTTACATGGGAGGCGGGAAACTGAGATCTAGTGTCTGCTTCTGTGACTAAAGGAAGTGGAACACTACCAATAGGAGGTTTTTGTGGCCATAAAACTATCGTAATTCCCGAAGTCCATAATACTTCTAGCCTGAGAACTATACTGCAACAAGGGGATAGTTGTGCAAATCCATGAGGAACAAAAAGAAATTGAACTTGGTTTGCTCTCATAGAGCACAAGAGCTGTAAGGCTAGAATTGTTGTATAAAAAAGTAGAAATTCAACTTAATTTCTATGAATCTAATTATTTATTCTCTTTACTTTTTTATAAGTGCCTGAAAATAAAATACTACATTTCGAGTCAAATGGGCTGTTTCACATTTGAGTGAGATGAAATCTTGCTTGTTTGAAAACAGTTTTGGATCCTGTACAATATTGCAGCAAGCAGAAATGATTTATGTCTTTTTTCCAAGGAGAATTTCACAAATACAGGAAAACCCCACAATCTAGGTAATATACTATCAGTGAGTGATTTACACGTAAGTGTAGAGAATAGAAGGGTTTTGTCTAAAGGATTTAAAATTTCAGATTTCCAGAGCTTGCCACGATTCTGAACTGGGATTAAGACAGAAAATTTTTATTTCCTAGAAAATCTTCAAAACTGTAAAAGTTTAATGCACAACCCATTTCCATTCCTAACAAACATTTATATCAAAACAAAATAATTTAAAACGGCAACAGAAGTGCCATTGAAAAAGCGTTGAGACGAAAATATTGCAACATAGTCAAAGCTCCTCTTTATCCCATTTTTCAAAGGTCTTAGATGAAATTCCTCTAAAAGAGACATGGATTCCTTTGCTTGATGCAAGAAGTTGCAGTCTGCTCGGTCAAATACTCAAACTGGCTTCTTATTGCCCTCAAAAAGCACATCAGATTGTGTAGCTGAGCAAGCTGAGATGCTCTGTGCTAATTTAAGACAGTTTATATTTGAGTTGTTATTCTGGGACCAGTGTGATAATTTAACTATTTCACTTCTGAAGATACTTAATTTCTGTTTATTTCATTAAAGTGTGAAAATAAGATGTGCTACATAGCAATCAGATGAGCATTTCAAAGATTTAATAATTTGTTATGACTTCTTTTTTCATGCATCCTTAAGTCATATGACTTCATTTAACCATTGAAAAATCTATCAGTAGCTCCCAAATGTATTATGAACTTCTTAATCCATTTTTTTGTTATTACCTATTACAGTTATTTCCAAAGTAAACCCCAATGATGCAATCTTAGTTAAAATAAAATAATCTTGACTCCCCAAATTAATCTTACCAATACCCAGAGAAGAACTTACAGATTTTCTATATTTGATGCTTGGGTATGTTTTCTCTTGAAGATATAAAATTATAACCAGTATTAGCCACAAGATGACACTTTAGGACTACTGGAAAGAGATTATTACCTTGGCAAAATAAAATAATTTTGACACTGGAATGAACCAGGCCAATTATTAAGTACACAGCAAGTGGGAAATTGGTCCAAGTCTTTTCTGAAGGGGATTGATTGCTTGGCTGCTAAGAGGCAGGCAGCCAAATGGTGCATTGACCCATAAGAAGAGGAAAGGATCTCAGAAAATTTTTATTGAGGGGGCTACCTTCCTGTTATCAAAGCCATAAACCAAATTTACTTATGGAGATGAAAAACAAATCACAACAGTGTGCATTACTTGAAAGGCTTGCATTTTCAAGTAGAACACCTCCAAACTAGGCACTTAGAAGTGGTAAAATTAAATAAATGTGTGTGTGTGTAACTGGAAATAAACCATACATCCACTGACACTGGTTTTGGTAACTGTTCTCTAACACGCTTCAAGCGAAAGAAACTAGGTGAGAGGACATCATTTTAGAATGTGCTCAGCGGACAGCTCTGCAACAAGCTGTACAATCAATATTAGGTTTTAACAGTGGAGTTACAATTAGAAATTTCTTACTCAATACTAACCAGTCTTTCTAGAAATCCACCAATTCTTAGTAAATCTTTCATATAATGATTTGATTAAAACCCCAACCTTTCTGTAACAAAGATATTGCCATAATATTGAGCACAAAAATACATACATTTCAAAACAGAAAAACCCTGCCTGAGAACACTCCTGTGATTCTTTTTCATGTCTCTTCCAGACCTTTAAATCCTTTTCCCAAATTATGTTCCTCAAGGATGTCAACAATAGGCAAAACTTTATACACTTGAATTGAGACACTATGCTCACGACATTTAAAACAAGTGCGCTGGCCTCCCCAGATGAACAGGAAACCTGGCAGGGCCAGTCATGCAAATTGAACTAGAGTTCACCTAGCTCTGACACTGGTCTGACTAGTGATCCTGGAGCACAGTATTCACTTGCCTTAGTTGTAAAAGTCATATGCTGAGTGACCTCACGTAGCTCCTTGAAGAAGAGATGGATATTATTTTCCTGTTTGTACATCTCTTACTTTGCACAGAGTTGATTGCCCTGCTGAGATAGGTGAAGAGATAAAAGGACTTATGACTTCCTTGGATATTATTGTACTGCATTAGAAAGCACAGTGCAAACCTATCCCAAGTATTTTTCCTGAAGTCCCAGCACCTGCAAGTCAACAGTATGTGAAGTAACATGTCAATACTTTGCTTTTTAAAAATCTGAGCGTTCATATAAAAACAAAAGCAAATAAGCTCAACAATAAGTTTCTTGGGTATGGAGAAAAGTCTAAAAACATAGCAATACCATTTATTCTCTACAAATTTAATAGAGATTCCTAGATTTTAAGACACTAACTTTTTGCTGTTAGTTTTAGTGCATTCTCATCTACTAGAAAAGTTTCCTTTCCCTACTGATTTTATCCTTTTCCATTCAACAGCTACTGATTTTCTTTTTCATCCCATTTCCTACAGTGAATAGGTTCTCATGGCAGACTCTTATTTACTTTGTTTATGTACCTTTGTATTATTAATAAGCACTGGGAAGAGGGTTTCTTACTTAAGCTCCCTCTGCTGGCTCTCTAGCAGCAGAAACACAACAAATAAAAGGTTTCTCTCGTGCATTCCCTTTTTGTTAGGCTTAGAGCTGGAAAACTGCTGTTGCCAAAGCTAGAGAGTGCTTCCTCCACAAGGGAAACGCAGAGGACTCAGAATACTAATGAAATAAAGAACCTACTGGAATCAGGGACAGTAGTGTCATGTATAAAATATTACTTAGGCAAGTCTGTACTTACTGCCTTCAGCACTCAGCTTCAGGCAATGTACCCACAAGCTGAGAAATGCATTTCCTTCCACCCTGCCTTCTCACCTGCTTACGGTTTAATGCCAGTTATGTCATTTGTCAGTCAAAATCCATCTCATACTTCATATTAGGCAAAGCTTTCTCAATTTTGAATACCTCACCCCCATCATTGCAAAATGTTAACAGTGCACAATACATACTTCGAATACTTAGGTCTTCACTAAGACTTTACGTAGACTTCATAGTCTGTAAGATTTAAATGAGTGCAACTGCTTACAACTTGAGAGTACATCTTTAGAGAAAAATCACATTTTCAGTTGCTCATCTGCAAGCTCATCCTTCTGGCTTGTGGCAAAATCTAACCCATGACCCGTTTTGGACTATGCACCCTATAGCTATCAGAAAGCTGAGTCCCTATGTTTCCAAGCGTTTTAATTACTCACAATGCCAATAAAATGTAGGCTCTGTCCTGCCTTGAAGTGTCCAAGAACATTCTTCATCTACGATCTCTGAGTCAGATTCACTCTGATTCAGGCACGTCAGTTAAATGGATTCTGGTTGGGCATGCAGTCACATTAGGCTCAATGACAGATGAACTCCTCCAAAGACTGAGTTAGACATTTTTTCTCCCCAGTAATTCCAAAGGGAGCCTGACATGATTACTCTTCCATTTTAGGTATTTCATCAGGCTAGTCCAATCTCATTCTACTTGTCTGTTCAGCACCGAAGCTTATCTTAAAATCAAGAGTCTCTGATTTAGAGAAAATTCCATTTTCAAAGCTGTACCTAATAAATTACTGCAAAAACTCTGAAAGGCTTCCAAAACATACATTCTTGTAGAAATGAAGACTAATATCCTTATCCATTCAAATCGTTAGTAGAATGCCAGTGTAATTTCAAAAAGATCAGAATTTTATCTTAATATGCACTTTGAAATGACATAATTCTTTTTGCTATGCTGTATTTTATTGGAAAGGCAAATTAGCTGCTGGTTCTTCATTGCAATCTCAAAAGGTATAGCATTTCTTGTCTTTACCCCTGTAAGACACTAGTGCATGAAATATTTTCCTTGGTTTGAAAGCAAACAGACAAGCAAGCAAGCAACTCCCTCCCGCAAAGCCAAGCAAAAATTCTCATCCTATACTTGAGTCATCTATTCATTAGTAAAGCATACCAAACCTATAAAATGAGTTTGAGCAAGTAATTTTTTTACGGATAAAGCTTTTTAATCAAGAAATTGACAACAATTTTGCTACAGACTATGATCACCACAGTTAATTTCTAATTTCTATATGTCCCATTTTTCTGAAAAGGTCAGCTATCACCTTTCCCTTTGCAGACTGTCACTGACACAGGTACAAAAAATTTTCAAGTTGCTGCTTACATTTAGTAAGAGATGTTAGGAAAAGTAAAGCTGTATAATGGTCTAGAATACCTTGTAGGCCAAACCCTTATAAATTTTATATTTTTTAATGAGTGATGTTAATAATTAAAATAGTAATCTCTTGATTTATAATTCATTTTAGCATGATGGTAGTATAATTCCTTATATGAGAATCTCATTCAAGAGTAACAACACTGACATTAATTTTATCTACAAATCCATCCCCCAAAATGAAAAATATCTTTAGCAGTTACATAGTGGAATTCCTGCTGCCATCCATTCAGCTACATCAGGGTTAGAGCATGATAGTTGTGCTGAGCTCATCTATATAGATAAATGCTTTGGAATAGGAAGTGAGGAATATACAACATCCACTTAAAAGGATGAAGAAATTCTAGGAAATTTGGAAGTTAGCCAAAATCTTGGGGCTGAAACCACTGGTCTGTCAAAAGGTGTGAGGACATATTTATAAATCAAGTGACAAGTGACCGAGACTTCAGCTAGAAAGCAGCATGTTCATACCACATTAATCCCCTCTGCCATGCTAGGGCACTGATGCAATCTTATCTGCATCAGCACAATTTCTTTCTTTTTCACTGCGTCTTTAGAGATCATATTTTCAGTTAGGACAAGGCATGGTTCTGTTCAGCTTAGAAGAAGTGACAGACTGGACTTGGTAAGTATTGATGGGCTTCACGCAGATCAATGCAGTGCTTAGCATTCTTCTGCTAAGAAAAGAGGTGGCCTGGGAAATCTAAAAATAGCAGAGAAAATGTGAACAGTTAAGCTAGGCAGCAAAATTAACAGGCAGTAGATTTTAAAACAATTAAAGGTTGTAATTAAAAGCATTTTCACATTAAGCATAAATTGTGTATATTGTGGAAGTCAACGGGAATTGATGCATTAAAAAGGATAACAGAAATTCATGAAAGAATATCCTTCAATTGCTATTAAACATTATGGTCCACCAACAGCTTCCAGATATCAAAATCCCTGTACTCCTCACTCTTCATCAATGAAGGTGAGGAGGACTTACCCAAGAAATAATCTAATTTGCTCTGTTTCCTGTAGCTCTTGTTCCATCATACTTTACTGGCTACTAGCACAGAAAGGTGTGGGATGAGATAAAAATTTGGTTTAAACTAGTGTATCTATTATTATGCAAGCCACTTATTTTTTTTTGCCTATAAACGAATCTTCTGTTTTCCTTCATTCTATATACTATTTGAATAAAAGTATTGCCTGCAACCTTCCAAACCTATAAACAGTAGGTGATATTCTGGGGCATTGGTTAAGTCATTTTGATAGTTCAGTTGCTCATTAGATAAGTAGGTATTTAAAAGAAAGGACTGCTTTTACACCCACAGATAACTATCAGTGCACGCACATGACTACAGTAATTTCTGTCAGAATTTATAGGACAGAATACAGAAAGGAAGGGAAGCATAAAAAAGCACTTCATCTAAGCACAGCAATATATTTGAGACAGCCAGTCAGAAATCACATTTTATACATGTATCATGTATACTGTGTCAAAGTATGGACCTTATCCATAAAAGCAAATTATTTCAAAGACACAGTGGGAGAAAATAATTATAGTATTGTGTAAAATTGTTTTGTGAATACTTTCCCCCAGGGAAAGGGAACAAGATTGCAAATTATCAAATGAAACTATTCGATTAAAAGACAGTAGGTCAAGAGAGATATGTATGTTCACACTTTACCACAGATACTGGAAAAATAATCTCCATCCATTCTAAAATATCCTAGGTGTATCTGGAGAAACTGTATTAAAAGCAGCCAGTGTTAGTTGGGGAAATATACTGTAAGAGAATGATACGGGGAAGAAACCATTTTTGTATACTTTTAGAATTCACGTAAGCTTGTAAGCTTCCATTAAAAATGTAAAAATAAACTTAAAAGTAAAACTGGGTTGTAGACAATGGTAATTCAGTCAACTATCTTCACCAGTTATGGCCCCTATCATGCAGTCCATATTAATTATTTAGTATTTTTGAAAAAGCTAGGAGAATCCACACAAATCATCTTTTCTTCCTCCTGCATAAACAGATGCTATAAATTTACATGCAATAAGCTTTATGTCAAACCATAACTTCTAGTTGGCCCACAGTTCTTCAAAATGAACTGTAATAATAATAGTTCAAAGAAATCTTTGCTAAATGTTTAAATAAATATAACATTTTCCTGCAAGACTCTGAATTCTGCTTCAACTGTTCCACTAGGACTTTAAGGATATTACTTTCCCCCCCTGGAAAATCTAAGAATCATTTAAAAAAAATAATTATAGAGGCTGCAAATAGACAAACAAATAATCTAACATTTCTCATGATTCACAATTTCATTTCCTGATTAACTCTAGAGCTGTACTGAAAGGATCTGGAGTAATTCAGATCATATTGCTGAAGCCAAGGATATGACACAAAAGCACCTTGAAGGTCCCTGCAAAAACCAAGAAGGGTTAAACAGACACACTGAAAAAAAAGGGATGTATAAAAGATTAAAATCCACAGGAAATAAAGAAGGTGATTATTTTGGTATTTCATTTAGATTTTATTTAAGTTCATCAAAACAACTGCCTGAAGACTTATTCTCCTAAGAAAAACAGAAACATTCCCAGTTCATTTCTGTCATCAGTAAATAATCTTTTAAGTGTTCTCTGAAATATTCTCTCTCTCTCCAGGAATTTAATGTAATGACAACAGCATTCCTAGTTTCTTTGCTGAAAGGATAAAGAGTAGGCAGAGCGTTCATAGTGCTCTTTCCCTGTTGTAAACAGACATCCCATCTCTTGACTCTTCCCTGCCTCTTTTCCCTGCCTCTTTTCCCCTTCTCTTAAAAGAGCTATTTATAGATTGTAAGCTATCTAGGGCTAAACTCATCACCTGGCCAAAATCAATGGAAGTTTTCCCATATATTCGAATAGTGCCTAAAGGTTTAATTTGGATAATGAACTGGTTCCTTCAAGTATGACAGCCAGGCCTGGGCATCCAGTAAGTGGCCTAGTGTTTGTGTTAAACTAATGCTATTTCCCAACTAGTTTCATGGAAGCCATTTTTTCATTATATGACACTTGCACATCCAACAGTTTTATTAATATGCCTGAATTTTGACACAATTACAATATAAAGATATTTAAAATGCAAAATATTGTACAGATCATCACAGAAGGCAGGGATGCACTGGGAAGAGTGAGACAGCCTTGGATTCAGGGCCTTCTGACATCAAGAGCTCTGATCTTACTGCATTGCTTTTTAGAATTCCCAGAACCCTGTTTTTAACCACAGTAAACGGTTGCTGAAGCCTTAATGAACCATATGTTCAGGATGCCAAATGTTCCACTCTAAGAAAAGTGGTAAATTCATTTACATTTTTCAAAACTCCACAATCAGGTCATTCTTCACTGTAAATGGTCAAATGTAAATGTCTCTTTCCAACAATATAAATGAAATTTGGTTTTTATTGTACATTTGATGCTGAAGCACAACCTTGAACTAGCATCACTTGAAGCACTGGGGATACGAGTATTTCAGGATTTACTCTGGCTGGAATCATGAATGGGTGGCTCAAGGCAATTCCAAGTCAATGATTATATAGTTCTTGGTAGTTCCATAAACAGCTTCTTCCATCATACACATATGACTGTCATATTGTTTCCAGCAGAAACTCAACACTGAATCTCTTCCTGACCAAAATTTTTCTCACGTTTCACTTTTTTATTTAGAAACGATACAGAATCCTGAGGAATATTTTTTCAAACTATGAATCTGGAATGTTTGTCTTATCAGGATATTTATAGCCATGCCCATAAGCATGGTGATTATTCATCAATACCTTACACTATTTCAGAGGTAGCACAAGCAGTCTAAGAGGCAAACAAGTTCTCCATCTAGTCCTGCCACCATTGCCCTCTTTGGTTTCATTTATATTTTCTATTTGTATTGTAGTTGCCTTTTCTATTTATCTATTTTTCTATTTATCCTGAAAATTCCTCAGAGTTGGTACAATCTCTTAATCCATTTGTACAGTGCCTAGCACACTGCAGAGTAGTGCTTAAAGTAACAGTAATAATGATTTCCAGTGGTTGCTCTCTATCAGGATCAGTTTTAAGGCTTCCAGCAGAGGTCACAATTGCTCAGCGGTTTCCAAGATTGCTTTTACATACAGAAAAGTAATTTCTGAAATCAAAGCTAGAAGCTAACATAACTAAGACTCCACTGCAACAAAACATGCAATGGATTATTTATTGGTAAGGAAAAAAAAGATGTATCTAATTAATAATTGCCTTATATTTTGGGAAGCTAATGAAGTAGCTTTGGTCTCTTACAAAAAATAATTTATCATAAAAGATGAAGTCTCTGAACTAAAGCAAACCACTTAATAAACTAACTGCATATAAGTAGTAATTTGTTTATGAAAAGGATACTTGTATTAGAAAGGATGGTTTTGATTTATGAAAAGTTAAGTTTCACTAGTGCCAACAAAAAGTTATTTATTGTTTAAACTCTGGATTTTCATATTTGCTAACAGCAATTTCTGGATCCCTTTACTGTATTGTATACCTGCTTTGATATATACAAAGTTAAGAGTCTCACTATTACTGGAAGAAAACGGTAATTCTTTCTGCAGTAGAAAGAAAGAAAAAAAACCTTCATAATTACAAAATGAAATCATAAAATGGCATCAGGCTTTGTTCGAGACTTAAAAAAAACCCAGTGCAGGCAAGGGGATTCTAGCTCAGCCAGTGGAAAGTGTTGGGCTAAGGCAAGATGAGAAGGAAAAACATCTTGTTGAAGAGCAGCAGTGAATAAAGTGGGGAATTAAAATGAAGGACAAAGAAAAGTGAAGTAACATGAATAGAGAGGTTGAATCTCATTGTACATCACATTAACTCATACAGATCACAAAATATCTATCCTGACAGTCTCCTCCAATTGTTTCTCCTCAACTTGACCTCTACCACTTCCTTTTGCTTTGGAATCCTCACAGTCACTTGGACCCAAGGCTGTTTGCATGACCCACTCTGCATAAAAGTTTATCTCCTCGTCAGAAATTACAGTTTAAAATTTTATTTATGCATAATTCTAAAGAAAACAGCAATGCAGATATTTCTGTTCTCAGTGTGTGACAGTCCCCATAAAATGATATTACAAAAGCAAGTAAGAATGAGAGAGGGATGCAGTTTCTGAGTGTAAGGTCAGAAGGTAACGAGAGCTATGGAGGCTTCAAAAAAATCCTGCCTCCCTGCATTTTATTTACAAAACAGTAAAAGACTTTGAATAAATAAAATGTGTTGAATAGCTAGGTGACAAAATTCATACTAAAGTTAATTTCTTTCTTCATGTCACCACCACAAGGCAAGCTTCAATTTTAATCCCAGCCAGAAAAGTAGTTTGGGTTTTGTTTTGTGGGTTTTTTTTGGTTTGTTTGTTTTTTTGGTTTTTTTTTTTTTTTATATTCATAAGGATGGGGAATAATTATGTGCATACCTGCCACAGCGAAGTTAAAGTACCTGCCAAGCTTTTTTTGATACTACAACACACTGGGAAAAAACAAAATCTAACCACATTTTATTATGCATTTATTTACCAAAAATCTGTCATGCACATCTACCCTACCAGACTGCAGACTTGAAAGGTAAGAACAAAAACTGTTTTGGGTAAAGTAGTCTGCAGACTAACTCTATTTGCTGTACTTAACAAACGAGTTACATCCTCTGCAAGGGCAAGAGTTAAAAAAGAACATCAACTGTGAGAATGAGATTTATTTTCTCATTTTAAAGTTTCTTGAACCAAGTTTACAAAGTGATTTAGTCTACTATTACTTATTCAGTCCTCTCCCAAGGACTATCAGTTATAGTAAGCTGCATAAAACTGTTTGGATTTTTCTTCCATTTCCTTTATGGATTGCTGTTTGAAGTGTGTACAGAAACTTTACTTTTTCAGGTATTCAGTGAAAACAGAGATTAGGTAGAAAGATGAAAAAGACCGAAAGATAGAAAGATAGAAGATGAAAAATATTGATAAATAGGTTGACTTGGTCTGAAAATCCTTGGATTCTCTTATCCACCCACAACAATGTAAAACGCTGAGCATGCACAGATCTCTAACTTAGAGCTATCTGATGTGTGACTGTCTGCAAGCCACCAATGGTCCTCATATCATCAGTATAACTATGATTCCCTCTGATATCATAACATTTTGTCAGTGTCAAAGCCACTAGTAATACACTGTTGTCAGCACTGCCTTTCTCCTTATTGCAGCTAGCAGAGCCTATCTAGCATCTCAACATTTCATCTGTATACGCTGGGATTTTAACTGTAATAATTTATAGTTTCTAATTACCTGAGCACCCAGTAAATCTGGACATATGCAGAGTCATCGTGTTATATAGTAACATATTCTAAATCAATGCTAGGAAAAAAAAGTAAAAATCAAGGAAAATATTTTTTAAGTGTAGATGTAAGCAAAACCCACAGGCATGTTTAAGGATTATAGTTTGCTCTACTGGATAATCAATCCTAATATGCTGAAAAACACCCTGGGATAAACAGCTCACTGACCAGTGCCTAATTGTAATTTTCAGTTATTCTGGAGCTGGATACTGAAGGTAACAGAACTGGTAGAATTCGTCAAGTTTTGATCACCTCTATTCATTTGTGCTTATATTTTTATTTTATAGAGAGCCCATCCTGCCTTATATTTCACCATCTTGGAAAAGAACTGTATTAACCCCCCCTACAGAGATTCAGCCTAATCTTTTCCTGATAGATGAGCCAGCAAATCAGCCAAAACTCATTTGGATCTAATGATAAATGTTCTTACACAGCTCATGTATGTCAGGCTTCATACAGGTCCTAAAAGCAACATGGGACTTGGAGAAAGCCTTTCTACCACAAAATCTATTCCCCCACTTCAAGAGAAACAGGATACACAACAAAATATAAGTTATTACTTGCAAGAATTATTTTGCATAATAAATGAAAAATATTATTTCTCTTCGAAAACTATCCTAATATTAACGTGAAAGTGTTAACCATAAATATCTTAGTCTGTTCATATGTGTCAGTGGAGTGAAGACACAGGAGCCTTCACTGGAACAGAAGGGTGTGCTCTGATAGTGCAAGTGCAACAGAATTCTGACTGGAGAACTACATGTAAAAATAGAATTTTGACAAGATCTCACATCTTCTCCCTTGAGGTCTCCCTCTCCTTGTTGCTTCTCCCAGCAGTGCAGCTTAACAACTATTCGGGCAGTTATTAAAAGCACAAACCATCCTCAGGCACAAAATGCCTAAAAATGAAGTTCTTAAGACTTGAGCACAAAGCAGTTTCTTTGAGGTGTTGGCCTGTACATCAGTTAATCTAGAAAAAGATAAATTTTGTTTTGTTCAAATGCAAGGTTATATCTGTGACACAAGATCCAGGGAAATAGGTAATAATAACAGTAACAGATATAGGAATGAGATTCCTCATGCATTCTCCACTGACAGAATACATCCACACAGGGTGAATCAGATGGATGATTCTAGCCCAGTCTACATTTCTGTAAAGCCGCATCTGAGGGAATCCAATTCTAGTCATGTTGTAAATTGCTGTAACACGGATTCTCAAATTTAAGTAAGGAAAGAGTGCTTTATTTAGCAGTAAAAGCAACTGTAGAGTGACAGGAAACAACTGCACATTCAACATCAAGTAATTCAATGACCTTCAGATGCACAGATTTTGATCTAGAAAACAATAAAAGAAAGCAAATGGATAGAATACAGGTGCTGCTTATCTCTAAAGCTTAGAAGGAGAAAGAAACCTTGCTCTCAGGCAACAGGCACTGCTGGCCCCACTATCTTTTGAGCTGCTTAACAAAACCCAACTGAGAGAACATGAGATCTCAGTAGAAGCAAACTCCAAAACAAAAATCAGGTGTAGAAGAAGCAAGAATAAACAAGCACCTGCAGCAGCCTCGGCACAGCCTAAAGAAAGTGTTACCAATATGATAGATCATTCAGCAATGAATATTCTTATCAGCACATACCTCACAGAGGATGCTCATTCCTCATTGCTGCACAGTGCATGATCCTATAGGAGGGAAGATGAGAAAAGAAAGACTCCTGAAACTCATAGTGCACTTTGTGCACGGACAGCAAAGCACACAAATTCTTGGCACGTTCTCTACAGAGCATGGTAATATCATAAGATACATCGAATCATGGAGCTTTTAATAGCCTGAGTCCAATTCAATCACAAATGCTGAAATGCCTTAACCATGGACACGACTTAGCCTTCAAAACAGAGAATCTGACGAAACTCAAGCAGAAGGTTGTGCTCTTGCCCAATGAAAGAATGTATCGTGTCAGCGGGCATCACTGCCAGTAGTCAGTACATACTTCATGTAGAGAAAGACAAAAACCTGTGTTTGTGTTCTTTTGGTCTGAGAAACAATTCTGACCACGTGGCATTCAAGTGTAGAAAGAATTACAGATTAATCTCTCTGATAGACAGTCTAGATAGTCCCGACTAGCCAAATTAACCACCCAAGCCTGCTGTCTGAAAACATCTATTATTGGAGCTTAGATGGAACTGAGGAACTTATTTCTTATAAGGGATTAGAACTGCAAGTGCACCTGCAAGTGTATGTTTGTGAGACAGGCTAAAAAAAGCCTTGTTACTCATTGCACACAGAAAAAATACAGCTGATTGGAGGACAAATAATCATTTCATCCCAGTGATAAAAAACACATTCCTATTGATTTTTTCAAATGCTGACAACTGGTTTGATTTCTTAATTAAAAGGAAAAAGTCCATTTAAAATAGGAGATAAATCACAGTAATTCAAGACCAAATGTTGAAAAATAGCTTCTAATCTTCACCTACAGTTTAACAGTCATTATCAATTATGGTGAAAATGATTGAGTGATTATACTTGGAAGCCAGGCTGCCAAATTCCACCCATTGTTTGTGTTCAGAACTGGAGGCATGATGAGGAACTGGAACATTACCCTTAATGTTTATTATGTTTAAATACCTTCCTGTGCAATGGTGTCTATATATTCGTGTCAATATGCATATCATTTGATCAATTTTGTAAACAGATATCTGTAAATGTGCATGTACATTTGCATATATCTCTCTATATGTATATACACACATATCCACACATGCAAAGTCACTCAGAGACATTATATGAAATACCAAAGGTCTGTGGTCAGTTGTCAGTCCAATACTGCCACTCCAAACGGATTGCTGTAGCCCCAGAGTGAGAACATGAGCTTGCCTATATTGAACCATAATATGCTCAAACAATGACTTGAAGTGATGAGGGTAATTTTCTCTCTGTATGCACATTCAGTTATTCATCTACCAAGACTGTCTTTTGAGTTGCATTTCTTCTATTTAAGCTTTCCTAGTAAGGTTCAGATTGAGATCATCATCCAGCTCAACACAGTTAATGACAAATAGATAGCTATCTGTAAGCATTACATGGAAAAATAGTTTTTCAGATACATGGACAAGTGAGAAAATTAAATTCATTGCTTGTCTAGTTAATGAATACTTATTTTAAGTTCATAAGAGGATTCTGGAACAGCATATGTTTTAATAGTGCCAAAACTATGGAAAGCAAGTTCTGAATCAAATACACTCTTCATAGGAAGTCTTCAATGGAGAGATACCTCAAGCCTGCAGAATCCAGTAAAGTGGAATGATCTGCTCATAAAATCCCTTTATAACATCTGATCCTAAAGCAAAACATTATATCAGTTTTAAACAAGAAAAAGAGATAAGAGATTTAGATGGACGGTTACACATTATTTCCAGCTCCAGCATCATGCTAAAATTCTCTGTTGAAGAAAATATCTACGCTGCAATGTGCGTGATAATGTCTTTAACACATAAGCTGAAGACTGTCTATGTAGCAAAGCTTAATAAGGCCACAGGTATTACAGCAGGGTATAAAGGTACTTTGGTCTAGCTGGAACAAGAGACAGAACTAATGAGAATATTGCTGCACAAAATATGATCTTTATTAGACTTAAATATTAAGGATACTTAAGCAATAAAAGGGTTCGGCTTGTTCTTCATAAGTGTCCTATTTATATTGTGGCCAAAAAAAAGAAAGCTTTCCATTTTAGAAACAGCTTTAGCAATTTTTTAACTGCATTAGAAGGCAAAAAAACCCCAGAGTTGAATGAAAGAAAAACATTATATAAACAGACATTGAAAAACATGGTATCACATAACAGAAGAACCTTTTAGTAATTCAAAGAGTATAAACTTAAGAGCCAGAGAAAGACTTTAAAAGCTTCATTTAACATATATATTTGGAATACTTCAGTAATGATTCCACCTGAATACTAATAAGAGACAAGGGCTAAAAGCTTGTACAAAAAGGTATGTTTACTAAATGGATACATTGATCATTGAACTTTACACAGCATTAAATTTTAATGACCTTCAATGATTTGAGAAGCTTTGGTTATTTATGTAAGAATTTAAAAAAAACCCATGGATTTACATTTACAGACTGCTTATCTCTTCGTAAATGACAACATATTAAAAAGCAAATGAACAAAACCAGAAAAACTGCCTCTGATGAACAATAATGGCCATCTTGTGTAAGCTAGTAAATGCGTCAAAACCCAGGTGGTAAACTTTTTATCTCCTGCTCTGTTCAGAGGGAAGGAAGCAAAGCATAGTTTTAAAGGGGGCTAGGTCTGTTACTCTTACTTACACTTTATCTACAGCATAACTTAAAGGGCCTCATTAAGGCTTGCTATCTAAACACTGAGTAATGAGTAAAGCAAAAAGCACTAAAATGCTTATAGCCTAGGATTAGGACATAGCAGAGCAAACACAGACAAAGTATACTGACAAAAAAGAATGTTTTTGAGGGGGTCAGAATAGTCACATCTCAACATTAGTCCAATTAACAACTCAAAGCCAACTCAAAAGTTTGCTGTGGAGAAATGTGGGCTCTTGATTTTTAGAGTCAATATTCCAAGATTTTATGCATTCAAAAGGTGGAACTGTCCAGTTTTTCCAGCATAATCAGGTATGATCACACTCATTGTTATAGTTCCCCCAAACTTCTATAGCACTAAAGAACTTTGATTAAGCAGCCCACCTATAACAGGGAGAAGAAAACTAACTTTGTAGTCAGCCTAATACAATACAAAAAAAAAAATCCTACTTTGAATATTGCAGCATGAATTTTGCCATTCTGCTACCCAGCTAATTTTGTTGCTTGCATTTTTCTGTTCAGAGGTGAATTTGTCCAGGTGAAGTACACGTGTATATACACTTAATGTGTCAGACCTCTCAGCTAATTATTTCAAAAAGCCAGTTCATGAAAAAAGTTGAATAACAAAGAAAAAGCAAGAGATTGTGGGTTTGTTTGGTGGTTTTGGTTTTTTGTTTTTTTTGTTTTTTTTTTTTTTTAAGATAAGGAGCAGTGGGGAGACTAGAGACTTATCCAAAATCCTTACAGTGCTGGGTTTCATCTCAGACAGTCTATAGATGGAGTGACTTCTACTTCTGCCCTCTGCTACCAACATGACACTTAAGGCCACAACTGGGCCTTCTTCTTAATGTTTATTAAGTGCTTTATACAGACCGGCACTCTAAACAGAGATAGCCACTCTTACTACCAGTATTTGATTCAGTCTTGTGGGATGTACCTCGACTGTGAGCTGCAAATGGAAGAACCTGCTGTGTAAAAAATTATTTTTGAAATGGTATTGGCTAAAACAGGGTAATTCCGTCAGCCAAATATGCATTACCACAGTCAACAAAAATAAGCAACAAAAGTGTGGTGGTATTACAGTTACAACGCATACATTTCTCTAGTGTGGCAGTTGAACTGCTTTTTCTTTCTCTTGAAGATGCTTGAACAGACTTTGAAAGAGCAATACCTTTATTCACCTTAAAGACATTCTGCAAATTACAATTAAAATTATACCTATTGTTGGGATTGCAGGTTCAAACTGCACAGCTTTTTAAAATTATACTTCAAAAGCCTGCATTTAAAAAAAAACAGTCTTTTCAAAGGTGTAGATTTTTTTTAATGTACTGCAACATAATTGCTCCTTTTAGAAAGTTAACCATCAAAATAACTTTGAAAAAGAATCCATGGATTTAAATGCTTCTAGATTGCATGTATATAAGCAAAGAACAAACAGATAAATAAACTAGTAGCATTGTACACTAGTTACCTGATGCAGAAATATTTACACAAAGAAATAATCCACTGAATGAAAAGACATTCTTTGGAGAAAACAGTAATTTTTATATAACAAGGGTCTAGAGATTCCTAGAGCTGATACAAGCCATTTTTCAAAAATTAGCATGCCACCATCACTGACTTCAATGAGACCCATCTGCAGCAAAGCTGAATTAAAGTCTTATGAAAGTGCTGTATACCTCTATTTTTCTTTAACGTCCATCTTTATAATACAGGAATGTTATCTATGTTGCTATTATCAGTAATATTATGGAAATAAAAATAAAAAAACCAGCGTGCAAATGAACAAGTCGTACTGGATTTTTTTTTTAAAAAGAAATATTTCAGTACAAATGAAGTAAGTTTCTAATGAAAATAACAAAATAAAATGTTGATGTTTAATTTTATAATTGAACTTTAAGGTAAACATTGCAATTATTGTTCCAACAACACACTGCATTTTCTGGTGAAGTTATAAACTTCCTATCTCATTTGATATATCCTTATTTAAGGTCATTTCTTCTCATAGCCACAAACAGAGGAGGAAACTGATCTGTTTTAAATCTATGTTCAAAAAGATTTCCTTGCTGGTAGTCCTTCTCTACTGGAAATACTAAGTTTCTATTTAACCAGTAATGAAAGCATAAAATTGGTTTACTTAAACCCGCAAACTGTCAGCTAACAGTGTTGTTCTCAATTGACCTTACCCTAGAAGACATAACTTACAAAGAATTTGAAAGACAGGCTTTTAAAAACCTGTTAATAGATGTAGAATTTTTGAAAGCCCCTAGGTAGCTACAGAAGTGGGAAAGATGTTGCTATCATAGTATAGTGAATAAACAAAAGCAATTTACAATGAATTCATTGGAAATAATCTGCAATATTGCTATTGCCATGAAACTTTATTCTTGAGTAAATTTTCCCTAAGCAGAATAATGCAAGGTTGTACGCAGGCTGCATAACAAGTGTGGCTTTAGGCTACAATCTGAGCTCTCAAGCATAGGCAATTTTTTTTAAACATAGCATCAGAGATTAACTATTATAATATTAATATATTTCTTAAACCAATATTACACAAAATGGTAGGGCAACAAAGCTGGAAATTTGCTGTATATTGCTGGAAGTATATTGCTTAATCCCACCACTGCGCAAACCCCTCTTTTAATAAAACAAGGATTTTGGCGATAAAGTCCAGTGTGTGACATGAACTACCTCAAACTTCGAAGATGTTCAAATCTGAATGTACCTATTTTATTTTAGAAAACCATGAGGAAAAATAAATCTCCTTCAGAGGAGTTGTAGGAAAGTTGTAGGAAAGAATGAGGTCTGAAGACAGCTACAGAATTTGGAAGTTTGTCAGTTTTTGGACAGTGATATGAATGCAGAAACACTTTTTTCCTCAGTGCAAAACTAAACTGCACTGCTAACCTGTTACTCCCTTAGAGAGTCTGTGCTACACAGAGCTGTTGACGGTCTATGAAAACATAATACAATACTCTTGAGTATCTTTGAAAGACTCTAATGAGATCTAGAGATAGAAAAAAAAAATCACAAACTAAATATTTGTTGATGTAACGGATCACAAATTAGAATAATTTCCATGGCAACCCCTTTCGTCTTCTTTCAGGAAAGATTGCCAACATGTTTTGTTTGCTCCTTATTTAAAATGCAATCTGCTACATGCTACCACATGTATTATTTCTCCCATATCTTCTGCAAAAAAAAAAAAAAATCCAATGTCTTCAATAAGCCACATCAAAAGTATACAAAAGTGCAAGAATTATACAAAACCATCATATGTACAACTGCAGATATGTTTACAAAATTAGCATGTATAAAAGATGTTTTGCTTTTTATTTGGAGTTTTGTTTGGGGGAGTTAGATCATATGCAAAAAGGGAACAACATAAGTTCCAGTACAGCATGTTTTGGAACTATATATTTTTCATTACAGTAATTTAGAAAAAACATCAAGCTTGCTCCATTACCTACATCAGAACATACTTTGTCACTTGGAGTATCTTTTCTTCATAGTCTTGAAAAGTCTTACTCACTGATGAAGATCCTAGCACTGAAACACTGCCTGTTTAAGTCCCTTTCATGCACTGCACACAGGGTAGCAGGAAGATGAGAAGATGCCACATGTCCTGAAATGAAAGTCTGTTACTTGAAGAAATGACAGAGATGCTAAGCTGGAGCTACTTTCTCACTTGGTGCATACAAGAGAGACTGTTCTATCCAGGTTGCTGAAGATGGGGAATTTGTATGAAGAATTCCTGGCACCACTTGCTGCAACAGAGCATTACACATACCAGCATGTGCATCCCCGAGTCAGGCATTCACTGTCAAATGGCCAAAAGTCCTGTGTCTTTGGCAGGCAAGAGTAGGTAGTCCTGGAACTTGCATACAGCTCTGCTGCAACTGCATACCTACTCTGAGCCAGATGCACAGATGGTTAAATCACTGGAAGCTGTCCTCAGGAACAAGGCCACTGCTCTGAACTCTTCTTATTCTCTTTATATCTCTAGTTATGGTCAGAATGTAAATAGATCTAAGTGCTCTCTGGGTTGACTTCTTTATGGTATTATAAAGTGCTTTTGTTTTCACTGGAAAATTCCTGGTACTGCTTATAAAGTGCTTTAACTGCTTCAGCAATATGAATTATGTCTCAAAACATGAAGGGCTGTGGAAGTGGCCCAACAGAATATGAATCTGCTTTACAGCATAAAGAGATGCATAGAGCTTCCTGAGCATTACTACTTGCCTTATAATGCCAAATACAAACATGGAGGCAGGTCTTTATAAGCACAGGTTCAGGTTATGATCTGATATACCCTCTCAGATTCTGAACAATCCTCCTCATGTTAAGAACAGTAATTAGAGTTTCATTGTTTTAATTTCCAACCCCACTATACTGCTTTTGGATGAAAGGCTATCCCATAAAGCATTTGGTAAGTGGTGTAGCAACCATTTATTATAACATAATTTCTTAAAATTTCCATGATGAATTGTGATTTAGCCTTACAGCGAGGTATAAAGTTGCACCAACATCCAGTCATCTTACTGGGACTGCAAATGCTTCATTTCTCTCAGGATTAAAATTTGGTTAGAAAAACATAGCAAAGACTCACTTAAACTTAACTTCCTTTAAGTCTCAGTATTCACATTAGGTAAGAAGATAAAACATTTAGCTTTAACACAGGGTGATTATATATAAAATGCAATTGGATTCATAGTGCTACTTGAACAAGTGTATAGACTATATCTTGGCAGGTGTAGATGGTACTGGCTCCAACACTAAGAAGATACGGAAGAGGAACACACGGTAGAACAGCAGCTGTCGTACTTTCTGCTTAGAGATACTAGCATTTAAGAAAGATTAATGGACCAAACCCAGCAGAGTTTACCCCCAAGTTCTCTGGAGCTCAAAGCAATGACCCATAGTTGGAAGTGATCTAACGTGCATGATTTTTCTCTCTGCTTTTCCTGTATTGGGAATTTACACATAAGCCAAAATGAATGCTAGCAATGACATTTTCTAATTGTATTGGCTCTGCAGTGGATTTTTCCTTTGGAAAAAATTATGATTAAGGAAAAAAATATGAATTGGGTGCACTTTTGAGAGACCGAGCATGTTGACATCAGATGGGATGCAATTGACAAGGAGGGGCAGGAATGTTCTGGGTGACGAGCTGGCTGGACTGATTATCTGGGCTTTAAACTAGATTTGATGGGGGAAGAGGACGTACTTCTGTGTGACAGAGAAGAGCTGGAAAACACTGTCACCTTGGGAAGCTGTCGGGGGAAATCTCAGATCGGTCCCAGAGGAATTTGGGAGGGCTCCTCCAAGAAGGTATCAGGTCTGGTAGCTCTGCTGAAGTGCCTTTACACCAATGCACGCAGCATGGGAAATAAGCAGGAGGAGATGGAAACCATGGCGCAATTAGAAAACTATGACCTAATTGCTATCACAGAAACGTGGTGGGATGAATTGTACAACTGGAGCACAGCGATCAAGGGCTACAAGCTTTTTAGAAGGGATAGACAGGGCAGGAGGGGTGGGGGAGTTGCCCTCAATGTCAAGGAGGGGATAGATTGTGAAGAGCTGCCCCTAAAACACAGTCATGATCAGGTTGAGAGCTTGTGGGTTAAAATTGACTGGACCAATAAGGGGCATCTGGTGGTTGGGGTCTACTACAGGCCACCTGGCCAAGGGGAGCCTGTTGATGAGGCCTTCTTGCTTCAGCGGTGGGAAGCATCGTGCTCACAGGCTCTCATCCTGATGGGGGCTTTCAGTCACCCGGATATCTGCTGGGAAACCAACACGGTGAGCTGCAAGCGATCCAGGAGACTCCTGGAGTCTGTTGAGGATAACTTCCTGGTCCAGGTGTTGGACAGACCAACTAGGGGTGAAGCTTTACTGGACCTAGTGTTCACCAATGCAGAGGAGATCATTAAAGAGGTCAA
>JAVKLA010000039.1:11861020-11873747 GCA_034782735.1 Sagittarius serpentarius | reverse complement strand
GATTCTATGAAGGACCACAAACTTCATGTTACACGATAACTAAACAAAGGCAGAATTTTTTTCTTTATAGTCAAGTACAGGTCAACAAAATAAAGAAAATTTCAAGTAGCTTTTAAAATAGAACTAGTTATGTTGCTAAAGGCAAAAGGAAATGTAATTTCTGTAACCTTGCACAGCAAGAAGCAAGCAGCATGAATACAGCAACAGGTATAAATAAGCATCTCAGGTGCAAAAAGAACACACTGACTTTGCACTACTGTAAAACAAAAACTGGTAATCTCAGTTGAAACTATGCAGCATGCAGAGCCAGAACATTCAGAAGCAATCTGTCATCACAAGACAGCTTGCTTTACAGTCAAAGCAAGATTAGAACGTTTTCTAAACTTTTATCAAAAAGGAATATTTCAATTTAAAGCTGATTAAAACAGTTGTTGCTGCTTAAGCTTTCCACGAAAAAATTGCAATTCTGTTGGCTTGATTGGACTCAGTCCTGACTGATACATGATGCTTTGATAGCAAAGATGACAGAAAAAGGAGGCATCAAATTACAATCCACAAAGACTATCATGGCAACACTTCCTGCCCAAAAGAGAATATTCTCTTTTTCAGAGAGCATATTTTGGTTTCACGTACATTTTGTTTAATGATGAAAAAGCTGATTAAAGCAACCAAGCAACTTTATTTTAAAAAAGTCTTGTTTCTAATAGAAGATGTGTTGTCACAAAAAAATTCTTGTTAGTATCTTCCTGATTTGAATGATAGTCTATGCAATTTATATGTAGAGAGATCTGTACACAAAGTAGCTTATTACCTTTATTTTCTTGATGGCAAATACATTAGCATTATGAAACTTTTTTTTCCCCCTCTCCAATTTTCATGCAAGTCCTTAGTTTGAGAAACAAATCTGAATGGGCATAATCCTAGCTGGTAATGCTGCGAGAACTGATATAAGAGGAGGATCACATTAGGACAGAGGTCTTCCATATACACTCAGAACCAGTTAGGACCTTAGCGACTCTATTTTCTGTATCAGTTTTGAGATGTAACTCAGTAATTTCCTGAAACCTGTTTTTCATTGGTACTAAAAAACTCTAGCTGAAGTGAAGTGGTGCCTTCAGTTTAAACAGCTAGTCTGACTTCACAGATAGGCTCTGTAATCAATAGGAAAAGGGGCAAAGCAGTTACAGGCACTCTATATGCATTACAACAGTTGTGACTGTGTTTAACAGTATGTTGTATTACAACAACTGGTGAAATGAGTGGCGTTTCATCGCTGTATTAAGCACAGCAACATGAGGTAAACGCAGGAGAGAAGAAAAATGCTATGTTTTTGGAAGTTCTGAGTTTCATTTTTATAACTGCTTTGCAAGTTATTTTCTCAGTTACAGAAAAATGTTTACCACAATTGAAGAAATGCACAATTTCTTCAGACCTAAAGAGGACAACATGGCAATTACCAGTACAAGTTAACACCTAGAAAGGTCCTTACTGAGTTGTAAAAAACCAAATGAAAAACAAGCCCCCGAACAAACCAACCAGGAGGAAAAGAATGTTCCTCTCTGTAATTAAAAGGCAGAAAACAAGGAGAATTCTGCAGTGATAAATTTTAACTCAGTATTTTTTCAATAGCATTTGATACAGATATAATATTTGTGTATGCATTATTACATTTTAATAAGGATTTATTACTATTCTAGGAAATAATTAGACTCATCAAGACAAATACTTTTGATTTGTAAATCTAACCATTTATCTCACAAGATTTCAGAGTACATCTGGTGTTGTTCCAACATTAATTGCAGTCTACAAACTATAAGGCAATCTTATATATTTATTTAACAGACGATCAGTCATTTGCACACACAATTCAGAGGCCTGTGAGGCATCTTAGCATAATGAGAGCCAAAGGTCTGATGGTTTTATACCCATATCTATGAACATCCACATTCTGTTTCTGATATAGCTGAAACTGTTAATACGTTATAGTTGCTACTCACATTAATAAAAAGATAAGCTAAATCATCATGTCCTTATTTAATGATTTTTAATGTTACACTTTTGTCCTTGAATTGGAAATTACCTCTCCTTTTTCCAGCAGTACAGTACATTTTGTTTGCATTTAAATTACTGATTAAAGTATTTTTCTTATGACTGTATTCCCCAATTTTTTTTCCTTGCTCAGAGCAAACAGGTTATACAAGAGTATTTATCATTAACAATAAAAAGTAGGGTAATAAACATTCCATTTATATCACAAATAATTTATATTTTTAGATCCACTGAAAAATATAAATTACTGGAAATGAGTTTCCAGTAGCATATTGTAAGCAATTCACCAAATCAAAACCACTGTAATAAAACAGTAAATGCAACTCTACTAGCTGCCCGCTTACAAGTAGGGACTATGAATTTTAGCTCCATTTCATGGCCCAGGAGCCTGCAAAGGACTTCCACATCTCATCATAGTGTGTTCTAAATTTCAGCCACTGAACTTTCGAAAAACACAACCTAAAGTGCAAGCAGATGAAACCCAGAGAGCAAGTATAATAAAAACATCAGATCTTTACCAAAATAGGGAAGGTAATTCGAAAGATACTAGGCCAAATTCTGGCTCTGTTAATCATGCCTATAATTCACCCCCAGGGTAAAAGAAACAGGATGAAAGAAAAGCACAAAGTTCTGACAAACCTAGTGATAACACTTTCCACTCCCAACCTGAGATTCAAATGTATCACACTGCATCAGCAGAATCAGTCTGGCTGTAAGTAAACACTCTATAAATAGCCTATGTAACCTATTTTGTCAAAACATTATGGGTAAGGGTTTCTACATAGTATTGCCTTTCACAGATGTGATTACAAAATAATTAGTAGCAACAATTCATAGACTAACAACATTTAGATGATGTTAGAGTAAATACAGACATGCCTAATGCTGTTGTTGGATTTATTTATCCACATCATTTTGCTGGTAAGTAAGATTAATTTACAGCACTTATACACTCCTATGAGACAGTTCTGGAAACATCTTAGAGTAACATCTAAGCCTAGTGTCTACATCTCCTCAAAACCAGTCATGAGACACATCAAAGGGTTCCAACAGCCCAGGCTTCTTCATCAATGGTTTATCAGTTAATTAGTCATTTTACCAAGAGCAGAGGTACAGCCAGAAGGCTTTCACAAGCCTCACAATCACTATCACCACCACAGCTGCTCCCAACTAACTCACACCTCATTTTCTGGGGCCTGTACTTCCCCAGCACACCTCCCCATCAGCCTGCTATACCAGACAGGGCAGCTGCAGCCCCTCTCCTCCCCAGGTTCCTCACCTCTGACACCATCCCAGAGGCACAATGGGCCTGAAGACTGCTTCCCATCCTGCCTGTGGGGAAAATGCCCAGGTAAGGACTAATATTCTCCCTCCCCTTTCAAATTACTGCTCATTAGCCCCCCACAGCAGACACTGCTGTGGGACTAATGGTCAGGACCCGGCTGAGGGAAGCCCCACCACCACCTACCAGATCTTTGACTGGACAGCTAAACCAGATAGAAATTAGTACCAATTGGTCTGGCTCTAACTAGGCAATACTGCCAACCTGACAAGAAGGCCACAAGATTACATTAAAGAAAAAAAAGAGATGGTCTCCTGCCTTTTTATTTTCTTGCTCAAGTGTGAGGAGAGAGCAGCCTGCTATCAGCCCTGCCTCGTTTAGGGGCTAATGGCCATACCTCCCTGCTCTGAGAGCCAGGTCTGCCCACCATAGTTAAGTGGCTGATGGGCTCCTTTAACACAAGTTGAGGGGCAGCAGAACTCTTCTCCCTTTCCTCCCCACAGAAAGGGTGCCTGGGAGGCAACTTGGGCAAGAGAGGTGTGTGTGACAGCTGGGGAGCCGCCGGGGTGCTGGCGGGCGCCAGCCAGGGCAGAAGGCGGGAGGCCGGATGCTGAGGCAGCAGGAGCTGAGGGAGGCAGGCCTGCCTGTATCCCATCCTGTTTTATTTTCAAGAGAGGCCTGTTAATCTCTGTGTTTCATTAGAGCTTATGGAGGGGAACTCCACCAAAACCCAGCAAACTGATTGCCTCTCTATATTTGACTTGGCAATTTTAGCTGGGAGAATAAATAGCAAAAATATAATGATAATAAATAGCAAAGCAGTGTTATTATGGTGCATGCAGCTTGGTTGGGGAGAGAGGAGCAGGAGTCTTATGAGGTTTAATTTTGTTCTAGTCAGGTGACTTTCTAAAATGCTAAATGAGAAGATTAAGAACATCTGTTTCAGAAATAGCTGTCTAGTAACATTGCTGTTAGCCTTGGATACAACATGCTGCTTTCACTCACTTTTAATATAATGTGCAACCTTCAAGTGGGGCCAAAATCAGACATATTAACTAATCTTCTGTAGGCTTTTAAGTGTTGTGTTTTTGTATGTTGGAGTATGTGTGCCTCTACATCACTTTCTGGGATCAGTATATGCTTTTGAAACAGGTAAGTTTAATATTGCAATAAATAGTGTACCTTAGGCTATTTTTTTCTTAATTCCTACTTAGAGCTTAGAAAATATTGTACAAAATGATTGGATATTTAACAAGGATCATTTGGTTGTGCTCAATTTCTTTTTTGTTTGCTTTTGGTGACTCCTTGAAGTACTGAGTTTTATTAGTATAAATGCTTTGGAAAGTGAATTTTCAGCTTACAAAAGAAACAGCTTGCCAAAGCAAAGCTTAAATTTACAAATGTAAACATTTATCCAGGAAGCATTTCTGTATATAACTAGTTGGCTTACAAATAATAATGTGCATTGTTTAACTGATAAAAATGAGGCAAGAAACCTACACTTTCAAAAGGTCATAGGCAACCTATGGAGCTTCAAAATTATGTTTGTACAGTAAATGCAAATATTACATACAGAAATAAATCTGCTTCGGCATGTGTGACAATTAAGAGAGAAGCTACATTTCAAATAAATTATTCATGGTGTGTGATTCACTCAAACTCTGATGTTAACTTAACCTTGAGTTGCTTTTATTGTGATCTAGAGAAATTATTCCTGTGCCCTCTACAAACACATTAGGACTTGGAAATGTCACTACTCCTGCTTCATCTCTGAGCTCTTCTCTGACATTTCCATTTAAAGAGAAACTATAGCAGATATTCAGGAGCACATTTACGCTTATTTTGTATAAAACCAAAATAGCACAATTTCCCCATTAGTATAAGAACCACAGTCTTTGTACTAGTTGTGATTTTTCTCTTTTGGAAGCTAATAAAAATTGAAATTTAGAAAGTAGTTTAATGCACTTTGCCTTGAATATAGTTAAATTGTATTATTACACTGATTCATTGAAGTGTCCGTATTTTATCTTCTCTTCATTTTGACCCTCCACCCACACTGTAATTCTGAGATGAGCACTGTATGTGTTGCATAATACATCACATAGGCAGGAGGTCTTCCATTTTAAACAGCTTAATGCTGTTGGTTTTACTTTTATAAACCGGAGCAAATACACAGGAAATTGCTATATTGTGCCTTTATTTTATAGTTGGCTTATATTAACTTTAATTTCTTTTATTTACTTTACTGTTATTAATATCATACCTGTGTTTTTAAAAGGGATTTCAACAGTCAGCTATTGTGGGTTTTTTATGATGATATTTAAAAGAACTTTGTTTAGAATTGCATGTATCGGTAAAGAATTTTATGCATGTTGATTTTCATGTATACAATTTGAATTATGTCTGAGCTGCGTCTCGAACTAATACTTGAGGTGTATCCAAATTGTATGGATAACTCCTGATGTAATTTTTTACTCATTTTTTTTCCCCAAGATTTTAATGTTGTAGCCCACTTAAAATACATTGGAATTGGTGATTCCAAAATTTCTGTTTTGGATTTCTGTCTTGCCCTTTTGATTATCTGAATGAGCGATATATCTTTGAAGATCTGATGAATTTTCAGATACTAGTTGCTAGATGAGCACCAGGATGAATCTCATACCTTCATAAATGATTTCTGTATGATATGTAAATATTTTAGTATCCATTTATATGCAGATTACACTGTTCGCTACAGAGATCTTTCATTGTGTTAAGTAACACTTCTATCTTTATAAGATGATTTTGTTAGTTTAGAAAGAACTATCAATCACGTACCAAACAAATATCTAAGTACAGACTGCACAGTTCAGGATAGTAGAATTTCTCTACTGTACTTGAAAGATTCATGTTGTTTTGATGTCTCAGCACTAATGTATATCTATATATATGAAAAAGTTGCTGTTTTTTAATATTGTCTGTTAAACGTCTCTCTACTAGTCATTGTCTGTTATTTTGTAGAATTTTGTCTTTTTATCTGATCAGTGAAACTTATGGTGACAACCTTTACCTGAAGGAGGGCCTTCTTATTTTGTTTGAATCACAATAGAATTGAAGTTCTGGGTTGTGTCATTTAGTGGAAAACAGCAAATTATGTGGTTAGCACTGGTTGCTTAAATGTTCTTCATATATCTTGAACTCAGTTATAATGAGAGGATTTACATAAGGAAAACTTAGTTTGCTAATTAACCCTGGTTAACTTTATGCCAAGCTTGAACTACTTTTTATTATTGTTTTCCAGATAATGGTTTACACCACTTTGAGATTAGGAACAGTTACCAGTGTCTTCACTTTGCAATTGTTATTTTTGATACCACAGACTGTAGTTTATGCAATGCGGCTGACTGGTCTTAAGTTAGAATGAGAATCTATTAGAAAAAAACTCTTCCTTTTTATGTATTTCATTAGATTTCAATAATATTTAAGTATGCAAAACAATTGGGAAAGGGAAGGAAGACAGACTTCAATCATGCACAAAGTTTCAAGCTGCCTACAAGATGGTAGTTCTGCAATTGCAAATTTATAATTCTGTGATGACAAACCTTCAAAATCAAGGATTCAAGGTGTTTTTTCACTCCATATTGGGAGAAAATGTGTGTGGTGGTGGTTTTTTTTTTTTTTTTTCTTTTAAATCTTTGTGGCTTATTGATTAAGTCTGCAACGTCGCAATGCCAGGTTGAGGTCCTTGCTCAGCTGTAATGAGGGCAGTATTCCATTGCAGATGCTTACTGAACTGGAGTGGGAATTTTAGTTTGGCATTGCCACCTCTCGGGCTGCTGGCACAGGCATTGCAAAATTTTTTTCCTCAAAAAATGTTTCCACTAACAGAACAGATAACACCTCTGAAATATTTTGGCATCAGCTGAGCAGCATATGCCAGCTATCTTTCTTTTTTTGATGTGTCCCAAGCAGCTCTGGTTCTAAATGTTTATGAAACAAATAATTGTTTTATTTCATGGTGCAACTAATTTAATGAATTGCTTTAAATTCATGTAGTAAAAATATTTTTTCAGCGCCATGCAGCTAAAGCTCAAGAAAGGTTCATGTGGATAGATTTTGCTGCTCTTCAATAATTCACACAGATGTTACTGAGAACAAAATTTTCCCATCAGTTGGAAGTCTCATAACTGTAATGTAATTGATATGTAGGAATAATTTTGAAATGTGTTTTCTTTTTATCAAACAGAAACTGAGTGTAGTGTTCTGCTATTATGATATTAACAATTAACATAAAAATAAGTTACAATACAGGATGTGAGTTATGAGTCTTAATTTATTCCTACTTAGCCTCAGTTGGAACAAACTCTGTGAAATTTCCTGCGTTAATTTATTGCTACTGTTTAAGCACAAGGTGAGTTACAGCTGAACATTACCAGAAAATTACTGATCTAATCTAGGATACTTTGTAAATTCCAGTCATTCATGCTGAGGAATGACGAATAAAGGATGAAACGGGCACAAAGAGTTTGTGGGATTTTCAGGAGAAAGAAGACTTTGTCCTATTAAAAAAAAAAAAGTGTTGTCTTGTCTTGGCAAAAAATATATTCATTCTTTAGGGGTACCAGGGAATGCAAGAGAATTTAGAGAAAAATATTGGCCCAGAAGCTGATGGGTGTGAACTGGCTAGAAGTTAGAGTTCTGCACATCAGAACAATGAGGTTCACCACAGGGCAGGGTGTTTGGGAGGAAGAAACTACTTGTTTTTAAGACAGAGCTTGCTAAAAGTGTTGTTGCCCATGTCTGACTATGATACTGCAAAGTATTATTTAACTGTAATACAAAATCACCATTTGAAATCTTCGTAGTGTTTTGTAGTGACTGTTAACGTGATATTAATGAGTAGAATATTTGAAGCAGACCAGGATACATTCTGGCTACTTTCCTCTGGATGAATTGCTGGTTCATTTTGTATAGCTTAACATTACTTGACCTTCTTGTACTTCTGTTAATATAGTGCTTGTACTTAAAGCATAGGAAAATGTTCGAAAAGCTAGCCTGAAACTATTACAACAAAGTAATTAAAACTAACACCAGATGAGCTGAAATCTGTCCTATTCATTGATCATAATGTCATAGGTTGCTCAGTGATGAGAATAACTGCACCAGAAATTGTGCTTTTCCTCTGCGTTGGGAAAAGGGCAACATGTCTAGGATGAGTATGACTAGAATAGCTCAGGGTTATATTGTTAATTTAACTATGCTAGATCCTTCTGCTTGTGATAAGACCGTCCATTTATGGAAACTGCCAGTTCCCTTTTGACTTTGATGGTGTCAAGTTGACCACACTTCTAATTTAGCCACCTTATGATTAATTACATGTTGTTCTGAGAACGGCAGTAATGTAACGCACCTAAAGCTGCTCTGCTTCATTTAATTGGTTATTATGAGATTACTTATTGAAAAAACTTGAGACTTTTTTTTAAAGAAAAGCCATCCATTTCAAGGAAAATATCTTTCCATATATTTAAGTGTAGAATAGCAGCAAGGTCACTTAGAACTGGAAGTCCAGGTGGCCCTGTCTCTCTGACTGTGAAATCTTGTGTGAAATACATGCTGTTAGCCACTGAGATTAATAGTTCTATTTGCTGTTCAGTATATTTGAGAAACTCCTATTATTAATGTAATTTGGGAAGAATTTAAACTTCTCAAGGCCTTTTTTACAGTCTTACCTGTATGTGTGAAGGTAAGGTTCTTTTTAGCATCTTATAAAAGGCAAAATAATGTGGCAAATTTCTCAGTAGAACTGTGTTCAGAAATACCTGATTGGCATATTTCTCATTCAATAATTATTTCTTATAGCACTATTTGCTCTCAAATTACTTGCTTTAATTAAAAAAATAATATTAAACTGGAGATGAGAGATGTGTTTAAGACTTGTTTTGGAATATGTAATATTCCCATTATTCTTGCTGAGTCATTATTTTCCTCATTAAGCAGAAATATGATTTTGTGTCACTAGTAGTTTTAAAGCAGTGTATGTTTTGCCTTTGGATGTTCTGATAGATATGGTACAATTGTAATATATCAGCAAAGTTTCTCATGTCTCCTTTTAATGTGACAATGTCAGTCTCTGTTTATACAGTTTTTTCCCCTTGAGCAGTAGGCATGTACGCTGAAATTTTAAATGTCTACATCTTTTTGTTATGCTGGTATAACAGGCAATTATTTATTACACACCAAAATACTGTACTTTTGTGTTCATATTGACTAGAAGACTATCTTTTAGTTGTCATTCTAGTGAATTCCTTTAAATTTGTATTAAATGCATTATTACATGGTAGGCTATAAGATTAAAATCTCATTAAGAGTTAAATTTCTGTATGTCGTGATATTTTTCAGTAATCTTGTGTGCTAAAACAGGAGGTAACAAGGGTAGTTTGGATTTTCTTTACATGCAAAGCGAGTATAATATATTCCTGCATTCATGGTAAGTTTTACATGAATATACAACACAAATAACTCTATTCAGGTATTTCAGTTACAGTCTCCAGTATGGTGGGCAAAACGGGATAAGCAGGCTATGAGAACATACAGTCCTTATATGCCATTTGGATTTTTCCAATTTCTTTCTTTGTTTTCTTGCTTAAGAAACTAAACTCCTGATGAGAGTAAAGATGACTTAAGAAGGGGTGCAGAATAGGAGTAGCTTGGTCTCTGACCTTTGTGTGGTATTTTAGGAACATATTGTCTGGGATAATCTATCAAAGAACACTTTTTCAGGATATCTGTTGTGACTCTGGTCTTACAGCATGAACACAAATGTGCTTAAAATGTTGATATAATAAATCCAGCTTTGAGTGTTTGAGTCTCTATTCTGCAAAATAAAAGTCCCAAGAGTACTTAACTTTTGCTCTGGTCAGGGGAAAGGAGCATTTAATGCCTACCAAAAAAAAAAAAGAAAAAAAAAATCTTCTGCAACTTGCAGATTCAGTCTCTCTTATATAATTAGTAAGCTTCATAGCTGTAACTCAGAATTTACATACTGCCTCTGGTAGTAGCAGTGCTATTGGAAGGAGATACCAGTGTCCTGCTAAATCTTGTGTAACTTGAGAAGTTGTATTCATAATGCAAGCTGCAAATTTGTAGTGAGTATTACAGTGGAATTCACTAGCGTATCCTAATTCTTTCAGTTTGGATATTGGCCTTTGAGCAAGGTAGAAACTAGGACTGAAGTAACAGAAAACTATACTTCATTTCGAGTTTGGTTTTGGTTTTGAATTACTTGCTTGCATTATGACAGTGCTAGAGTTAGTCCCAGTTTAGATGTGTAAATGGTCGATTGCTGCGTTGTGACTCATTTGATTCAAAGGTAATCTCTAACATGGACTCACAGGAACATTGCCATAGAAATGCCTGTTTCTCTCTACTTTCTGCAAGGCTCACCTAGGTAACTAATTCCTATGTAGATATCTGCAGAGAGATCTGGATGTAGACAGAGGACTTTCTGTGGGTGAGGTATGTGGACTGTAGAAACCCGTGTCACAACAAGGACCTATATTTTTAGACAAGTTTTCAGGTGGCTCTGTGTGGTGTTACTTGTGTGTGGATATGCAGGTAATGGTAAGACCCTCTTGTTGATAGCAGTGATGATGGAATTTAGACTACAATACTGGGCTTTGAAGAGTAACATGGTTTTTAAATAGGACTTGCTGACAAATTATTTAAATATTAAATGCACCAAATTTCAGATTAAAAAGATGTAGTAATTATGTATGTGTTTGAACACCTGTGAATAAACACACTGGAAGTTTTGCATGCAGATCTCTAGAAAAGTAACTACCTACATGTGTACTGGGATACCCATCTGCATTTGCCAAATGGACCACAGAAAGCAGTTGTGCTGCTCTTTGTACACTTTTTTTTAACTAAATGTTCCACATGTTGATATTTTGTGGGGAAGCTAAAAAAATTTAATCCAATGGCAGAAGAAATGGTTTTATAAAACCCAAACAACAAAACTGTTTTATGAGCTATAAGAATATAGAAAAATTTAAAAGGTAGCAGGTCAGGCACTGGTTTGCATTTTGAGCCATGACTGTTCAGCTTATTTTAGTGTTTGGGGGATTTTTTTGGCTAATACCTTGTCTCTGTTGTTTCAAGTAACATTCTTGCACTGCTAGAGGAAATAGCCTTGACTGATTCCTGACTTCAGCATAACCTTTTGAATCCCATAATCTTCCCCAGTTACTCCTACCGTGTCAGGTTATGAAGTGGAGCTTTGTCTTGCTTTTGTATTGAGGGGAAAAAACCAAAACAATGAAAGAAAATTCCCCTCTTGTTTTTCAGAAACATTGTTGCCTTTTGTTTTCAGCCTCCATAAAGTGTAGAGAGAGGTACATGTAGTTTGCAGTCAGTCTGCTGTGAGTACTCTAGAATGGGGTTGCTGTCACAGCAGCTGGATTTTGTGTTTTGATGAAATTTTCTAATATACAGGCAAATACTGAAGCAGCAAATTTTTACTCAGTTGACTGGAATGCATGGGTGTCCACATCTGTATGGCAAAAGCTTTGTTCCCTGAAGCATCCTTGTCACTTCCTTGTTGTTCCACGCACATTTATGAAATGCTAAACCAGCCTTTGAGGAACCTTAGTTGTGCTGTCTCTTGACTTCCGTTTTTTGCTAGGACTATGATGTGTAACTTCTTACCCACCTGGTACTTTCCCAGACTACAAGGGGAAGCTGCCTCTTTATGTCAGAGTCTGCACATTTCTCAAGCTTAGTAATATTTCAAGGAAGCCCTGAAATAATAACTTGGTGTTAATACGGTTAACACATAATGAGTATTTCATACCAAGATGAACATGGGTTCTGAATCTAAAGGATCGTGTAGTGCCAAATTTTAAATAAGGAAATGAAATATATTTAAATTACATTGAAGAAGGCTCTGATTAACAGCCATTAGCATTAAACTTGGCATTTTATTAAAAACACATGACACGTGCTCAGTAAGAAGTGCCGTATCTTCCTAGAAGTATGTCTGTATACATTTGTCTTCTCCTTTATGCAGTGATCTGCTGACGTGTTTTACAGAGAATTGACTAAGTATCTGCATAGTCTTCATAGTGTCAGGATGACAAACGTGCCTCTCCCACTGGCTATTTTACCTGATGCAGCCACAGCTGGTTTTGAAATACTTGAAGTTTGTGATTCTGTGGGGAACTTTTTGCCAAGGTTGTACATAATTTACAATGCACTCTCTGAATCCTGTCCCTGTGTAACTCACTTTATACTTTTCTTGCTTTTAAAAAGCTTAATTGTAGGCTCACTGCCTCTGTTTGAAAGAAGAGTTGGCTTTATGCTTATATCTGCAGTTGGGGCCTACAAGAGGTGTACGTTGGCAAAGCCAGTCATAGAACT
>JAVKLA010000039.1:11845571-11860920 GCA_034782735.1 Sagittarius serpentarius | reverse complement strand
TCTCTTGATGCAGCCCAGGAGACAGTTGGCCTTCCAGGCTGCAAGCGCACACTGTTGGCTCATGTCAAGCCTCTCGTGCATCAGGACCCCCAAGTCCTTCTCTGCAGGGCTGCTCTCAATGAATTCTTCTCCCAGTCTGTACACAGGTCTGGGGTTGCCCCATCCCAAGTGCAACACCTTGCACTTGGCCTTGTTGAACCTCATCAGGTTGCTGTGGGCCCATTTTTCAAGCCTGTCCTCTGCATGCTCCCTGTTTAGTAACTCAGGGCAGAGAAACGGAGCACGCAGCATCTCTGAAGCCTTATTGTCCTGGACCAAGACCCCAGTGAGGTAACATGGAGTGTGATCTACACCTTAACTGTGGCAAGGCACAGTTTACAAATGTGCCTTTTAAGGCAATGATATTTAAAAGTATATGTACATTTGTGAAGGATGAGAATAAAAGCCCTTTGGAATGGGAAAATAAATTGACCTTTAAGAGAACTGGTTTTATTTATTATCTAAATTTCATGTAGCAGGTCTGCTAAATTTCAGACCAGACCCTCTTGATCTTTCAGGGGCTTTTCATGGCTTGGAGTTCCATCAGATGACAGTTTTTATTGGGGGTGGGTGGGTGGAGCAGAATAATATAATGTTAATTAAACCATCAATCATGAGTTCATAGAGTTGTCTGTCATATATGTTCATAGGACTCTGCGTGTTTTGAGTTTGTCTTCAAGTCTTGTTTCATACTGCTACTTTTCCTACCTATTAAGGGATTTGCCTACATAGAGCAAAATGACTAACTGATATTCTGGAGAGAGAAAAGTTTTATCAGCTTTGTTAGGGACATGAGCTTTTATGGATAGATAGGTAAGCTGATTGCAGAATTTTGGTTTTAGTCCTCTCACCCCCTCAAAGATAATGCTGTGTATAGGATGCCCATGCTTTTGAAAGTGTAAGTAGTTAACATTGCAAACAGCTCTTGGAAGACAGGAACTTTTGTGTTTCACTCATGTTTTGAAGTAGAGTTCTTAAATTTACTGAAAAAGATAGCTGGAATGAAAGTGAAATAGTGTATTTTGGAAATAAAGCTAATCTGAAAATTTAAAAGGTAAAATTTATTTGGACTTATATATTTTTGGACAGTATGTCTATGAAGGAAATTGTACCAGTTTGTCTAATTTAACTGCTTGTTTTGGCATAATAATGTTAACTTTATTATCTTTTTAAAATCCTCAAATATCTTTATACTAGAACAACAATTTTTTTGTTTGGTTCTGCTGCAAGATTAGAACAGTGGAATTTGAGATGTGGTTGGGTTAATGTTTTGTGAAAGGTGCAGTATTTTTCAGACGTGTTTTACAAAACTTACATACTTTGAAAAAATGATATTGCCATACCATTCCAGGTACTTTCTAGAACAGTATTAAATCCCTCATTTTTTTTCAGATATTATCCTTGTTTCCAGAAGCTGAAACAGCGGATAAAATGTGCCCTATTATGTTTTCTTTTGTATCCTGTATTTAAAATGAGCTTTTAGTTATCAAACTATTTCACTAGGATGATTTCTGTTGCAGAAGCAGATATACTGTTACTATGTTTCTTTTTACATATGAAGTATTCTCCACTGGGAGCTGGGTGCCTCCTGCAAGCATTATATACCCTCTGCTACCATTGAAGTATTTAATGTGAGTGTCCCTGCAATTTGCACACTAATGTCTTATTTGGCTGGAAGATTCTTCACCCCCTCCTCTGGAACTGTTGCCTGAACTCTGTTTAAGTCCTTATTGAGGCTTCTTCTAAGTACTCTTAGTAAGCTTACATGTGAATTACAGAAATTATGCTTTCACTAAAATGTTAGCACTGTACTCGGATCTAATCCATAGCAGTTTTCTAGTATTGTGGAATTATTTTATGACTCTAATTTCAGATGCAACTTCTAAAAAACCAGTATGCTTTCCTCCTCAGTAATGATTGCGTATCTTGCTCTGCAGCACTATGACATGTTTCTCTTCACGCCAAATGCAAACTGTTTTGTAGAATAATTTATTACTGTGCACAGTTGTATAAAAGACTTTACAAAACAAGAAAGCTCAAACCATTGGTAGGTAGGTAGATAGATATACTTTACCTATTTCAAGGTTTATTTACTTGGACTTCAGCATTTGAAATATTATTTCATATTCTCTAGGTGCAAATTTAAGAACTGTGAAGAAACTAGATTTAGGATCTTCTGTTGTGTGAGAATAAAATCTGAATGTCTTGGGTTTGGATGAGAAAAAAGAGGAGGAAGAGAAAGAGTGACTAAAAATAGCTAGGAGGATATTTGTTGATACTTAACTGTGGGATGTAGGAGGTACAAGTTCAAGGCCATGTCTTGTACCAAAACTTAACAGAATTGAATCCAAATTTAATAAATTTCATCATCCTCAAACTTTTATGCTCTCCTTAAGCTTTTAGCTGTTTTGAAGCCAACCTTTGTCCCTTTCTCACACTTAAATTTTTTTTATGAATGGTGAATCTGGCATTAAGTAAAAATTACACCTTTGTATTTTAGAAATAATGGCCAATAAAAGACCAGACTTCCCAGTTTCACACAGAATTCATTGATAAAAGTAGAGTATATTTTCTGGAGCACTTCTGAAAACCACTCTGGCATACCAAAGTGGAAGCCCAGTTTCCTCACCATCACAAGCTAAATATGGGAAAACTACCTTAAGGAATCAGTGAAGCTTTATTAAAGACATTTGTTGGATGTTTCCATTAAACATAGAATTTGCCCAATCATTAAAAGATATTGGGTAGCTTGCATTAGCTATGAAAACGCTGTACATGAGCAAAAGCAGATTCTGCATGTGCTACAGATTTTCTGTAGTAGAAATCTTCTACTGCATTAGTGTTGTAAAAAAATTAGCTTCTCCTCCTCACAGATATGGCTACTACAGTCTTTTCTGCTTGGTGTGTAGGCTCACTGAGACAGAAAAATTTGCTGTGGTTCAGAGGTATAAGTTTTTCTGACTTTCACATCAGGCTGGTTGCTCATGTAAGCACCTGCTCTAAAGCTACCTACATGGTGAAAAAATTCCAGTGACCTTAGTGTGGCAAACAGACCACAAAGTAATATGGAGAACCTAATATCCTAGGTATCAGAAATTAGGGGATCCTGATGCATCAGTGAAAGATAAAAGCAAAAGTGCTGCTATTGGATTAATTCTAAATTAAAATTGGAGAAAGTACCATTAAAGACAAGGAAAGCTTTTAAGAATATGCAGGTGGAGCATTGCATCTGAGGATTACTGTTTGGCATTTTCTGATGAGTCATAACAAGTCATTGTTTCATGTAAGATGGATAGGTGATATTTTACCTTTAAAAGTAGTGTGTCAGCTCTTGCAGGCTCAACAGATTACGCTGAATAAAGCTTCAACTTTAATTTTCATTTGAAGATGTCTTGTGTCATCTGTAGGTATAAACTGTATAAAGGTATTTAGATGAGGTTCTCTTGATTTCATTGGGAACGACTTGAATACAATAAAGAGAAAAGTAATGCAATCTTTTATTGCCATATTTACCCACATAATGATTGCACAACTTTATTTATGTTTTTTAGAAGTTGACAAATATAGTCCTTAGGTGAAAAAAAAGTAATGAAATCTATTTCAGAGATACACACTTAAACGTTGCCTGTTTTTGCTAGTGGTGAGATTGGAACTAGAGGCAGCAAAGTAAGTATTTCATATTCCAAGACATTAGGTGTCAAGTAGATAAATGAAAATTCAAATTAAACCTGTTAGCAGTGTTTCAACTTCAGAAAGTCCACATACAGTAGTACGGTGGAGTTATTGCTTTCGTATTCTGTATGAAAAATAACATCCTTTGGAGACCAACTTGATATTCATACAGGTAGCTTACAGCTGGGACTGTTAAATGGGAATTGGCCTACTAAGATTTGGTGGAGGATGGCTGGTGGAAGTTATTCTCTAAGCAGTTGTTCTTGTGCAATAAAATAAACAAAGCTCTGTATATGAACTAATCAGATTTGTTGTATATTATTTAAAAGCAGTGTGTTGTTCATAACTTCCCCCCAACCCAAAACACTTTCCTTGTGAATACAATGTAGCTATGAAAAATAGCCTGAGTCTTTAAGAGGGGAAACTTTATATTCTCATTAAACCTCTGTGTAGTATACAAATAAAACATACAGTATTTGAACAATAATAATAATAGTAAACCAGGTTAAATAGAAAATCCCTCAAAAGGAAAGAACCAACAGAAATGTTATTGCACAAATACTTTATCTGAAGATTACAATCACTTTTTGTTTAAGTTTTATAGATAGTGCGTATTACAGTACACTCTCCTGCAATGACAAACAAAAAGATGTGAGTTTATGCATTCTTTAGGAACAGCAGTTTTGTGCATCTTGATTTAGAAGAGACTCATCTGTTTCCATGAATTATGGAACTTTGAGTTGCTGCTTTTCAAATCTGGTTGCAAATAGAACTGCCAGTTTATTGAGGCCAAAGTGCTGTTTCTGCTCACTGATGATAAGAGGTGGTTGGCAGCACATGCGATCTGATAGGGTGAGGACAGACTGAATGTCAGGACCGTAATGGGAAGAATGGTAGCAAGTCATTGAAAGTAATGGTTTGCAAAAATTTCACTTGGTTACTTCCAGTGTGGTTCATTTTCTGCCATCTGCTCCAAGACATCAAAACAATAAGATGAAACATGAAATTATCTGCATACCTCATTTGCATAATGAGGATGTAGATGTAGTTTTGCTGGCTAGCCTTTCAGTCTGGGCCAAAACAGGTTGTTTAACTTGTCACTGGGCAGTTCATACAACGTTAGCACATGACTGAAACAGAAATCAAACCTAGAAACTCAGAGCTAAGAGTAAAAAGCTTTGCAGAGGGTAAAGAGGGACAATTTCAAACATGCCATATTTAGCTTCTTTTGGTTTGATCAAATAATCTGCTTTGTAACTGCTTAATTTCCCATGCTTTAAAAAAGTTTAGTATATATAAAACATGCATTGTCAGTCTGTGAGAATGAGTTAAACAGTTTACAGGGATTGCCCAGAGAGATTAGCTGAGAGCAGAGATATTGTCAGCAAGCCCAGTCACTATCACTGGAAAGCAAGGCTCTGGAGCAAGCTAGAACTTGTTCATCAGACCACCTGGGGCTGGAATTGTCAGAGGTTAGTTGTAACAGAGGAGATTAGCCAGTGTCAGTCAAGAAACATGCTTCCTTGTGCCACGTAGGCTGGATTCATGATCACAAGTTTTTTGGGGTTTGGTGTGGTTTTTGCTTTTTTTTCAATTGCTTGCTTGTTTACTTGCTTAAAGAAGAAGAAAAATCAAAGAGATTTTTACCCCTTAGTGGCTGTCCAAAAAAAGGAGTGGGGAATGGAAATTCTTGTATCATTTTTCAAAGTGACTTAAAAACCCATGGTTGCAGCTGTGGATTCAGGTAGTCAAAGAACAAATGTGTTTTAACCCTTACATTATCTTGTTGATGGATCTGTGGACTGTCACTTCATTCCAACTCCCCTAGAGTGACACTAAGTTTGAAATGCTAAAGGTATACTCAGTTGATTTAAAAAGAAAACATTTGGTTTTAACATCGTTTTGCTTGTTGCCAATCTGTTTTTCAAGTCAAGTATTTTGGCCGTAGGGTAGCGATAGCCTAGTAAGCTGTGTACCACAAGGTGGCACTGATGGCGTGTGATGAGTGTCTCACTGGAGACTTACTTTAGACCTCTCTTTCTGGAGATGTGATGACATGTAAAAGGCCTGAACTAAACTCCCTTTGACCTCCCTGGGAAATATCTGTGTTGTTCAACAGGCAAATAAACTGAGGTGTGCATGTGTTGTTGCATAGTGAATGATAATACTGTATGAGAGATCCCAATATATTCTTAGCTGGATGCATGACTGCAGAAGTGCATGTGGGGAGGTTAGTGGTGTATCTATAAAGGGGGAGGTCTGGACTTCAGTCTCAGTAGATTTCAGATGTGCTTCTGTAGTAATGCTTTCTTTACTGATCTTGAAGACTATGAAGAAAGCCTTACGAGTCCCCATTCTTATCTTTTTTTAAATGCTGCTTTTAAAAAATTGCTGATCAAAACAAAATGAAGAAAGGATATTTTGACTCAGTTTTGATTAAGTGGCTGATGGACAGAGTCTTCACACTTGTATCCCCTTTGGTCACTTTCTGAGTGCAGCACTGAATCAGTTAACATCATACTTTCAGATACATAGGGCACAATGTGTATGAATTACTTTCTCTTGTAATTGTATTTCATTTTATTGATTGGATTTCTCCCTACAAGTTCATACAGGGAAATACAAAATAGCTTTGTATTCTTCAGTAATCTGATCTTATTTTCATCTCCAGCATGCTTCCTTGTATTAGGATCAGAGAAGAGCTCATAACATAGCCAAGAGTATCTCTTATGTTGTGGTGGAATTGTCTGTAATTGGTCTTTAAAAATTTTTCTTTAAAGAGCTGTCGGCATTCTGGGACAGCTTCCTTCCAGTTCTCATTTACTGAGAGGTGCCTTCCTGAAATGCAAATTGTGGTGTTATTTCCTCTATCAGTTTTTAGTGGTGTAATGTATTATCGTTTCATGATCACTGTCATCCAAGTTACTTTCCACTCTGACATCTGTAATCTGTTCCTTGCACTTGGTGTGCCATCAAGAGGACTTTCCTTTTCACTGTTTTCTGTATCAAAAAAACAGGCACTCGTGGGATTCAAGAACCTCCTGACTAGTTAGTGTCCTGCTGTATTGCTTGTCCAACAGCTACCTCTGTAGTTAAAATTCCTTGTTATTGTCAGGTCTTGTAGAAACGGCCCTGCCCACCAGATTTTTCTGGTTGTAGGATCTGCTGTATCGTCACCATTGGCTGTATCTGTGACCTTTTTCTATTTTATCCCCCAGCTTATGATTTTCAACTGGTACAAATCATTCTTTATAAACTGGACCTCAGATTAAACATATACCTCTTTGACATGCAGTTTTTTCTCTTCAGCCTGGAGAAGAGAAGGCTCTGGGGAGACCTTATTGTGACCTTTCAGTATATAAAGAGGGCTTGTAAGAAAGACTGACAGACATTTTACCGGGGCCTGTACTGACAGGACAATGGGGTGTGGTTTTAAACAAAGAGGGTAGATTGATTTGGACATAGGGAGGAAATTTTTTTATGATGAGGGTGGTGAGACATGGGAACAGGTTGTCCAGAGATGTTGTGGATGCTCCATCATTGGAATTGTTCAAGGTCAGGTTAGACAGGTCTTTGAACAACCTGATCTAGTGAAAGATGTCCCTGCCTATGGCAATGGGGTTGGACTAACTGGCCTTTAAAGGTCCCTTCCAACCCAAACCATTCTATGATATTGTTTGCATAATATAACAGATGAGGGGTGCATCCATGAAGACTTAATCTGTGTTAGACCAGTAAGAGGGTTACTAAAATGCTTATTTTTGCTTTTTTCTTCTTTTTAAATATCAGGTCTTATACATTTACTTGTGGTGCAGTAAGTGTAATGCATGTTTTATGGAAAATGTATGCACATATTTATGAAGATCTGCATATGTTGCTGAAAAGAATTAAAATTAATTGCTGCAGATCAGAGGTACTGGTATAATGCATTTTGGATAGTAAAGCAACATGAGATTTTTTGCTGAGCTAATAAAATGCAATTTGAGAAAGAATGAGCCTAATAAAGGGTTCAGATTTTTATGGTGATTTTTTTTTTCCTCACCTGCTTTGTAGCTTTTTAAAAATGTTAATTATTGTACTGACATGAAGGAGAGAGAGAATATTGTTTCCCATATGGTAAAGGGAAAAGTCTGAGGACAAAGAGATACCTTTTGTATTCTTTTCCATGTTAACCCCATACAGCTGCCCTTGCCTGTTATTACTTGGAAAAAAATCTTCCAAGTGGTCCTCTGGCCGGGCTACGCAGTGCAGGGAAAAAAGGCAGTGTAATGGGGCTGTTCTGTGCTAGACGATACGCTACAATGGTCTTTCTCTGTAAGAAAGGCAGAGTCTTGCTTGAATGTGGGACCCCTCAAAGGGATTGCTCTGGCATTTTACCTCAGTGTTTTCTTTTCTGAAGCATTCCTCAGAAGCTCATAAGTATATATAACTCTTGGATTTAGATCATATTTACTGTAAACTTACAAATGGTTAGAAAATACTTTTTGATAAAACACAGAGGATGTTTCTGAACTAAACTGAGCTCCCAAGTCCTTACAGCTAGTACTTACCGCACTTAAAATTGTATTGTTTTCATGTGTTGGAGGAGGGAAATGTGACTTCAGAAAAACATTAAAATTGTCTGAGATTTTTAAACCTCATAATTAATGAGGAACATACTAGATATTCATGTCCTAGAAATATTGTACCTGGGAATCTTACAAACAACATCTTCAAAGCTGGTTAACTGTTGTATGCTGTTTTCTTTAGAGACAAGCATATTTTCAGACTTACACAAGAAAATGTATAAGACCTGTGTGATAAGAATTAATTGGAATGCTGAAGATTTAAGGCTTAATTATAATTCTGTTCCAAGGCAACGGACTGTGTGAACTGCTATTACTAAACTGTACTGTGTAAACACTGCATACTGATGGAATTTGCTTGTCAACCCCAGTGGCATTTCTGTGCAGTAAGCTTGTTGTTCTGTCAGCCAAGTGCATCTTGGGAAAAGATAAGTATCTCAAGGGAATGTGATGTGCATTTTTAAGAAGGAAGTCAACCTCAAGAGTGCCACAGAACTCTAACACAGATAACTTTGCTTAAGAGATAGGTGGTTTATTGGCTGCAAACTTTGCATGCTTCTTAGTTGATGACATACATTTATGTTGCTAAAACTTTGAATGTATCAATTTTTGTGTTTCATTGCTAATGAAACATTTGGTAAAAGATCTTGGTGCAGTATTATAGCATAGGAAACAGTAACTAAATCCAAAGGATTCTGAAAAGTTACATTGCTATTCCAGTATTTGTTTTCTTTTTTTGCCCCTCAGACTTTTGATTTGTGTGTAATATACTCCTTCCAAATAAAGAGAACAACATGACTTATGACAGGTATGTTAGTACAGTGTGTACAGCAGCAAACAAGATTAAAACAGTCAAAGTAAAGGAAGTAAGACTTGAGCAAACTTCTGTTACAAGTTAGAGCGCTAGATTATCTTCAGAATAAAAAAAGGGCAAGTCAAGATCAGGCTGTGATCAAAAATATTAGTTCAGAGCTAAAGGTTAATGAGGTAGAATGATACAGGAATAGCAGAGAAACGGACAAGAATGATATTAAGATGCTTACTTAGGAAAAGAAAAACCTAATACAGCAGCTGCTTAATGTGGTGACAAAAATTCTTTTAAACTCAATTGGAGGTAGAAGGACAAACATGTGTGTTTTAGGTGTGTGCTGAAGGGACGTAATATGTCTTTTCCAATGTACTTGATGATGAATTCAAGAAGGTACCTGTGAATACAGCTGAATAGTTTGAAATTGTAAAATTGTTTAGTTTTTTCTATTTTTCTTCTAATAACTACTGCTTAATTTTTCAACTTTATCTCAAGACTTTCTTCAATGATGTGTTTTCATGTAAAACAAAGTTTCTAAAGAAACAGCAGAGATGTGTTGCCTCTCAGCAATTGTTTATGCTGCAGAAGGGCAATTAAACTGTGATTATGTCAAAGGCTTGCACCTTTACTTTAACAGATACAACAGTGTCTGATTTTGCTTCTCTCCAAGCTGATGGGAGTTTTGTAATTGATTTTGCTATTGGGATCAAAAATGGGCCGGGCACTTTGAGCTGTAAATATCACTGGCATTTTGAAAATAGAAGTACGGTTAAATTAGAGTTCTGGCAATGGATTATCCCACATTAAACAGGTTTAACTTAAGTTTTATTATGTGTAGGCTAGTCATTATAGTTCAAGATTTCTGTGCATGTGGGAAGCCTAATATACTATGTTTTTTATATAGTCCTGTATATATGTTAATGGAATTGTGGAACTCCCTTAATGCTTCAATAAATATGCCAAATGTCTGTAGCAACCTGCTGTTCAATGTGCCCAGATTGCTTCTTTGTAAGTAGGTATCAATCTTCAGTACTTGCTGCATTCGACCTCTCCCAGTCTCTGATCAAGATCCATCTGTTTGACTGTATTTGGCAGTGTGGGTTTTTTTATGATATAGGCTTCAAAAATGTTAATCTCCAAGTGGTACCTGATCCCTACTGTGTTGTATTTGTCAGCATAATAGTTTCAAATTGCAAAGAGATAAAGTCATGTACTTCCAAGTAATAGTGTTTTGTTTCTTGGTTCCATTTACATAGGCAGGCTGGGCTGATTGTTTGTGATAAAAGGCTCAAATTTTGTTCTCAGTTATACCTTTTATGAACCTTAAAAAATGCTACTTGCCTTTATTCTGAGTCACTGGAATAAAGCTGAAATATTGTTTCTTTATGGATATTGAATATTGAAGTACAAGACTAAATGCATCCTGAAAAAATAATTTATTTGATTTTTAGACATTGTATCTTTTTCTTTGGTCTTTACCTTCTTCCAGCGGTACTGGGCTGTATCTGTTAATCTGCAAAGCATGGGAAATCTGAAGTTAGCACATGGATTCATAAGCTTACAGAATTTATTTGCAAATATAATTTTTGTATAAAATGAGTTGATGAAGTATCAGTTCAAATTTGGATAATGTATTATAGGTGTACCAGGTGGCTAAACATACTAGGTCTGCTGGAATTAGTTTCACAAATGTATCTGTGATCTACTGCCTGGCACGAGAATATAGCTGTGTCCCTGATCCGACATGCTTGTAATAACAGAAGGCACTGTCGTCTGCAAATAGTCAAATGGTATGTGTGATTGTGAGTTTGACACTGTCAGTATCTGTGCTTTGAGTCATGGTTCATATACACTAAAGTACACTAATTGAATAATGACACTGAAATGGCAAGACTACAGGTATCAGTTTGCAGTTGTATGTTTGCAGTTTTATGGATTTCACTGTAAATGTGAGCATGCCCAAATGGAACCCAGGAACAGCCATGTTAAACAGAATACCTGATATTTGGCCTGTTATGAAAATAGCTTGCAGGTAGAGTTTTTATTGTGAAAAAATGATATTAAGAATCACTATTTTTGAATTCATATAAACAATTTAAAAAACTGAAAAGATATATAAAAAAAAAATTACATGGGTCATTGGAATGCCAAGTAAGATACACGTCTAAATACTGAAGGATTCCAGTATGCAGCATTTAATCCTTCAGATTAGATTAAACAATCTTAAACATTCAGTTGATGCTTTGAATGGTCAAATACCTGGTCTGGATTTCCTTAGCAAGCCTGAGGCTAGAAATTAATCATGGAGCTTTGTAATAAACTAAATTTTTTTTCTTTCATTGAATTATGCAAATCAGCATAAAATTGAAATTTTAAATGGAATATGTTACATCTTATTTGCATATTTTAAATGTTTTGGGGTTAAAAATGAATATTTCATATTCACATATTCCTTATAAATAACATTTAAGACTTGGTTAATAGCATACATAAAAGATCCTAAATGCACTGTGGAACTGCAGTATTGACAGAAGGAACCAGCCATGAATTACACTTTTTGCAATTTTACAATGTTGTATAACTTCGTAGAGGCATAGTTTCTTTTGCCAGTCACAAAAAGTTACAAAAGATGTGAATGCTTTGTTTCCTAACAAATGAACAGTATTGCTGTAGACACACTGAACAGAGTTGGACTTTTTGTGTATTTGACTGGGAGCTCATTCCATCATGAATGGACAGTGTTGGGGCCAAAGAGAAGCAAAAACTCCGCTGGGTCCTGTTGCTTCCTCTGCTGGTGGGAAGCGCCCTGAATGGGTCTGTGCTCTTCAGTTTTGTGTTCTCTATTCAGACAAAGCACAGCAACTGCCTTAAGGGCTCTGACTGTTTATTCACACCACCAGCTACTCTTACTTTTATCAGTCACAAAATCATTCGAGTCCCTTCATCTCTTTCACCATAAACTTCTGTTTCAGGGACTTACATTTGTTATAAATCTTCTTACAACAGTAGCATTTGAAATAGCTGCTTCAGCTGATCGGTTCTGCTCTTGGGACAGTAAACCTGTGGATAATATTTCCATTTTTTAAAGTTTAGTCATAGCCTTTGCATCTTTGTGGCTTTTGTGAATTTGTCAGTGCAGTAGCCTTATTTTAAGTGTTAAGGATTTTTCAATATCAAAATGTTAACTTTTATTTCTAGGAGAATACTAAAATCCACCTTATGTTATTTATCCAAGAAGCAGCTATTTTGATGAACATTTTTTAGACCTCTACAAATAATTAGTTAGTTAGAAAAACAGTAGAGCTAACTGGTGTGAAAAGGAGGGAAGGATATAAATAGAACACAAGCTAAAGAAAAACAGAGCAAAACAACAACCCTCTTCCAAACTACAAGGATGTTATTGTCGTACTTTCATTTTATTGTCATTTTCAGTCTCTACTTCATCTCACAATGAAAAAAGTTTTTAACGTCAATTTCTAACCCCCTTATCACAACTACACATTTAGATGTAATAAATGCCTATAACACACATAAAGATTACAAGAAATGATTTCTTTAATGCTTTTGCTGTGATGCAGGTCAATATATACAATGAGTATATACACAATACATGCAGGCTGGAAGCATGCTGACTGGCACAGAAGTTGGCTAACTTTTACACCCCTAGCATTGTTCACGTTTATCTCAGTCTTAACTTGCAACCATTCTATTCCTTTTCTTCTGGATTTTTAAGTTATGGTGTTTTGCCAATTTGTGCTAGTCTGTTTAACATAAACAAACAGGACTTGGGATTAAGAGTACATTATGAGGATGGGTGTAAAATAAAGAGCAGTTTTTACAGAATTGTTTCCTGTAAGTGTGCTAGTTTTTTTTATTGTTTACATCCTGGCAAATAGTATCAGAAACTTTTCTTATGCTGTTTGGTGAAATAAATGTCTCCCTTGGATTGCAGTATATGTTCAGGTATTTTGTGAGTCAGAGGTTTCTGTTCTGTATCTCTGTGTCCTAGATTATAAGAGTCTGACTTTTTTTTTTTTTAGTTGTATCTTATCTCCTACTGATCACTTCTCTAAAAGGATTTTCTGCCTGGTAACCTCATTTATGTATGAGTCATTCAAGTCAAGTGAAGAAAGCTGCAGACTGTAGTTAGATGGAGGACGTTAAAATAGAATTCTTTTCTGTAACTGTTCTCAGTCCATGCATCATAACTTGCATTTGCCCAGCTATTTCAAAGGAGGATTTCAAAACATTTTAGAAAAGAGTTAAGATCAATCCCTGGAGAAATAGAACTAGCATACTATATTTGAGTCAAACAACCTGATGAGTAGTTAATGGCATAATGTAATGAAATCAGTCTTCCACCTTATTCTCCTTTCTCCGAGTGCTAAACTTTTCATTATAGAGAATGGTGGCTTGAACTGATAGCTAAATTATTTGGACAAAGAATCTACTTCTGCTGGTGTCAGACCAATTTTTCTATCACTGTTAGATTGTATACCTCCAGGTGTACAAAGGGATAGATACATGGGATCTTAGACTAAATTTGAAATCCTTCATATGACTGACTAATGCGAAGCTTTTGCTAAGTGTGTACTGAAAATGCATGCATGAGCCTAAGCCCTAGTTCCTGTCAATTTGTAAACTCTGCTCTGGTTTGTCTGCGGTCTTTAAAATATACCACTGCCACCAGATATTTTGGCCAATGTACTAAAAACCAGAAATATGGGTACTCATCACACTAAAATTCTGTCATTGTAAATTGGCAAAGATAATGTGCTACTTTTCTTGCTGATAATTAAGGCATAATTTTTGTTTTCCAAGTTATACAGAAAAACCTGCTTGCCTTTCTCCTTTCAGTTTCCAATATATAACTTGCTGTGTTCAGAACTTCCACTGTGTCAGTGAAGAGGTAATTTCCTTTTAAAAGATGTATCGTAAATCAAGCAAAGGCAATGATGACACATTCATGGTACCTGGTGTTACACATGATGTCAGGCTGATGGTCTCTGGACCTCAAGAATCTGTGAATCCAGGAAGCTCTAGTAGAAATAGTAATGTAGTCCAGTCAATGAGAAGCTTAATTATGGTGTCATTAAAGCCACCAGCAAAGTATAATAGGGAGCATAGTGAGGAAAATGCAGGTCATGTTTAAAAATAGGAAGGTGCTTCTTGGTAGTGCTCAATCTAATTATTTGCTAAGGAGAAAGTTCTAGTGCCAATAATAGGAAACAACCAACCAGATGTACAAGTAGCTCTTTTGTTTCATCTTCACGGTATGGTCAACTGTCAAACTGAGCAGGTAGAATCCTGGTCTGTTAGGAACTACTTAGCATTGTATTTAGTAGTGCAAGGGAGATGCCTTTATGTACCCAGTATGCTGTATTTCGTAAGTGAGAGTAGCCTAAGCTTTAGCCTGAAGAAAACTTCTGAACTCTGGAATATCTTGTCTTGAGAACAGGTGCATATAATGGAAACACTTTAATTATAGTAGCATGCACCATGATCAGAAGCCTGTTCACAGAAGTGCTTGTGACAGTGGTGAGCTGGTGAAGAAGCATTCATCAAGAACTGTTTCTGCTGGAGGGATGCATGACTGCAGTCTGCTGCAGCCAGCAACCATTAACGGTGTTCAGACCCTGAACTTAAATGAAATTGTCAATTTAATCTTCCTGTGCCCAAACTTAAGGAAAAGCATTTCTTAAAGTAGCAGGAAATGAGCCAAAGTCTGCTTATATCAAGCAGATATCTGCTTATATCAGTAGCAAGGCCAACTTTACTAATTAAATCAAGATGATATCTGTGTTCTCTAGAAAGAATATAAAATATATCAATGTTTGAGCACGAGCACTGCGCTAGAAATCTGCTGCTTTCTGCCATTGCTACCAGTTATTCTTACTGCTTCTGGTTAAAATGCCCTTTGTAAGGATGTTTGACCTCTGTCTGTCATGGTAGCGTTTCTCACACTTTCCTTCGAAGCATCAGACACCGGCTGTTAGGAGGAATAGGATTCTGCCAAACAACTGCCAATCTAATATTGCAATTCTTGCATCCCCTTTTAAACCTGGGAATAGGATCAAACTATAAATTAACTGGAAATTTTGTGTCAGTCTTAATAATACATGCTTAATTATTTAAAAAAAAAAAAAAAAGGTCAAGCTAGTATTTGGGAATTAACTTTATTTACCGGATTTCCTATAAAAGTAGAATAGGACACACTTGCGTGGGGGGGGGGGGGGGGGGGGGGGGGGGGGGGGGGGGGGGGGGG
>JAVKLA010000039.1:11809366-11829694 GCA_034782735.1 Sagittarius serpentarius | reverse complement strand
GCGAGTGAGCGGCTGCGTGGTGCTGTGTTGCTGGCTGGGGTTAAACCACGACAGTATGTAAGCAGATTGAATATACCAGTAGTATTTTACAATAAAGATTGTTTTGCAGCTTGAAATTTTTGGGATAAAGCTTCATCTATATATGTACTGTGATTACTTCATTAAAGATACTAATATGACTTTAAAAACTTAATATCTTTTTGCTATAAAGCTCATATTAAAATCTGATTTGTGTTTTTTCTTCTGGAGACTTAGTATAACCTAGACAGTGTTACAGTAGCTGGTTTCTATTCACACTTTCCTGCTTTTTTAGGGAAACATGCTATCCAGTTGAAACTACTGAATGTTTAATCCAAGTAGATTGTTTGTTTTTTCAGGATATTATCTAAGGTCAATAAAATCATGAAAGGAACAGCCAATATGGTTGTTAGGGTCATGACTTTATGCAATATTTTCATTTGAACAATCAGAATTTATGCTATATTTTAAGGACCTTCTTGAGTTATGATAAGGTTTGCAATTTAAATTAGCTTATCCCTGAATTTTCATCCAAAGTTATAATACCTTAAATTGCATGAAAAGCTAATAAGTAATTAATCCATTTTGCACACATAAAACCTCTAGGTGAAGTATGGTGATTTGTAAAGTACTTATAATAAACAATGTATTACACCAATAAAATAATTAAATGAAAATGTATCTTCTTTATACAGTTCATCAGGGATTTTGTAGTATACTTCTTTTCACTGCATACAGTTACTAATGGGAGAGGGGGTTCTACTTTGTTATTTTACCACTATTTAATGGGTGGGTTTTTTGGTTTAGATTCTGCAAATGTGCTTTTAGTTGATCAGGTTTTAGTTAACAAAATAGTTCAAAACTACAGGTGGATCAGGGATCGGGTGAATATCTGATGAAAGTGTGGAGCCAGACAGTGCAAATGCTGGGCTTCCCATGGAAATCAGGAGCAGGTCAGAGTGAGAACTGTCCTGAACAAAAACAATAGGCAGGCAAATATAGGAGCCATTTAGTACCTTCATTAGCCTAGGAAGTTCAGCATGAAACTTTAAAGCCCTGTTCAGAGCTGATTGTTTTCATAGCTGCCTGACAGTTGTGCTATGTGACTTCAGCTCTCTACTCTGCTAGGCTTTCTGGATGGTAGGAGATCCAGCTCTGTCCTTACAAGGAGAGGGAGCACTAGGGCGAAAATGCCTCTTTGCAGCTTTAGGATGATAAACTGTCTCCTCAAATGAGAATATGGTCTGGGAGGAATGAATGTAGGGGCCTTTGAGACATATCACAAAATGCATGTGAAAAACAAGAGTCATGGAAGGATTGTCACAGGATGGATTTTATAACCTTGACTGTTTAAGCCTTCTAACTAGAAGACTGAACACTCTGATCTTTTTTCTTTTGCTTTTTCTATGCACTAAGCACACATTCACCCAGTTCTGTAAAAATGACTTTTTTGATCTGGAGCCAAAAACCAACCGAGCAAAACCATTTGCTCCACTGTTGTGCTTATACCAGGCACAAAGCAAGTGCCTTTCAAAGCAGCAGCATCCTAATTACCTAGAGAGCCTCTCAGCTTCTTGTATGACTCCTTCTGCTGGGTGACAGAAGCAGGTACCTAAGCATCCCTGGCTCCACTGTGCATACTGGGGGGTTATTTTATATACAGTTCTTTAAACCCCTGTCCTTTCTGAGTTCTTTTAAGCATTTAGTTTCCAATCTATATAGTAAACACACTTTGTGATTTTTTTTCTTTTTTTTTTTTTTTAAGTACTGTGATCACCTTGTCACTGGTCCCTCTAGGTTATCAACGCTTCTGACATTTTGTTGGAAGGTGCAGCAGCGCTGCTTTTTGCTGAGCCATATGATATAAGCCCATATCACTGGCTCAAGATAATGGAAAGGCAATCACCTCCCATGCTTCCATGCTTCAGTAAATCCACTCTCATTTATGTGTCTCTGTTCCTGCCGTGATCATATTCCTCCCACACAATACTACAGCTCTCTTTAGCAGTCCTGTTCGTTTCATCTGCATTTCCTTTTTGCTGCCCATTTGGGTTCTACAACTCTTCTTGCCTTTTAAGTTCTTTTTTTTCTTCTCACTTATATTGCTGTTTCTGTCTAGAATAGTATGCACTTCTCAGTCCTCAGGAATACATTTCACTTCTGCTCTTCAAGTATTCCACCCAAGCTCTCAAGTTGATGCTGAGTTATTTAGTCTTGGTACTCCAGTGTGCTTAAGCAGATGCTCAACTTTAAGCATAAGTAGTTAAACTATTAAAATTTAAACACATTCTTTTCACGATTCTGAATGGATGGCACCTTTAGCATTTTCCTGAATGAGAGGCTAAAAGCCTGAGTATGAAGATTTATAAATTTCATTGAATCTTTAGTGAATATTGAGCACGTATCTATAACATGTATCTGCTTAATTGCTTTCCTATGTAGAGGTGTTTTATCCTGATTTTAAGTTCTTTCCACCAAGAAACACACTTTTGTTTTTTGAATTACCTGTGGTAACTGAGCAGGGAAAGATATAGTGCTTTTACAGATAATTAGGAGAGGATGTTCTACTAGTTCACTTCTCTTTTCTCATTAGGCAGGCATCTATTCATCATTCTCAAATTCTGTAGACAAGGTTTTCCTGCTGAGTATATACAAATGTAACCTATACTTACACAGAACTGTCAGCTAAGCTTTAGTTATAGCATTATTTTGTTGTTGGATGCTGTTCTTGAACTGCTTATGTTTAAGTGAGTGTGTGTATGTATTTACTTACCTGTCTCTTTCAGTGATGGAAAAGAGCATTTGAAAAAGAGGGAACAAAACTATAAAACAAATATTTAAAATGTGACTTTAAAATAGTTTTATTACACATTATTTTATGTACACTGCATGTAGACAATTATTACTACCCTCCTACCCCCCAATTTTTGGAGTACTCTGCTTTACTTCCCTGAAAATATTTGTTTATGGACTGCAGAAAACTCAAAATAAGTTGGTACTATTGTGATAGAACTCATGAAAAATGTAAGCTGCAGAATCCTCTCAAAATATTTCTGCCTGATTTGCTTTGAAAAGCTTGCTTGTCTGAGTAGAATGACTGAAAAATGGTATTGTACAGAAAAAACCCCGTTATGAATGCCTAAAATTTTTGAAGTTATTTTTGAATAGATTGATTCATATTCAGATTAGCTTCCTGCCAGATGGAGGGAATTTACAGTAAATCAGGTTTTGGCAGGAGAGAAATAAAAAATGAATATCATCTGCTTATTTATAAAAGTTGTCCTATTCTTTCTCTGTATCAGTGGGGCACATATTACCTATCCAAAGAAAGTTTTATTACCAATAAATTGTGGAATCTTAAAGCTTACAGGGATGAGAAGGTACTTGTGTTTACAAAGAGGCTGACAACAGAGCAAGTTTATATAGTCTAAGAAGCACCTTTGCATAATACAGCCATTGATGTTCAGCATCTATTTATCTATTGAGTTTCCATTCCAGCAGTGGGTCTTGGTGCAGGAAAAGCCTTACAGTTGCCAGAAGTTATTTTAGGCTGTGATCTTGCAGACATGTCTATGTAGGCAAACTCATCAAAGTCAAACATTCCACATTCACAAAGAAGGAAGGCTCATGAGTATGCAAAATCCTAATAGCCTCCTTTTGACCCATACAAATCAAATTATTCTATGGTCCTATTAATATTTCTGTTCATAAGTTCATGCATTGCTTTATAAATGGGATATTGGAGTGCTCAGATATTAGGTCAATATATTTGGCTGCTGCTTCATAATGACCTCAACATGATGGGTGTGCCTGAGTTTTTAATGAGCAGTTTGTTTATACTATTGACTCCTTTAATGTACATTAAAAGAGAAAGCTCAGGCCCTCTCAGTGTCATTGGTGTCCAGAGTACTGGCTCAAACTGCTGAAGTCAGAGGTTAGATGACTAAAGTGGGAGTTAACAGCATACTTCTGGTATGAATAGCTAAACCAACAATCCTTCAGTAATTGCAATTCAAGATCAACAGTAGCTGGAAGCTACAGGCAATGAGAGGCCACAGTTATATGATATTTCACACACCTAACTTTGTTTACCAAAAATACCATGATGTTTCCAGGTAACCAGGTCTCCCATTTCCTTCTGGAGAGGGCCCACATTTTCCCTAGTCTTCCTTTTATCACCAACATGCCTACAGGAGCTTTTCTTATTGCCCTTGATGTCCCTGGCCAGATCTAATACTATGAGGGCTTTGGCTTTCCTAACCTGATCCCTGGCTGCTCAGACAGTTTCTCTGTATTCTTCCCAGGCTACCTGTCCTTGCTTCCACCCTCTGTAGGCTTCTTTTTGTGTTCGAGTTTGCCCAGGATCTCCTTGTTCATCCATGCAGGCCTCCTGACATTTTTGCCTGACTTCCTCTTTTTTAGGATGCACTGCTCCTGAGCTTGGAGGAGGTGACCCTTGAATATCAACCAGCTTTCTCAGGCTTCTCTTCCCACCAGGGCTGTATCCCATGGTACTCTATCAAGCAGGTCCCTGAAGAGGCCAAAGTCTGCCCTCCTGAACTCCATGGCAGTGTGCTTGCTGTGCACCCTCCTCACTGCCCTAAGGATCTTGAACTCCACCATTACGTGGTCACTGCAGCCAAGGCTGCCCTTGAGCTTCACATTCCCCACCAGCCCCTCCTTGTTGGTGAGAACAAGGTCCAGCGTAGCACCTCTCCTTGTTGGCTCCTCTGTCACTTGGAGAAGGAATTTATTACCAATGCAGTCCAGGAACCTTCTGGATTGCTTATGCCCTGGCTGTGCTGTCCCTCCAACAGATATCGGGGTTACTGAAGTCCCCCCAAGAAGACCAGGGCTTGTGAACGTGAGGCTGCTCCTATATGTCTATAGAGGGCCTCATCCGCTCGGTCTTCCTGGTCAGGTGGCCTGTAGCAGACCCCCACTATAATGCCACCTGTTCCTGCCTTTAGTCCTGACCCATAGGCTCTCGGTCGGCTCCTCATCTATCCCCAGGTGGAGCTCCATGCACTCCAGCTGGTCATTGACATAGAGGGTGACACCCCCTCCTTGTCTCCCCTGCCTGTCCTTCCTAAAGAGCCTGTATCCTTCCATTCCAACACTCCAGTCATAGAAGCCATCATCTCACCAGGTCTCTGTGATGCCAATAAGATCACAGCCCTGCAGGCATGTGCATATCTCTTATTCCTCTTGTTTATTCTCCACTCTATGGTGTGTTTGCATAGAGTCATTTGAGTTGGACCCCCACTGATGCTGACTTACTGGCTGGAGTGGCTGGAATTCCTTTGTGCTGCACTTTAGGTGCTCTCCTGACTTGTGATCCCTCTCCAGGCTTTGGGCATCAATTGCTGACGCTGGCAACAAACTGGTAGGGGTGGGATGGATTGAGATTCCCCTCCCCCGGCAACTTCAGTTTAAAGCCATCTTCACCAGCTTGGCAAGGTTATGACTGAAGATGCTTTTCCCCTTCTCTCACAGATGGACCCCATCAGCCGCTAGTAGACCGAGTTTCTTAAAGTGAGTCCCATGGTCTAAGTAGCTAAACCCCTGGCTGCGGCACCAGTCCTGTAACCATTTGTTGATTTGCCAGGTTTGACTGGCCCTTTCAAAACTCCTCCTTTTGACTAGGGGGATTGATGAAAAAACTACCTGTGCTCCAGAGTCCCTTACCACTGCTCCCAGGGCTCTCTAATCCTTCTTAATACTCCTCAGACTGCTCCTGGCTATACCTCTGGTGCCCATGTGAAACAACAGCAGTGGCTAGTAGTCAGTGGACTGTACGAAGCTTGGCAGTCTCTCAGTGTCATCCCTGATATGAACACCCGGTAAGCAGCACACCTCTCTAAAGAGTGTGTCAGGTCGGCAGATGGGTGCCTCCGTACCCAAAGAGAGTCGCCTACTACTATCACCCATCACCTTTTCTTGGTTGCGCTGGTTGTTATACAGGGAGCAGAATCAGGCTCCCTCACTCAGCTCCAGCGTCTCTCCTGATGTAACGGGTCTTTCCTCTTCAGTCTGCAGAGCAGTGAAGCAGTTCTGCAAGGGCACCTCAGGCTTCGGGGGAAGCCTCTTCCTCCTGATGGTCCTTGCTGTTGCAAGTTTCCATTCTCCGCGTTATTGGCCCCTTCCCTTCTGTGTGTCCTGGTGGGGAAGTTTTTGGCTGTTTGGCTGTGGATCCACTGCAGACTGCACGTGGAAGCAGCTATCTAACTCCTGCTCAGCCCCCCTGATGCTCTGTAGCCTTCTCACCGCCTCCTGCAGCTCGGCCACCTGCTGCAGGGGGTCCTCCACCTGGGCACACCTTTTGCATGCAGGTCTGCTGCCTGTCCCTGCCCTAGGAGAAAGGTCTAGGTCCTTCCTTCAGTCTGAGGTCTGCACTGCAATCTCTCACTTCAGCAGCTCCATATGGGCAGAGGCATCGGCCACTGCTGGGGTAGATGGTGCAGACGCCCCAGCCGGAGCTGCAGCCTTTGCTCTCAGGCGAGTGCCTGCCATTCTGCCTTGAGGCTCAAGTCGATGAGCACCCTTGGCCTGTGCAAATGGTCACAGAACAGTGCTTGGTTGCTGGGTTGTGTGGACTTCAAGTCTCTCCACTCAGCCAGTGGAACGCTCCTCCTTCAGAGGCAAACTGCCATGCCAACTCTGTGCCACGCCCTGGCTGGCGAGCCATGCCCTGTTTGCCCAGCCTGGTTGCTACGCTCCCATGGGATGCCTTTTGTGGGGGCAGGGGGTGGCTGCCATTACTCATGGCCTTGTCAGCCACTCTCTCTCGTGAGAGCTGCTGGCTCCTGGCATGTCTCTGTGCTCCCCTGGGGTTTCTCCCGCTCAGGAACACCCCCCTCTACACCGTGATCCCCCACTCCACTGCAGAACGCACCTGCACTGGAGCTGATTGCCTCAGTGAATAGATTCACAACTTCTGTTTCTTTGTGAGATTTGCATAGAATGTAAACATCTATGGCAGATTTAAGATTGAAATTTTTTCTTCTCCTCTTATTTGGGAAGGTCTATCATCATGTCCTGGAATACCAAACATATTGATGCCCCCCAATTAAGAATGGAATAATGTCAGATATTTTATCAGCAAATCTACTGGGAGATACTCTTTCTTCCTATTTTTCAGACACCTCCTGTCAAAGGGACTTAGAATTAGCACACTTCTGTCCTTGGCCAAAAAAGTGCCAAGGCAAGAATGTTGATGATGATAGCCAGAAATGGCTACTGAAGTAATAACAGTCACTGAATTACATTTTCTTATTTCTGAATGTATATGTATAATACTTCTATGCTTCTTGGGTATTAGTCAAAATGTGCTAATGTAATTTGAAAATTACACTGGGAAAAATGTATATTTTCAAATAACTCCTGTATTATATTAGTGGTTGATATGCAGAAATTGTAGGTGTTTTATAAAATGACTGTATTTTGAACTTGTAAGTGAATTAAAATGAAAATATTAGGCCATGAATTAATATTTAACTTATTGTGTAAAATATAACTCTGTTATAGAAAGCAGCATTATACAGTAATCGTTTAGGATGAAATTCAATGGATTTAAACAGGTAAAATGTAATAGAACTGCAGCAAGAAAAGACCATGATTATCAGAAATGAAGCACAAAAGTTCTGTTAACTCCCAGTAATGAAGGGAAGTGATAAATGAGTAGAAAATGAAATTGTTTGTTACTTTGTTCTTGAAACAAATTGCTTTGCAGGCTGAGATCGTATGTCTTGTAAATACTGAGACATCTGCTGAACAGGGGTGTTCCACTTGATGCATATTGGATGCTGTAAAGGAGTGGAGATAAATACGGAGTCTAGTGTTTGCAGAATCATGCCATTTGAAACAGAACATATGCTGCATTTTTTCCTTATAGATTTTAAAGTGTAGTCCTGCAAGATCCACACATACAAGCATCATATCAACTCCAGGAAAATTTTCTTCCTTTTAGAGAAGTTGGCTGGAACTATTACAAATATGTAGGTTTTAAAGGTGCAACAGAAAGAGCTAGACAATGCTTTTCTCTTCCATCATGTTTTGTGTCTTCAGTCATCTAAAAGATATCAATATTATTCACATTTTATGATGGTGAAATGGAGATAGTCAAATCACTACCCTAGAGCACCCACTACACCCAAAGAAGATCCAAGACCAGAGTCTGTGTCTTTTGACTTCCAGTGTGGTCTTTTTTTCTCTACGGTCTATAGTCTTCCTGTTTCTCATCTGGGTCTTGAACTTCTCTATACCCCTTTGATTACAAAAAATTTGTTGAAACAATACTTGCACTTAAGTATTACAGGGGATTGTTTTAATCCTTCTTAGGGACAAGAGAGTTCCCCAGGGACTATGACCAAGTAGCCAGTGCAGTCAGACTCCTAAATATATTTCCACTTTCACAGTGTGTAATTCTGATCAAAAAAGAAAAGAGGAGGAAGCCAGGACCTTCCAGGTGATAGTAATACTAATTGTGTGTGTTTCTGAACATCAGCTTTTTGCTGAAGAGCAACAGACTCTAGGCTGTGCAGTAATTTTTTAATATTCTATCAGGGAACATAAGTCATTGACCTTGAATATCTTAGTGATTGTATTGAAGGAAATGAAAACTAGTTTTATATAAATAATAAAAGACAATAATTAGAGAACATATAATTTAATGCTTGGAAGAATTCAAAAATTAATTTGAAGTTACTGATGATGTAAAATTTCAGTTGCTTTCCATAAATGTGCGTTTTTGTAGAATTCACGTTTAAGAAATGTAATATATACGTTGCATACGGTAACTCAGATCTTCCTTCAGCAAAATACTGGAGCACACTGGCACTTAAACTAAGAGAAGATTCACTGACATCAGGGCAATTATTTGCCTAAAAGATCTGTTAGAAGTTTGTTATTATAAATTTGTTTACAGTGGCAAGAGCAAGTGGCAAGATTCTGCAGTTAAATTTACAGCCCTCTTGCATTCTAACTACTCTTTCAAACACTATTTGCTTTTTCAGACTCTCTGACCTTCTACTTGAAAGAGAAATAATGAGTAAAGCCAAGTAATTTTGGAACGTGATGAAAATGGAACAAAGCAAACTGTTTTTTCATGGGCTTTAACAAAAACTTTTATTTTTGAATGGCTGATGAACCAAGTTGCTGGGGACTGATTGGCAAACACTGGGAAGAATCCTTTGTTGTCCGTTATTGACATATGGGTTGGCTAGACTGGGTTATGAACCTCTGCAATTTTGTTCTCAGTGTCTGCAATAGTATTTTATTAAACATTTTATAAGATAAGTGAAGGAGCAGTTTGAACCCTGAGCTTTCACTACATGTTTACTTACTCTCTGAAGTGTCCTGGAGAAAATTTGATGATGGGGGATTGCAGAAAGATTCTTGCATATTTGAGTAAATCCTCTTTGAAGGAGTTCTGAAAACATGCAGAGGTAGTCAGTAGGCAGCCATGTGGGGTTTTTTTAATGCAAGAGGAGCACTTGAGGGGGATCCTGGTATTAGGATAGGCAAAGAAATTGGAACTGAAGTTCAAATATTTCTCTATTCATAATTAAACTTAAAATATGTGAATTTTTTCTAAGTGCATATTTAGAATGAAAAATCAAAATGTTTCATTTTAAAATGGCCTAGCCCAGTGTTCAGCAGGAATGGTTTAAATAAAGGCAAAACAACTCAGTATTCCCTTTGAGTTTTCTTTATTTTCTTTTAAACAGTAAGTATCTGTGTCAAATTCACTGGTGTTACAGAAGTAAAATTCTGAGAAAAAGAAATCTGTGCCTTATTTATGTAAGTGTATGGAAAACATTTAGTTCAATAAATGGCGCTTTTTTCTTTCCTGGATTTTTGTTCTTATCCCTAAATGTTCATTGGGAGAATAAGCATACCATAAATAGATGCATAAATATATGGGATGCTTTTCAACTAGTTATTTTTTTATAATCTTGCTTTCTTAATTTGTCCTAAGAATGGGAAAGTTTGCACCATGTGTTGTGTCACAACTTATATTTAAAATAAGAATCAAATCAGCTGGCTCTTAGGAGACACAGAAAATTATTAAGTGACTAATAATAACAAAACAATATTTTGGCTTTTCACAGCCCAAGAATAGACTATTATTTATGAACATCTGTTGATTAAGCTTAGTAACAAAAGCAGGGTGAACAGTGCAAAATGCTTTCCTTAAATACTCGTGTGAGTATTAAATGAACCTGTTTCAGATGTCTTTGTGTTGTTCCCTGAGTTCTGTTGCACTGACTGGGCTTTTGCCAGAGTAAATGCTCACAGGAAAAAAGAATATTAAGCCTACATATTTTAGCACTTATGGAAAACTTATATTTGTTTCCCATCAGGAATTCCTGCGACCCATGTTTATCTAATTACAGAACAGGTGCCTGCTTAGGAAAGTTGATGTCTAATCTGAAAAAAACCCCACACCACCATCTGTGGCAAATAACTTCGTAAGATCATATAAGGTATGGATGTCGGAAACTAAATGATCTGTCAGTTCTGATGCCATCTGTGTCACTTTAAACTGGGAGGTACTTTTCTTTGCATTGTTCTTTAAGTGTGTCTTCCCAGTATTAACAGCAGACAGACTTAACCAAGAGAAAAAAGCCACTACTAGAAGCAACAGAATCATGGTATTATAACAGAAAACAATTCATTTTGGTATAATTTGTGACTTAATTCAGAGAAACTCTCTACTAGTCTTAACTTTTTCATGGTTCTGAAAGTTTTCTGTAACCGTAACAAAGCTTCATTATGCTTTCTGCGTTATTATGAACTAAGCAAGTTTTATCTCCATTATGTTTCCGTTTTGAAAGGATACAGGAAAAGTGTAAAAATCACAAAATGGAAGACTTGTGAAGCATGCAAGTAATTTTGCTCAGGAAGAAAAGATATCAATAAAACATTTGATTTTCTTTTTTTTTTTTAGCAGAATGACATGCATTTAAATGTGAGAAAACTTCTGTAGAAACTGAATCACTAGTTTGTTCCCCTGTTCCTTTGCCGTGAATACAGTATTGAATCTTTGAATGATTCTTTAATTTCATGTCTTAGAATTATTTTAAACCACTGCTATTCACTCCACCATCACTAGCTTTGTTATCTTCTTTTGAATATAGAGTCATTATTGGGATATTTTACAGAAAAATATTGTCTGAGTTTAAGGCAGATTTTGCAGCGTCTGTACTTCTCTCTGACCAAAGATTGAAGAAAAATGTGGAAAAGGTAGGTAAGAAAAAAAATACCTTATCTGACAAAAAAAATGTCCTCTGAACATCAGGACATACATGCAGATGTTACATATCTTAGACCATTTGGCTCCTCCAGAGCCTAGATTCAGTAGCCTATTGGGCATTGTCTAGTGGAGGGAAATGGTGAGCCAGATATAGTGATGTTCTGTTTAATGTGAGCCTTTCAAATTGGAGTCTTCTATATAACTTTTTGACATTTCTTCAACAAAATTTAGCATTTCATAGTACAAGAACACACCATGTCCCCAACAATTTAAACCTACATTATAAAACTAACTATTGTGACAATTTCTGCTGATTTTACATCTTTATGTGGTGAAGCTATTTAATGTCCAGCAGTGGCTTTTTATACCTGGGAAATATTTTTATTACACTTTAATGGTGATAGTGTAGAGGAATTAAAAAGTGTTAGCAGAGGAAGACTGAACCTTCAGAAACAATTACAAGTCAGGTATCTTAAGCAACTGTCTCTACTATTATTGCGTGTTCTTCAGTACCTGGAACTCAGAGAGATGGAAATCACCATAAATGTAAGGAAAGGAACTGGAGTACAATCTTGCTTTAGAAGGATGTTGAGGCATTGTCATCTGAGTCTCACAGTGCATTTACAGTAGAGCGGTAACCACTCACATCAGTCTTCCAACTATACTGTAGCTTCAAAGGTCTCTGAGAGAACCCAGTAAAATCTGAAAGGACAGTTGGCATCACTTTTCCAGAATCTCCTAATTATATGCCACTAGGATGGAGAACTCGTAAGTCTCTTTCAAAGAGAGTCTGGTGTGGGAGTGAAACTCTCTTTTTTCTGGTGAAAAAGACCTTTCCCACAGTATATTCAGTTCTGTTACTTGCTTTTAAGATAAACCTTGTGGAATGTAAGTGGAAGAGGTCAATTTATGCCCTGTGTCAGATATGCAAAGAACTTCTGCATCTTCACTCTGTAAACATTTTGAGCAACAGACAGTTTTGTTTTCTTTATTATTACTATGTTATAGGAGTATTGCAAAGCACATTGCCGGTAATAAAATGTTAAAAGCTTGCAAAAATCATTAGGTTCTGTATACTTATTATTAGACTGAAGAATTGCTGCATGTTTATCACCAGCTGCTTTTCCAAATGTAGTAATGTACTATAAAGACACAGTGTAAGCGCGTTCAAAAGATAATATCACTTGTCTTGTAAAGAATCATAGACTGGAAGAAACATTTTCAATTCAGTTATGGGTTCCAACCTCAATTACTTTAAGAATCTTTCTTGGTAATTTATGGAGTTGTTCACAGACAAATATTCTTATACATGATTACTTTTCATTTGATGATAAACAGAGGAAGCAAACCCAATATGGTCCAAGACTTGCATGCATGTAAGCCAGCTGGTAAATACACATTACTCTCAGAATACCTGCTTACCCATGATCTTAGGAACAGTTTATCTGTAATGTCACTTCCAGAATAAGAAATTCTTTCCTCTAGATGACTAGCCTGTAATCCTGCAAGACAGGGCGTCTTTGGGGACCAGCACTTTCAGATGTGACAGCTCAGTGATGGCAGCACAGTTCCGGTGTTGCTAGATAGAATAATGAACAGCAAAATTTCTACTCTACTGCCCATCCATCCAGGCTTTATGCAGTCAGTGAAAGATGAAGTTGCACTGCTGATTTCCTGCTTTGCTGCAGGAAAATTAAAGTGCAAGTTTTTTACTTTTACATATGCTGGTACAAAAGGTATTAGTCAGAAAGGCCAGGGAAAAAAATTGTTTTGTCTCAGCAACAGCAGGAAGGGGTTTCTGTGAAGTTACTCTCTGAGAGCCCTTCTCTGATCACCCCATTTCTAGACGGAGCTTGTTCTGTCTGAAACTAAATGGCATTTGGATCTTCCAAAACCTATGTGGATTCCTGAGGTTTTTCACTGGCCCCTAGGCTGATGTTCCTCTTTGCAGGTCCAGTAGTGTTGTTGTCCTTGCTAGTGAGGTAGGATTCTTGAACATAAAAGCAGATTCCTGTGGAGTAACAAAGGATCTGGAAACTGTCGTGGTCGAGATGGACAAAGCAACAAGATATCAAATCTTGGTAAAAGCAAACTAGTAAAAAACCCTCTATTGTTCTCCTTTTATGGGAGAATAATGGACTTCCACAACTCTATGAGAGTTATAAAGCGAAACTGTTTATTAATCACACCCCAGCAGTTTATATACTTTTCATGCCTTATCACGCTCCTAAAGGTTACATTTTATTGGTTAAATGCTGCTATTCACACGCCCTAAGCTAACATCAGACTGGCTATCTAAATATCAACACGTTGCCACCCTCCTCCAGCTTCTCTGGCAGGTGTTCCTCATTCTTCTGTTGTTTCACTGCTTTTCTTCCTCATTTAACAGTCTCTTTCAGGAGTTATGCTTGTGCAAGGTCGTACACAGCCTACTCATACCATCTCTGTCTAGTCTTTCTCAAAACAATGTCCGTTCCTGTTTGTTCTCTCAAGGGTAGACTGGAATCTTCTCACGGTCACAGTTGTCCTGTCCAAGGGCCTCAGTCCAGCTGAGGTCCCCCACAGGAAACTATGATGCTGATATAGTAGTATCTTCAGAATCTGGATAAGTTGTTTCTGTGATGGGCTGGCTAAATTGTGAATATGGATAATTTTCCATATCTCTCTTCTTTCATTTTTATACCTCCCGGCTTTTTGCTTACCTTTTAAATTTTTCCTCCTTTTTATCTTGTTCCTCCTATTTTTCTGGTAGCATCTGCACTTTTCTGTGGAGTTTACCCTTTGGCCAAATTCTGAGTGGTGGTGAAGTTACTAAGGGCAAAGTGCTGCCTAGGTTATCTGAGCTAAAAGTTGATAAAACTAAAATGTGTGCTGGCAACATCTTTTCTGTTACTAAAACATTGTTTAAAAAGTGTTAAGAAAAATCGAAGAAACTTCATTGATAGTCCTTTATGAATGAGGTGTTTAAAAAAACCAAACAACAAAACCCAACCAAACGACGACAACAAAAACCCCAAAACCAAGAATCCACAATGCTTTTAAACACTTTCTGTGTGTTCCCCTCATCTATAGTAACAATAAAAAATAAAAAAAAAAATTAAGGCAATTTACAGGAACATTTCAAATAGGTAATAGAATATCTTGCAAGTTCTTTGGACGTCATGGAATAATAGACCAGTAAAGCATTCTGTCTTGCCAAAGCTCTTTCTAGATACTTTTTGTATGTCTAATTCCATAATTTGTATGCATGTGTACTGTTGTTGAAACAGAGCATCAGCTGATGTTGGCATTAGTGTAGTTTCAAAGACTGGGATTTTCAACTGGTTTGAATTTGACTTTGCTACTGCAGTGTTGTCCCTTAACTTTTGTGTGGCACTTGTCCTTTTCTCTTTGTAGTTGTTAGCTTTTGTCATTTAATGCCAGTAGGGTCTTAAAATTATTATTAAAAAACTTCTTAATTAGGCTATGTGATGTTATTCTTATTCTGGACAGTATTCAACATCTGCAACAGTAGTCAGATTTGTTTTTCTGCAAATCATTAAAGAGCTCCATACTTAATACTTTTCCCCCACCTGGTTCTGTGTGTTGGTACAGTGTGTCTATTAGTTGGATCCATATGTACAGACTGCTGTGTTAAGCAGTTGTCTCTTCAGAATAATTTGTTCCATTAAGTTCATTTATTAATATTTTATGAAGTATTACAATTTTGTTAGAGTAATAAATACTGTTGTTTTCTAGTGTACATGTCATCTTGCCCTTTCTCTAGAAATATTCACAAAAGTATATTATTATCATCAAAGAAAAAGAAACCACTAAAAGATTGGGACCATGTTAGGGAAGAATAAGAAGTAAACTGAGATGCTTGGAGAGCTCTCAATGGTGATTTCTGAACTGTGAAATAGAACTGCCTATGACAAGTCATGTAGGCCCTGGTAGCATATGAATTGCTGTATCGATATTCAGTGCACTGCCAGTCTCAAGGAAGGGCAACACACATACAAAATGGGGCTGATGCATTTCTGCCTTTATGCCAGCATATTGCCACTGATCTAGTGGAATATTTCTGAATTTGACTTAATAGAAATTTGACCAGAATCAAGCCGAGTTGTTATGATGGCTCTTGCCCATTGCAAAAAAGTAGCTTTGGATCTCTCCTGATGTATTAAAAGGTATTTGAATGGGATTAATAAAATTTCTATTTATAGACATGAATTGAGTAAAAGCCCTCTCAAATGAATATCTCATTTTTGAAGTCAGTAGGAGTTAAGTGCTGCTTGTCAGTGCTCTCGGAAATCATTCCCATGGTGAACATCGATAGCCATAGTGGAGTGTGTGATATGCACCATAGCACCTATGTAATCATTTAATTCTTATGAGATCAAATGGTATTACTCACAGGTTTTTCATTTATATCCATTGCTGGACTGGAAACAAGTGTGTATCATACCTGACAAGACCAACCTCTGAGTGGGAAACTTGGATGGAAATTTCCCAGGCAAAAAATTATCCTAAAAGCCAAAAGCATCTTTGCTCTTTTGCCCTCCCTACACATCCTAAAAGAACTCATAGAAATGACTGACTTATGTCACTACAAATAACAAGCATTCTTCTCAGATACACGAACTACACTGCAGCAGATTTGTTATCCACTGCTCAAGAGTTTGAGAAGGCAGGATGTGATGTCTGTGCAGTATAACATCTTTTCTGGTACTCACGCCCCCTTCCATACGCAGAAGAGCCGTTAACCCTTACGGGAAAGATTAGTTACTGTCACAGCTGGGGAGCTTTCAGAAAAGATGCTGCAGTAGGCCTGCTTAGCATCCCACTTGCAGGAAATCAGAGCGATGCTTTGCGGTGTTAATGCCTCTACGCTTCTCCAAGTTTGAAAGTCAGTACTGAAGAGTCATAACATGGATAAAGTATTATATGACAAGTGGCTTATCACATATATCATGAATAAAGCACTTGGCTTGACTGAATATCTGTAATGGCACTGCTTATGTTTTTAAAATACATTTTTAAAACAGTGTAGTAATAAACATAAAAGGTCTTCTTCACCTCAGTGATAAAGACTACACTGTTGCCATACGTTTTTGTGACATAAGACATATTTTTCTACTTAGATTTATTAGTGTGAAGAAAATTGCTCTTCTGAAAAACAAGACAGACACATTATTACTGTAGCAAAAGATGTTATTAATCCATATACTGCATCTACAGTTGCATGGATTCTGTTTATTACCTGTAAAAGGAAGATGAGCTTAGCTTTCTCTAAGCAATCCTAGAAGCAGCTGGTTTATGATAAGAAGTTTCTTGCATGCTCTTTTTTTCAAGGGATACTTTGATGTCTTGATGCATTTTTAGAGGGTGTTCACTTGGTATACAGAAGTAGAGGTGCCTGTTGATACAGCTTTCTGTATTTTTTCTTCTAAACTTCCTTTGTGGATTTAAAAGGAATAAACAAAACCAAATGAGAAAGTCATTGTGTGTGGTACAGAGTTGGAGAGAAAAAATTAAGGAGGCAACTGTAAGACCTGCCCGAAAACCAGCTTTGAAATCCCAAACAGAGGTTTAGTGCAATGACAACATGAGAAAGTAATCCCATTTACCAGGTGGTTAGGAGAAACCATTCTGGGTGTACTGTTGAATGGAGATACTCCAAAAAAGATCTGGTAATCAATGTGTGTGGAGCACACACAGAAAGGTGAGGCCCTGTCTGTTCCTGTCTTTTCCACTGCAGTTCTCCGCAAGCTTAGCAGCAGGTTCCTGTCCTGGTTCCCCTTCTCTGCAGCTTAAATAATTACACTTCCTGGAATGTCCTCAGTATTAGCTAGGTAATATTTGGGTAGCCTTTTTTTAAAACGCAAAGACGAGCAGAGCTTGATAGGGTTCTGACAAAATACATACACCTGAGCAGTCAACAAAGTAGTCATTCTTTACTTGGGCATTAATTTCAATCTTGTGCCTCCTGTAATTCAACATGAGAAATTATTATTCTTACTGTCCAGTCATGTCCTTTGTCAGTGAGAGGCAAATAACACTGCAGATCTCTTCACTGTCTTTTGCTGTAATATTGGCAATAACTTTGCCACGATTATGGTGGCAAGTTTATTATGAATTGTACCTTTATAATTTATATTGTAAATTTATAGTAAACTATAAAGAAATACCATTATAATGGTAATAACCTTTAAGTCACTGAATTCCAGGTCAGAAGAAGCAGGGCTGTTGCTGTTTCTTCATTGTCATTGGATTTCTGTCTAGGGAATTCTTTGGTTCATGGTGAACCATATTCTAATTCCTTACTCTAAACTGACTTTAAAGCACCCATTAATATAATTGTCAAATTAGTCCACTTTTAAATGGGATAGAATAAATGTTTGACGGTGTGAAAGAACTTAGTTATGAAATTGGTGGTCTTAGCAAAGAGACTGAATGGCCACGTAAAATGAATTCATCCCTGGTTTTGGTGCATTCCGTTCAACGTTAGTTTGTTGCTAACACTTCACTTTCTTGGACAACTTTCTCGATTATATCCTCTGAGATGTGTTCTCTCTGTTGATAAATACAGTACTTTCATTGTTGTCAGTGTTCTGTCATCTTTTGTAAGTTATATATTCCTCTGAAAGAAGAACAAAATAAAAGCAGTCTCATAATATTGCACATTTAACTTTCTATTTTTCCTGCTTTTCTCTTTCTTAATTGAGCCTGCCTCACCAATACAATTTTAATTGGATTTGAATTTCAAATTCAGATCTATTTTTCTCAGTACAGTCTTACAAAAGTGAAGTTGGCTCAATGTGTGCATTGTGTATTTGTGTCAATGTGTGTGTGTTTCATTATATTTAATATTTCCTTTATACTAACAGAAACCACCAGAGATGTAAATGGGGTTTATAATAGTGTGTTCTCATGACAAACAGTCCAGTAATTTACCCTGGCTCTGTGCCTCTGCTACAAATGGTTGCTTTTCATTTAAAATATTTTTAATACTCCTGCAATAAAAAATGCAAGTGAAGACTTTTTAGTTCAGGATCTGAAAAGCTTATTAAAACATGTGGTAATGAAAATAAACTGTTTTTTTCCAACTATAAAATTCATAAAGCCAAAGCTAATGTAATTCCCATAATCTCTCTGTGAACTTCAGTTTTTTTTATACCAGATAACCAAATTAGTTTGTATTCATTCTCCTTGAATTTCTTTATAGTGCTTAACTAATAGTTTGTGAGGAACAAAGTTAATTCACCCATGTGCTCTTCCCTGTGAAGTGTCACCTTAAGAAAAGAACGGAGAACCAGATTACCTATCTGTGTGAATAGGATCCATCATGTATTGCCCCTGATAGGAAGATCCAGTGGTTAATTCAGTCATGCTAGGGAAAGTCCATCAAGCAGCTGTATCTGTCATTGCTTATTATGGTCAAACAAACCTGCTTATGGTATCTCTCTAAAACACGAGATCAATTTTAGAGGTTTATTTTATTATAAACTAGTATTCAGTTGCCTAAGGTCGGCTTGCGCATTTCTCCTTTTTTCTTTCGCTAACTAACTGAATCACAGTTATTAGGCTTCTATATGCAATATTCAGAAATCTAATTTCAACCAAATCATCGTCATAATAATCTGCTAGCTCGTTAGATCAGCAGATATCTATTTTTATTTTCATATAGAAAGATTCAGAGTTTGCAACTTCTGTTTTTTCTGAGTGGCTTTTATTCACTTGGGTATCCTGACTGCACAAAACAGTACATATTAGTTTACAATATGTAAGGAAAACTAAAACTTGAGTAGTCTGAGGGAGCGAGATGTGAAATCTTCTTTATAATATAATAGCTGTTGTACTAAAATAAAATGCAGCACCTGCAGAAGTTCCATATTAAGGACTCCCCAAGGACTGTCACCACATATAGCATAGAGAGATGCAAAATCCCACCACAGCATTAACAAAAAGCCAAATGCCTGTGAGGATCCCTGAATCATGTTCATGTCAGAGCAGGGAGGAAGGATGAGAAAGAGGCAGAGAATTTCCATTTCATTACTAGTCCTTTGCAAGGTGACAGCATCTCCTAGCTCCTGCTATAGAAGGCATCCTAGGCTGGGAAGCCTGTGGTGACACTGCTGACATGTCACCCCCTTTGGATGCCCTAGTGTAGCTGCACTAACTGCTGTCTTGTCCCAATGTTCTTGGGGATTGTAGGCTGCATCCCTTCTCTGTAGGTGTGCCCATACCAAAAGGCTCTCCCTATGTTCGTTTAGTAGTCCCTCAGCTGTACCACTTAGGGCAGAGCTGTGCTTTGTTACGTGCCGAGTACCAACCTGTTATTTCAGGGCCAAGAATTCTTTCACAAGGCACCCAGTAAATACTGTACAGTTGCTAAGAATCACGCATAGCATGTGGCTGACAAATCATTTCAGTCACTTTAGCTGCACGTACACGATTTCAAATGCTTGATTGATACATTACAGAGCCGTAAATAAAACATTATCGTTCCGAGTCCTGAGCACACTGCATTTTTATATAAATGTGTCCCTTGGCTCTCACCTCTCATCAAAAATTTCAGGTATGCCGACTTTGGGTCACAAACCACTTTCTTCCAAATCATCAGTAATCTGTCTATTGTAACAGAAATCTTCCCCCCCCCGCAGCTGTTTTTAATTATAGACCTGTTGGTAGCCTTTCATTTATCTCAAAGATTTTGAACATCCCTTCTTGTCATAGTTTTCACATTTGATTAACTCTATCTTCTTAAGAGTTTGTCTGGACTTGAGCATGAGCATTCTGATTGCTCTATTGGCTGTTTGGCAAATTTCTAAAGGTGTTCCAATTCATGGAATACTTGGGAATATTTTTTCCGATTTTTGTGCTGTAAGTTCACATGATTTTATTACATGTACAAGTATATATTTTGGTTATCATGGTTTAACCCCAGCCAGCAACTAATCACCACGCCACTGCTCACTCACTTCCCCCCCGACTCAGTGGGATGGGGGAGAGAATCGGGAAATAAAGTAAAGCTCGTGGGTTGAGATAAGAACAGTTTAATAGAACAGAAA
>JAVKLA010000039.1:11788585-11809266 GCA_034782735.1 Sagittarius serpentarius | reverse complement strand
AGTAAAGCTCGTGGGTTGAGATAAGAACAGTTTAATAGAACAGAAAGGAAGAAACTAACAATAACACTAATAACAACGATAAAGTGACAATAATAATAAAAGGATTGGAATACACAAAGCGATGTACAATGCAGTTGCTCACCACTCGCCAACTGACGCCCGAGCTGAACTCCTCCCCATGCCCCTCCCCAAGCTGAGCATGACATCCCATGGTATGGAATACCCCTTTGGCCAGTTTGGGTCAGCTGTCCCAGCTGTCTCACCTCCCAACTTTCCTGCGCCCCTCCAGCCTTCCTGCTTGCTGGGCATGAGAAGCTGAAAAGTCCTTGACTTGGTCTAAACGTTACTTAGCAAGAACTGAAAATATCAGGGTGTCATCAACATCCTTATCATACTAAACCCAAAACACAGCACTATACCAGCTACTAGGAAGACAACTCTATCCCATCCGAAACCAGGACGTTAGTGAAAGGACAAACAGGTGTTCATAGACCATTCTGTATTCTCATTCTATTTGATGATTTAGTCCCTATCTTGAAGTCACTGTTTTAGTGCTTAGTTGTTAAATTCTTAAGAGTAAACAATAGTATTTGGCACAAGTTTCCTTTTTTGATTCAGCCATTTGTATAGAATTTATGAAAAATGGTAGTTACTGTGTAGAATATTTTTGCTTCTGAAGGCAGTTAAGAAAAGACTCTGTCCCTGTTATGGAGTTCTGGAGAAAGATGTTTTAAAACCTATAGAAAAAAAGTAATGTCTGTCAAACATAGTAGGCCATAATCTGGGGTACTCTCAACATTATTTGGACTGCTGTGGACAGATGTTCATTAATCTTAGCTAAAAATTTGGTACTGATGCTTCTAGAGGTATCTGTTGGCTTTAGAACCACCATATTTTCTAGTACATTTTTCTGCCAGGGCAGTGCTGTTATTACAGTGAGTTTCTTCCTCCTCTTTCAAAGGTGCTCTGATTAATGACCTTATTTCGTATGGAGACTTCCATAATTTTTATTCCTCTGTTCCTTGTACGTATTGCTTACAGACTGGAAATATGCTAGAATATAGCTTCCTATCATAAGGAATAGAGTAAGAAGTGGAATAATTATGGCAGTAAGAATTACCTTTTTAGGTTCACTTTTGCAGAGCACTTCCAAAATAGTAATGAAACTAGTTGATTTTATCTGCATTAATCTACTTCATTAATAAATCACATATTGTCAATAATTAAGAATATCACCAGATTTTCCTTCTTTCAGATGTATAGGTAGTTTTCCTATAGGATTTGTTGAAAACAAGTGCAGTTTAAAATTGTGTACTAAAATACTTATTTTTGATAGAATAGTTTTTTTGCAAAAAAAGGAGAACTTCTTCCCCCAAAAAGAGAGTTAAAAAACTCCCAAGCAAGACCTTTCAATAATGATCAAGTAAACAAGCATCCAGATGTAGTTGCCCTGAGACAGGATATTAGCTGTCGTAATTATGCCAGAAAATATCATGACAGTTTATTTCATAACTCATATAAACAAATAATAATCAAATTAAATCATAATGGAGACCTATGTTAGTGCAGGATTATTATCCTAGACTGAATGCTGTTGTGGTCTTTTAACGCTGTAGGTTAACGGAAATGGAAGCAGATTCTATCCTGCTTCCACCAAATGATTTTAGGAAGGATTCCTACCTCAATTTACCTTTTTTATTGCATATACATTTTTTAATTTTTTTAAATGATTCTAGATTTTATTTATTTATTTCTTCCTTTAAGCGTGAAACAGTTTTCATTTATGGAGTGTGGCTGTTGCTTTTTCCTGAACTATGATGGTCAGAGAAAAAGCCATTGCACTTACTGGGTGGAATCATACGGTTGAACTGGTATTGAGCAATAATTTATTGAGATTTGGTAGACTTTTTGGCCAGCCTGTTTTCTCATTAGATTTATTAATCACGAGAAAAAATTGTTTAGAGTTCAGTTCCTCTAAAGATATCCCTTGCTGCTCATGGCTTCACATTTTCCACTAGCATGTTAGTGTCTCTTGCAATCACAGTCTTTCTGCAGGATGCCTGTTGCCCAGATACCAAGTCTGCCAGTGCTTAAGTTAAACGATAGGGTGAGATTGTGTGCAGGCTGGTAGGGATGCAGCTGTTCACACTTACTTACTGCAGTCTGGTGAGAAAATCACTCCACAGACAAATTTTGCCAAGTATAAAATATACAGGATCACAATATTCACAAACAAGCCCCTAATGGCTTTCTTTGAAGTGAAACTGTCTGAATTCTTTATTTTTAGTCTTACATGTCATAATTGGCTTGAAGTAATGCCACATCTACTCTCATAATTAAAATAAGGTAACATTTTAAATATTAATAAATAGTTTCCCTATTATGACACACTGATTAAATAGGGTACAAACATTAAGACTTGCTTTTGCTTGATAACAATGCATGACTATAAATTATTTTTGTTTGATCCAGGGTTTCTCTAAATTAAGAAGAACAAAGAGTATCAGATAAAAATTAAATAGCACAGAAATATATATTTCATAATCCTTTTTGAAATGCAAATACGTTACAAAACTTTTCTTATATGTTTGATAGTTATGTTTGATATTGATAAAGATTGCCTATCATTGCCTTCAATTAAAAGTTCACTTATCAAGGATAACCTCTCTTTTTCATATCATAATTGATAAATCTGATCCTTTCATTAAGATGAATGAAGCCTTCCCTAAAAACCGTAACAGTGCCAGATGGTGTCTAAGAGAAAAACATAGTGCTTTTGACTGTAATAATTTTAACATAGACACACAATACAAATTAGTAGCAAAAGGGAAAAAAAAAAAATCCAGTTTGCCTTTCCCCTTCCCCAAAATACATGTTTTATTTGTTGCATGGATCTGAGTTGACAGTAAATTTAAATAGTCTCTGTTGTCTTACTTTTCTCCAATAAAGTCAGTCAACAATTTCAATGGTAATAGTTTTCTGTCTAGTTCAGATCATTGTTAAGAAACCTCATTAATTTAATTTTGATGTGGTGAAAAGAATACTGTTCGTTCTCCCTCTCTGAAATATGTGGGAATATACCAGAGGTTGAGTAGCATCCACATTATGATTTACAACTTTACTCTTTTGGTCTCTGTTTCTGTGCATACTGGAAATAACGTGTAGTGGACAACCAACCTCAGCTGTAGTACCTGCTTCTCATGTTTGTCACAGAAGGTCCGAGCAACACAGGTATATTTGTAGTCTACAGAGTGGTAACATTGTCTGGTCAGTGTGTATTCTGCAGCTGTAAGTGAAAATCCACAAGAGGTAAGTTTGATTTGACATTTCTGGCTACATCTAAAAACATCAGCCAGGGAATTTATATTGTAGAAAAGAGCCTGCGTGTATGTAAAGTTGGTGGTAGAAAGAGAAATAATCTCAACAACAGGTAGTTTGTAGTATGTTATATATCTATTAACCCAGGCAAACGTATTTCCAACTCCAGAATTCCTGTCAAAGGAGAAAGAAGGTATCACGTGGCAAATAACATTATTGTTTGATCCATACCTGTCTAATTGTCTCATTTTTGCCAGAATCACATCTAGAAGTTAAAATATTTACATAGCAGAGCAGAAATGGGTAAAGCCAAGTGCGCAGACTATTTTAGAAAACAAAGGTGTAACAGAACAATAACTGTTGGCCTTACTGCAGTGCTTTGTATATCCAAATCCTTATTTTCTCTTAATGTTATTTTTCTGGAAATGCTTCCTGCTTGTTAGTTATTTTGGTTCTTATTCTCTGAAGCTTCCAGCAAGGCTTCTCAGCTTGTCCAAACTGCTAACGTTAACATAGCGATGCAACTGGTCAGTGCCAGCCTAGTTTGGCATCCGTTTGCACCTGTGTAAGCAAACTCATCTTGCTACATGGACACGAAAAATGCATGCTCTCTGCTACTGAAATGTCTTATCTACATGCCATTTCTCTCTTTACAGATACCAACAAATAGTTATGGTTCTCCAAAATTCTAAACGATGTGTTACTCAGTTTTCCCCATCGAAAACAAGAGCCTGTTTTTCCCTCAGTTGTATCAGTTTTGTCTATATGATGCCCTAATTTCCTAGAAGCTTTGGTATGAAAATGAGGATTCTAATTCTTGCCCATTCCCCAGAGCCTTCTGCTGAAAATATGCTCTTTTCAAAGCTTTGGGAAATGGCAAAGTACACATAGACATTTTTTTTTTAGCAGCTTAAAACAGCATTTCCTTCTCAGTCTGCAGCTTCACACTGATTAGATGGTAGATTTTCTAGATTAACTCCTGACCACTAAAGCACTTTTGTTCTCTCCCATGCTGTTGGGAGATTTATTGATTTAATTGCGGGAGTTCTTACTAGAGTTTTTCATCTCTACATATATCTCTTTCTCCTTAAGTTGTTCACTTTACTCATTTTTATCATCATCTGGGCTATGACTGTTTTTTCCTGGAGGTTATGAGTTAAAACAAAGGCTTAACTACTTTTCAAGAATCTACTTCTCATTACCTTGACTTTAACTTACCTTTAACAATAGATCAATTTCACCTGTGCCTATGCTACACAGGGAATTTCTGTAGGGATGTATGTGGATTCGTCACAAGAATATGAAGGCAATTTCATTTAAAGGAAACAGAAACAGGTCATTTTAACAATGCAATGGCAGCTTTGTGTCATATTTACTTGGAAGCTTTTATGACTGTGAGATTTTTTTGTTTTTTTTCCTGTCAGCTATTTCTTCAAGCTCTCTATCCTGGTTCTCCTTTCCTCTATGGCAGCAGTAGCAGGGGCATAGTGAAAAAACAGTGGGTTTGTGTTAGGCCAGAGAGTGGAATTGTTCAAAAGTTGTTTTCTGTTCCTCAAAGTGATACTTCAGGTTATGTGAAAGTTTTGAAATGGGAATGCAGGATCTGAGATAGCAGTCAAGAACTTGTAGAAAAATACAGATACTGTTTGCTAACTGTTCTGCGCAACATTTGAAATCATACTGGCTAATTTTGAGACTCCGTATTTTTTTCTTATTATAGAAGTCTTTAGCAATTTGTAGTTAAGCAAAACTGCCAACTGCAATGATAAATAATAGCATATGGGGGTATGCATATACAGAAAACACGCATGCATTACAGGTGCAGTATAATACAATTCCTGTCATCTCCATTACATTAGCATTGCAGAGATACGGAAACTTGCTATGCTGCCAAGAGAGTTTATGCAGTTTTATTGAAAATAACAGAAACTGTGCATCTGAAGTTTTAAGAAATCCTTGAGTTTTTCTGCCTCAGACGTGTCTGTTGTTTCTTCTTCATGTTCCAAACAAGTCAAAAGAGGACAACTTGGATTATCATTACTAGAGCATTATTTTTTCTTGCAACTATGCTTCAGCACATCTGTCCAGTTTTATTTCAGACTGCAAAAATATTTTTTTTACATCTGGTCCCCTTTTTGCCCAACTGAAAGGAAAGCAGGGCAGAACAGAGTTTTTTTTCTGTTGTGTATATTTATGAAAAATATGAAAAAAATCTAATGGAACAGAGTAGCTGAAGGCAATAATTGGCTCTGACATTTGCAAGCCTACCAAAGAAATAAAAATGGAAATTTCTGTGTAGCACCTTGAATTTTTTAATTCCCATTGCTAAAAAAAAAAGAAAAATAAAAGGTGCTCTGTCATGTAAATGCATGTTATTGATACGTTTTATTAAAGAACAAAAATGATTCAACAGGAAAATATATTTACTGTTGGAAACTTTCCTCAAAGGAATATTGAAGTACAGAGAAATACATCAAAGTAGCCAACCAGTAAGAACAGCGAAATCACACAATATTGATTTCTAATCCTCTGCCAGACGGCTTCTGGTGGATCCTTACAATGGCGTTTAAAATACTTCTGTTACTGTCTCTCTGCCCTAGTCAGGTGCTGCTGGCTTCCCTGCAGAGCTGACAGCTGGGATGCTTGGCTATGTTAGCCCATGGCCACAGGTTATAGGTTAAATCACCAATGAAGACAAGCATGAGCTGAGACACTGTGTTGCAGTATCTGATGGATAAGCACCTAACCCCTTTTTCCAGGTCCAGGAAGAAGGTTGGAAGGTGGGTGAAGACAGAATGATCTTAATCTGTCACAGATTCACTGTAGCTTATGTAACTGGACTCACAGTGTTAAATTCTTTGGCTGTGACACATAGCATGAATTTACACTAATTTAGAGTCTTCTGAATCCATCTAGATCTTTTCTGTGCATGTGTGAAGTGCCTTAGCGGCCTCATTAGGGAATTTGGGAAAAAATGCTTTGTGTAAAAAACTTAACTGCTGTAGATTTTCCAAAGCCAAATTGGTGTATATTTAAAGAAAATCTTTATGAAAAATAAGGGTGAATTTAGTAGATCATACAGAATGTTTATACAACCCAGGATTATCTTGAACACTGTCAGTACTGTGATACATAGGCAAAAGCACAAGTGTAAGCACGTATTGACGCTCTCACATTACTTTTTCAGCCCCTATGTGTGCCTCAGATCTTAGTGACCTAGAAATGGTGTGATTATAAACTATGGATTTTTCTTCTATGAACATTTAGCTTCTTCAGCATTCTGCAGCAGAACATTTCAAGGCTTAAATGTGTTTGACTGGAAGAATTATTTCTTTTTTTTTTCTTTTCTTTTTTTTTTCTTTTATAGTTGCCTGGCCCTCTATGACAGTTCTTAAATTCTGCATCATTTTAACTATCCTCCAGTCCTCTGGTACAGAGGCAGATTGAAGTGGGAGGTTACACGCTGTAGTTACAGTTTATTTATTTTCTGATAAGTTACTTTGGATTGCTGGGTAAATACCATCTGGTTGTGGTAATTCGTTACTGTTCATTTGTTCTGTAAGCTCTTCCCATTAATATTTCTATTTGAGGTAAATCCTTCAGTGTGTTACCTTGAAGTAATATTCTCAGTATGAGTACCTTCCCAGATCCCCATGGTGAACATGGCTGTGTCTTTCATGGACATTTGTCTTGTGAACATCAGATCACTCTGCATAGACCCTGGCAGGTTTCCTAACAATGTATTTTTAAAAAGTTTTATGTTTAGTTTTCATGCCTCCTCCAAACTCTTGGGGTTTTTTATTGTAACTTTACATATAACTTGTTAGAATTTGTTTCTTGTGTGGAGAAGACTTCAGTATTTTACAAGGTCTTTATTACTTCAAAAAAACTTTGTGTATCATGGTGATTAATAGTGTCAGATATTTTCCCCCCTCAGTTTTTTTCTTAGTAGTTTATATGTATGCATTCTGACCCTTTAACATACAGTTTTTAAATACCTCCCGATAGTCTTCTGATACCTGCAAATGAGAAGATGAGAAGTAAAAAGAGATTCTCAATGCTGACAGTGAATCCTGCATAAACACATCCATATTCCAATTTTTTTTCAGCACTTTTGGTAGGTGCAGAAACTTAAGTTTAGCTTCTATCCTTACGATACAGTCTTGTCCATCAAACTAACTTTATAACTTAGTTGGACATAGAAATGCGTATGTCAAACCTAGAATTGTCAAGAAAAGCATTAAGACCAATGGACATCATCATTCAAAATGTGTCCCATTATAGTAACTTTAAAGAATGTGAGAAGCCCATCAGAATACACAAAAGACTTGGAGAACCGTGTTAAGATTTTCCTATTTGCTTGCTAGTATAAATGAAGAAAATGCAGAGCAGCACTACGTAACTTTATCTATAATCACTGTTAAAATGCCTGTCAACCTACTTGCACTTTTACTTTTCTGACAATCATTTAAGATAAAGAGGGTAACTACATCTATTCTTTTTTATAAGTCTGCAAATCATTACAAATGTCATGCCTTACTCTTATAAAGGTTATACTTCTATATCTTGCAGTTATGAAATTACTCTTTTATTTGCATTTTCAATTTGCTATACTAATCACACTTTCATTTCAAATCTACCAGTTACAATTTCTTTCTCTTCTTATTGTAATGAGCCCTATAATCACCAGAATTTTATGTCTTTACCTTGGTTTACTTTCCCACTCATTTATTCATAGGTTTTCTTGTCTCATCATGTGCGTCTGTGGCCTGCATTTTACTTTCCTCCATTCTCTTCTGGTTTCTCAAGAGACATGTCTAGAACAAGAAACATTTAAAAATAACTCAATACTTTAAGAAGGTAGTTCAGATTTTGACAAGATGTTTTTTAGTTCACTTCTTCTTGGACCTCAATCTTATGGTAGACATTTATTCATGAGGATGATATTTCAAATTATTATTAAGTGATCCAAATAGGAACAGTTTCCCAGTGCTGTAGGTATAAGACCAGTAATTACAAGCTAACCGAATGACCTCTAGAGCTGGCTGCCTGGGTAAAAATAATCTGAAAGCAGAAGAGAATGGAATCTGTTCAACATTTGACGCCACTGTGCAGTGTGAGATAACTAAGCCAAGAGTTACAAAGGAAGCTCAAGGCCTTGTAGGAAGTTTCTTCAAAGTTTCCTCTAGGGATAGGCATGCAGAGAGTGAGGAGTCAGTCTCTAAGTTAATGTGAGGCCAATAGCTCTATGGTCTGTAAACTAATGGAGGTGGGCTATGCTTATAAGTTAACGGAAAGTCTGTATATCATCGCTCACAGCAAAGTGTAAGTTACATGAAAACTAAGGCATAAATGGATCATTTGTTATTTTAAAATCACTTTCTCCAGCTAATTATCAAAACCTCAGAAAATCCACAACTTCACTGCAAACAGGCAGTTTGTCATTATGTTCCTCATCACAGTCTTTTAAACGAACAAAAAGCAAGTGCCCATGGCTCATTATGGCCTCACCCTATGTGATTGTTGTACGGATAATCTTACAGTCCTTTCCAGTCTTACAGACTGCATTCCACCCTGGCTTACACAGGGACAACAGGTCCAAATATGAGATGTCTCTGGTATGATTTCCCATGAGTTACAGCTAAAGGTATGGTTAGAGAAGTGAAAACCAGGGTTTGTCAAGAAGCCAAGGTTCTGAAATTGCATTGGCAGGCTAGAAGAGAACTAAATATCTGGCTTTGAATCAGAAGCAGCAGATCTGAGCTGCTAGTCCAATGATTTTATTTATCCCTTTGAGTAGAGATTGGCTTATTAGACTGCTTTGAGCAGAAACTGCCCTATCTTACCAGAGATGGATGCCATTCCTTTGATTCAGCAGAGGAGAAATCTGTGAGTTTGGTGAGGATACAAATCATTACACAAAGATTAAAGGAAATGTTCTCAAAAATAACAAGAAGGGTAGGAGTTGCAGTTTATTGTATTGCATTTTTTTGTTCCGCCTCTTTAAATTTCAGAGAAAGATGTCCAATCCTTCTACTTGTAAATATTCCCTACAAAAATGTCCCTTAACACTGTACGTAAAGGTCTAATGTTTGCCCTATGCTGTTCACTCTAAGTATTACTTACAGTAATGTGGATATCTGAGTCTCTAATCCAGCAACCATTTGCACTTGCATGCAAAGTTACTTCCCCGTTCCTTAAGGCTGGTGTCAGACATACTGTCTTGGACCATATATCATGGTCAACAATGCTGATGAGTGGAACGCTTGTCACCATGCCAGCCATTAGCTTTGAAGGCAGAAATGTATTTGTAATTGAAACCTTAATCTGGTTCTATGAAAATGATCCAGGTTATTTTAAACACTTTCAATCGTTGTTTGGTTGCTCTGTTTTTATTTAAGGTAGATTTAGAAGAATTGGTTTAGGGATCATTCTTGACTGTGCCAGCATGCTGCGGGAGTATTAACCCGTCATGGAGGAAAATGGGAGATGTTTATAGATGGCTGAAGAATGGGCTGGGTTTGTAATTTTATACTCCAGAGCAGCATATGTGACCATAAATTTGTCACTTGAAGAATTGTCATTTGTCGTTTGAATTCTTGTGTTTGAAAAATTAGATTGGTTTATGCTTGATACGCAAAAGGAAACCCCCTAAAGCCACTTGTGCAGTTTGTGCTGCTTCACTGGACTACAAGTTGTCCATAGACTTAAGCCAAGAGATAGAAGACAATTCCAGTTTCTACACTGCACTATAAACCTCAGTAACTCTCTTTTGGACAGTGAGTTTATCAACAAGGTTATTGCTGAATACTTCTAACAACTTGTTTGAAGACATCCTTGACAGCAAGAAAATTGTACACCATAGCAAAAAAAGCCTTAGATGATTTAATGTCAAGGACAGTATCCCACATATTTCTGAAGGTGTCAGCAAGTAACTGACTACAAGTTTCCAAAAGGTTGCTATGTTCCATACTGAGCATTAAAGTGGCTGCTAACTGAGAGCTACAGTTCACTATGCTGTTCATCAAAAGGGATTATGCAAGGGAGTGACATCTTTAGTGCAGTCAGTGAAGTTTGTGAAAACATTACCTTGAAGAAGCTGTTTTTCAGTGACCATCAGTGGTACACTGAAAGTGGTTTGTGATTTGTTTTTGTTCAGGGAGTGAAGCATCCAGTGTCCAGGTTCACTGACTCTTTGCTAAAAGGCACTTTGTCTCAAAGGCAGTAGAAAGAATTTGGAGAATGTCCTGGAAATAGTTGCCAAAACTGTAAATTGAACTGTGGTCTGAGTGCTGAACTGCTGCCAGTTCCAGGCAGTACTTGATGAAGATCGGTCACAGTTCTTAACTTTGCTATTATACAATGTCATATGGCTTAGCAGGAACAGGAATTTGATGGGTGTGTGACATGGCTTGATGAGATAAGACCTTTTTTTAAAATAAAGGTTGGAAACCATTATTAACTGAAGAAATGGTAGGTGTTTGCCAGCCCCTGTTTTATCATAACGATACCATAATGTGTAAAGTCATCAAAAGTGTGAACTTTAGGAAAATACCCAGGGAGGTATTTCAGTAATATGGATTACATTCTTTAGAACCTTGAGAGCTGATGATTAAACAGTCTCTAACTTTGAGTTTTGTGTTGCTGGATTTTTATCAGAAACTGCTGGGAATAGCAAAGCCTCTCTTAAGAAAAATTCTTTTTTACAAGATTATATATTTTGTGATTTCCCCCAAAGACTTAACATTTCTTGTAACATTTCTATTTTGCTCAAACTGAATGAATTAACTTTTGAGAAACAGTTAAATATCTGAAAGGTAGCATGCAATTTCCTATCCTAGATGTGCAACTCATTACAAATCTGTGTAAAAGACAGAACCGCAGAGCTTTCCATTAAAGAAAATTGTCTTTTGCTTCCTGTTCACGTGTTGTGAGGTGTTTTATGATTGGCAGGCTGCACTTCTTGGATTACCCTTGCTCTGTATACATTTCTGACTGCTTTCCTCAGTGTTTAACTTCATCAAACTGAGCCTTCAGTAGCGTGTCAATAACAAACAGAGAACTAGGTGTATCTATCAAAAAAACAGAGAAGATTTTTTTGAAGCAAAGTCTTCAGTGAAATGTGAGCAGGATGGAGGGTGATGGCTTCTGAATGTGCTGTTGCCATTTTAATATGGTTACTCCAATGGTTTCTCCAAACCACAGAAAAAGTAGCTTAGAAAGTTTACGTTCATAGTGCTAAAGGTTATTTGTTTCATTTGGAGAGGATTCAAAACCTGTTTTCCAAATGGTTGCTTTGCTCTGCGCTACATACTCCCCAGTATTTTAACTGGACTTAAATTCAAATTAGTGCCATCATATGTGCTTTCAAAATGGAAAATATTTTCAGATGTAGTAAATTATGTTGGAGTCATGAAACCCAATACTTAAGAATGGTTGGATATATTAGCATGTAGACTGTGACGTATTTCTTACGTATTTGCTTTACTTAACATGGAAGTTTGCCATCATTGCTCCCACTTATAAAGAGGAAGATGCACTGCAATTTGGCAACTACCAGACTTTTTCTGACCCGCTTTTTATGCTTTGTATAAATAATTGAAGAGCTGGTAAATAAACATATCTGTCCTTTCTACAGTGTTTTATAATGTAATACATTTTTACCATTTTTGGCTGTGGCTAGTAAGCCAAATTGTATCCTGAACTACCTGCCATAATCGATATTGCTACTATATTTAGTCTAGTGAAGGGGCACAAGAGTTGGAGTTAGAAAAGCAGGACTTCCTATGTCAGCTCTGCCAGTAAGTTACTATGGACAAGTAATTTTACCTCTTCATTTTTCCTCCAGCCTTTGTCTATCTTGGCACAACAGCTGTATCTTACTATGCTCTTCTATTTTGGAATGTATTTTGAAATATATAATACGGTAGGGCAAATTCTATCTAAAAAAGGGCTAATGAACTGATTTGAGTAAAAATATCCCCACCTTGTTACACTCATGATAGGTGTAAGGGCTGGAGAAGTTGTTTAAAGTGAAAAGCCTTTCAGTAAAGGGTTGACCATTCTGGGTTTGTTGTTTGGGGTTTTTTTGTTTGTTTGAGTTTTTTTTTTTTTCTGGTTTGCTTTTTTGATTCGTAGTAGCTGTCCTCCGTGTCCTCTGTGGCTCATCACCCTTCCCCAGCTAAAGGTTTCCAGCTCCTCACAGCTTGATTTTAGGAGTCCTTCCTTTTCCAAATGAACCAGAATGAACGTGCTCAGCTGTGGGGCTGTGGTGTAGTCCAAGTGAGCTAACGTGGCCATCTGCACCTTCCCTGGTGAGAAGCTACAACTACAGTATTTCTGGCACACCATATGTAAGGCACCAGGGATCAGCCTATCCACGTCGCTGTCTGACTGCCATGCCTATGTAGGGGCTAGAGCTGAGTGCCGAGAATTACTTCCTCTTGTCTTTAGTCTCCTCCTGCACAGCTGTGTCTTTTCACTAAATGGGACTTTGGTTTTACTTATTAATCAGTCATTTATTTTAGTATATTAATTTCTTGATCATTAGAATATATGACAGATGACAGAATTTTAGGATTTTCTTCCTCATATAACTATCTGTAGTGGCACAACTTTCTCTTCAATTAGTGTGCAGCACTATTGCATTGTCACCATGTGGCACTGGAAGGGTATTGTGCCGGACTAGATTAAGTGAGAGAAGACAGTTCAGAAGGATCTAGTCTCTCAGCTTCTTATGTTCTTCCATCCAATATTGTCAGTTATTACCAAGTCAGATATTTGAAGAATTGTTTTCACATGGTAATAGCACTAAACAAAATCATGGGTGAATTTTATGCGTAAAATTATACAATGATGACAGCATATTTTAAGAACATTAAGGCAGTTCTAGAAGATAATTTAGATTGCAGTCTATTCTGTGAAGACAGATTATTTCTTAAGTATTACAGAGGAAATTAAATATTATAAGTGGCCTTTACAGCCATTAAGTATAATCTCTGAGTGTGTAAATTGATGTTATAGTTCTATAAAAACACTTTTTTTTTCAGCTCACATCTTTGTGTCCAAAAAAAAATTGTTCTAATTTAAGTGTTCCAGTAAAAGAATGTATGAAGAATTCAGCTATTAGTTCCTTAGGCAACTCATTTATTACCTGGGAATACAAATTAGTTTACTGTTTGATTAGCACAAATGTAAGCAATATATCAAGAAGAGAAAGAATTTTATAATTATTATCATGGTAAAGTACATTATGTAAAATTGCATTCAGCAAACAGGCTATTGTTCTGCACACTGTGCCCTTGAAAATAAATGCCAGATATATCTGAAACATATGAACAAATCTGAAAGCTAATATGGACCTAATCCAAAGGCTACTGAAGCAAATGGAAAGATTCCCACTGACTCCAATGAGCTTTGGCTAAGGGCCAGTGAAAGTAGCATTCAAGTTACCAAAGAGCAAAGCTGCTGAAATGCAATTGGAAATTTTTCTTGTAATTTGCTAAGCTTCATGGGAGAGACAACAGCTGTCTGGATTCTTGCAACAGAAAGCGTTTATTTGGGATGTCCATCTACTGCTGTTCAGATTATTTATATGTGCAGAGAAATTACTGCGTGTAATGCAGTTAGGTAGGATATAGATGTTATTTGCAGTTCAAGAGGAATCTGTGGAATCTCAAGACTGGTCATTGCTATAGCAAAAGTTAATACAGATGTCAAAGTAACAGAACTACAGTTATTGGCAAATATCCGCAAATGAGCCCAGACTTTATGGAAAGTGCAATTCTTTCTTTTTTTTTCCTCAAAGTTAATGTCACTAGACTATTTAGAGGCCTTTTTTTCAGTACCGTAAAGTATGTCTGCCATTGTGCTAAAGATTTGATATGCTGAAAATTTAGTTTTCTTTCCCTGTGTCATTTCTCTGTCTCATGTCACTGAATGTGTCCTGTAACAATGATAATATCTGCAGGTGCTCATCATTAGTATGGGACAAACATGCACATCTTGCTGATGGAAATTGGTTGGTGCCTAATCAGCTCTATTTTGGAAGTTAGGTGGAAAGGTTCCCAATTTCATTGCTAGTTGCACTTCTTACCTGACTAAATGGCCAGGTTTGTTGACTATATTTTAGTGACAACATGTTTTGAAAATAGTAGTTATTTGCTTGATATTAGGCAGTATTAGAAGTGGTAGTTAATTTCTGAAAACCTTTACTATGCATTCAGAACTGGGACTCCTAAAGAGTGGTTGTATGAAATAAACTCTTACTGAACAAATTTTTTGACTGAAAGTGTAAATTTTAGTGAGCAATGCAACACTATGTTAAATACAAACTCTTTGTTTACCCTGAAGTGTAAATTTTGCTTGTCAGTGTGCTAAACAGAACTATATGAAGAAGCCCTTATTTAAGTTAAACTCAGACAAAATGCTAATAAATTTTATTCAGTTTTTGGATTTTCTTTCTTATGTTTTTGCAAAATCCTCACTTACGGCCAGCTATCATAATAAGACACATCAGAGTGCAAATGTATTTATTTTAGAATAAACTGTATATAAAGCATCCTTGTGCTATGCGCAGGGAAAGATGGAAAAATGGTTTCTTCAGCCACAGTGGAAGAAGACATAGTATAACCATGCTAGAAATAAATAACAATTATTTAATTATAACCTTTTAGAATTACACTTCTTAAATTCTAGGGGGATTTTAATATTGGTTCAAAATTGTCTATTTGTATTTTTTTTATGAGGGGGTTCTTACTCTATAAAATGGAGGATTCTTTTGCTGTATTTATCTGTTATGTAAACTGTGGATTGTCTCACTAATACGCAGCTGCTTTCAAATCCATGGATAACTCTTCCTTGGGGCCTACACTATTACATGGCTGTGTTCCTTCCAGTTCAGTTGGAAAAGAAAATGTTTGGGACGTTATTCCCAAGTTCTGCCAACAGAGCAATCTCCAACCTCTTGGTGTGCTGAAAAAGCAAATCTGAGTATCATGCGAAGTGCAGAAGCTTGTATGGAATATCATTATCTGATAAATACATCCTTTTTTAAGGTTTACCTGGTGTTTTGAAGTAAGAAATACCCACTTCACTTATGAAAAACTCACTATATCATATAAGCAAGGCATACATTAAATAAAGTTTGCGGGTTTTTTTATGTATTAAGATTGATGTACTGACAGATCTCAAAAACAGTCATCAGCAAGCAGAATGCTTTCTGCATGGGGTTTGAGAAATCAGTAATCAGGCCTGGTGCTAATCAAGAACGTTGCTTCTGATGGCTTAGGGCGTAGGAAGTCACTGCACTACTTGCAAATGTTATAAACAAGAATACATAAGCAATGGTGAGAACAGAGGGAATGGGATGATTTGCTAAACTAGAGTCATTCAAACAAAATGTACTGCAACAGAGCCAAATGAAAAGTTATATCCACAGGAACAGGGAATTTTAGTCAGATTTACAGATTATGAGAAGCAGTGACTCTGTGAAGGACATGAGTTCAATACCACTTAAACTCATGCAAGAAAGGGGTATCTCTGCAAAAGGAGAGTACATACAGTAAAATAAGGGTCAGGGCATGGTTTCTCTCTGCATGAAAGATATTGGGAAACCGATGTTGGACTTCCGCCTCCAATCTGATGAATGGTTCTGCTAAAATACAGATGCTGGAAAAGTTGAGAAGGTACAGAGAAATGCAGAATAAAAAGGCTAGAGAAAGCATTTAGATGGTTATAGACTTAGAAGACCTTTACCTAGTTGAGTGGAAAAAAACCCAAAACAACAACTCCTTTACAGAAAGAGTATTTAGCACATACGAAGAAAGTAATAATTCTCCATTCTTCAGTGTCTCCAAAACAAGTGGATGCCTTCCTGAAAGAGGCCATTTAGATAAACAATTTTGGGTTTTTTTCTTGGCTGTATCTGGATTGAAATTTGATGGTTTATAATTTACAGGAAGCTAGTCTAGATATTCTAAAGACAATCCGAAGGTTAGTGGTGAAATTAAAGTTACCAAGTAATGCATGATTTCTCAGCTCATCAATAAATCAAAGAAAGGACATTACAAAGCCAGACATGTTGAGAGTCTATGGAAATAAACTGGGCCACTCAAAGTATCTGAGTTCTTGTTTCAGGTTGTTCTTAGGGTCAGGTTGGCCTTGTTTTCTGCAGTTTGTACTGAATTCCCTTTTTTACTCCCAGAACCGTAACAGCCAGGAAACTATTTCCTGTTTTTCAAATCAAGGTTCTGAAGAACATAATGACAACTTCCAAATGAAAAGGGCAGTTCATTGAATTCCATGCCATCCATTTCTGCTATGCCTGAATCTAGTAAGTGTTGCAAGTTTCCATTTACTTTTCAGAGCATTTTTTTATTCCTAATGTTTTGCAAGAACAGTAGACAGCAGCATTGTACTCCTACAGGAATGTATAAGTGCTAGTATTAACACTGATCTAGTTCAGTAACCAATGGCCTGTGCCTAGCAAAGATGCTACATCAGTGGTTGCACAGGGATCATAACATTATGTATTTAGAAATCAAACCTGGATTTTACATTAGTGTTTTCCCTCAAGCTTACACTCACCTCTATGTATTCTTATTATAGTCTGCAGTTTTTAATTGCTTATTATATTCCACTGACCACTTTCTCACTATCATTCTTTTAGATTATATGAAGGCTTAGTAGAAAATTCAAGCAGCAAAAGAGAATTCCAGCCTTTTGCCTGTGTATATATGAACCATCTGTATACTTGTGATTAAAATCTTTGCTGTGCTCTAGGTTAGCCACTGGTGACAGTTGCTTAGTTGTACAACCATGAAGTATAATATGCTGATAAAGCTGTATGTGCCCTTGATTTTGCTACATACTTTTATCATCACACTTTTGTGCTGGTTGAGTGCATAGTTTTATACTCAAGATACAAAGTTTACTATTCTCTGCATATCTTATTTATGAAAAATATACTTTGTTGATCCAATTTAATATTTTACAGATCAAGCTACATAGCCTCCTGATTGAGCTACACAGCTTATTAGCAACAGTGAGCAAGTAAACAAGTATTTCATCAACAGTTGAGATGTGGACATTACTAAATCCCCTTCTATTCTAATGTTAATATTTTTTATAAACATATTGCTTTCTAAAATTCACTTTTAATACTCTATATTCTTTTAGAGCATCTGTTTTGTTGGGGAGATTACACTTAGAAACAGGTCATATAATTTAAAAGTATGTATTTCTGCTGTCCTGCTATCCTAAGTTGGAATAAAGCCACCTGATACATTACTAAACAGTTTGCCACTTGTTTATATTTTTGTGTGCGAACTGGTCTTTACCGGAAATAAATGCAGATCAGTGAAGATTCATATGTTACCAGTTAATTCAATTCTTTCCTACTGATGGAAATAGTTATTTTTAGAACCAAGCTTAGGCTTTATTGATTCACTGAATTTGTAACAAGACTACGTTTTGACTGCTTACATTCAGTTTAAAATATATGTTTCTAATCTTTATTAAACTTCTCATTTCATTGTCTCCAGGTTTTAATCTGTTTTTTTTTCCTAACTGTCTGCAGTCCAGCATAACTTTTCAGTAAATAACTTCATAGTTTATTCTTCAAAGGTTCCTATTCCATGTCTTTTTTTGTTGGCCAGCTGATTCAAATGTGAAAAATGAAACAACATTGTTAAAAAAAATTGAACGTGTACTAGAAAGTTGTTCCTTGACAGGTAAGGTATATGAAGCCACATTGAGAGGCCTTTCAGCTTAGTTGAACCCTTTGCCCAATTAATTGTTTCAGTATCTGAGTTATCTCTGGATCAAGAATGAACCAGCTCTTATTCATCTCTTCTTGTTAACAATATAATCTTTTCTCTTTACTCAAAGAAAAGGGTTTCATTTCCTTCTTTCATTTTTTCACACCCCTAAAAAGAAATGTGTTTCTGGCTTAAGAAAGATGGAAGTGCATTTGTTCATGTATGTTAGCAAAGCTGAAAACTCTCAGCAGTTCCTGGAACTGACCTCAACTATAACCTAAGCACTTGTAATGCAAGAATATTGACAGCCTTATTAGTTAAAAATAGCTCATATAAAAGATGTACCTTGGTTTAGATATTGTTAATGCAGAGACATCAGCACATCCTCCAAAACAAGATTTTACCGGTTACAGCGCTATGATTCTTGGGATATTCAAAAGACAGCAAATAGCCGTAAATTGAGAACATATTAATAAGTTCCTAAGAATGCTGCTAAGCACTGCTTCTTGCAAATGGTCTTCCTCTTTCCCTGTCTCTTCTGCAGTACAGTAATAATTTTGAGTGTGTGGTAGAAGGATTTTGACATTTGTATTATGGTCACTGTCAACATATTCCTTCTTCTCCCCTGACAGTGCAGCTGCAACTTCAAAGAGTAATAATGGTGAAGTAAAAAAGCTAGAACAAGTAGTTCTTGCTGTGATTTCAGACAAAGTCTTGTCATGTTCAGGCTGACTCATCTAGTATGAGTTACACATTGTTTAAAAACCCGCATGGACTTTGTGTGATGGAGAGAATATGAATATGCTAAGGTTGCTTTTCAGCTCATTAGAGTTATTTTATGTGTTTTGTCATTGTTAAGGCAAATCTAAAGTAATCTACCAGAAAAAACCAACTTCTTGAGATGTCACCAGCAAAGGATATTCTAGGACATTGACACTCTCCTTATCATGTACACAAATAATTTCTACAGAAAACTTAAAGCTAAGCATAGCTATGTAAGCAAGTGTAGGATTTAACAAGGCAGGTGTTTTACTGACATGCGCTAATTTGAAGCTCAGATAGGCAGAAGACATGAGACATTGTTTGCCTCAAATTATTTAGGTGCAACAATTGCCATTCCTGTATTTGATTTAGCACCAGCAGATCTGCAATTACCACACTCTAAAATACTTAAAACATTCTAGTCAATTCTGTTGTCTAAAAATATGTCAACTTTTATGTCAAATGTGAAGATTGAAATTGTCACTTGAGCAACTGAAAAATGTCTCTGCTAATTGCACATTTAAAGCAAAAGAAATATTTGAATTAATTTTTTTCAGATTTAAGCAAAAAATGTGATTTGATTCATATGACAACATATTGAGTTTGGTATTAGTACTTGATTTGACTAAGAAATAATCCTACAGTCAAAAAGTTCACAGGCCAGGGAACAGGTAGGTAAGAGGACAAGTACTTCAGCACAGTTCCTGTCACTTCTTGATTGACTGTAGGTCTTAATGATCTCACAAAAGGTTGAAAGTCATTCCCATTCCTGGCTCTTTGGTAACTAAAAGCAATTGACAATACTATGCCAGGCTGGAATGCTGCAACTGTGATCCATTTCAAGAGGTCCATAGATTTTTGCTGACAAAGGAGTTGTCTTCCTGATTAGAGCTAATTGTAAAATTTTGCATTTTGATCACTAAGTGAAAACATGGAGACATTATAGTTATACCACTGTGTTTTACTCACTAGACTAGTTCAGGTAAGCCAAGAATCCAGGGCAGATTTGAAGCCCGTTACTGTCAAGGAATGCTTTTCAGTTACTTTTGAATAAGTTTGAATCGGGTCCTGAATTGAGGGTGAAATGGAAGCTTCGGTTTCATCTTTGCATTTGCATGTCTGGGCATAATTAGATCTGAACTGGATTTGAACCTGGAACTAAAGATGGTTTCTGGAGAGGACTTCTCCCCGTTGAGATAATGCAAGGAGGCCTGTAACTGCAAGTCGTCATGAAGCCGGATTTCTGTGGATTGAGATCACAATAAGCTGTAGATGAAATAGGTAATAAAACAAGATACTTGCCTAGTTCTTTGAAAAGCAAGTAACTGTTTTCATAAATACCTTTAATAAATGTTTAAAGGAAGTTAATTTTTTTCCTGTAGCCAGCATGGTAGACATGTTTCTAGTCTCATACTAAGAGAAAAATTAAAATATAACTCTAGAAAAATTATGAAGCAACAAAGTGTAAGCCACTCTGAATTAGTCTTTATCCGTGTAATTGTCCCCTCTTTTGATGTTACTTTCATTTGAGTTCCTTTCTATATTACAGGACAGCAGGTATCAAAATATATGCCATAACAGTTCATATTGAGATACTGCCTGAAGGGATTTGCATTTTCTCTAAAACTTTTTTCTTTACATACAAATTTCAAATATCAAAGTATTAAGTGTGTCCATTATAAAAAAGCAGCTTCATACCGTGCTTAAAGACTTTTCTTTCCATTTTTTTAAGAAGACAAGGAATACATGTTTTGCAGGAGTATGGATGTGTCCTGGTTTCGGCTGGGATAGAGTTAATTGTCTTCCTAGTAGCTGGTACAGTGCTGTGTTTTCAGTTCAGTA
>JAVKLA010000039.1:11746746-11779389 GCA_034782735.1 Sagittarius serpentarius | reverse complement strand
CCCCCCGACTCGGTAGGAAGACTTTGCTTTGAGAATATGCCCATTTTTCCACTCTTTAGGATGCCTTGCAATGTGCCCTTTTTCACAGCCACCAGTTCCTTGTCTGAGGTAGTTAAGAGGTTTTTACTGCCCTGCTTTTTACTGGGGTGTTTTCCTCTTTTCAGGTAGCAAGGATTTATTAAGGAAAAACAAACTTCACACAATAATTCAATCCTAATTTCATAAGTATCAGTGAACAAACTTTGCTGTCTCAAGTTTTCTTTTCTAAGCCTTTAAAACAAATCCCCTTAGGGTGAGACATCCACTGCTTTGCTCTTCTATTTGGAGGAATAGATGGGAGGGTAACATGTTCAAGAAGCACAAACCATGATGCTGAATGCAGAGTTCAAAGGCAATTTGGTACTCCAGTAATGGATGTACGTGAATCTAGAATTATGTTCATGTGTCCAGCTCTTTACATGCATTTGCAGACAGACTAATGGGACTGGGTTGCATATTCCTGAGTAAAAATATAGCAGCATGTTACCTATTAACCACTATCATAAAGAAAGATGTCTAGGTACTCAACACATCTGTAAGAATAGTTGCTAGATAGAACTGTCAATGGGGAAGGAGGAGATAGCTGTTTATTGGAGTTCCACAGCAATCCCTTAAAGGAAGGGAAACTATCCATTTCCCTCTTCAAGTGTGCAAAACTTGGTTTATAGACTGCTTGTCTGGTGGGGTGAAGAATGAAGACAAACACTTTTTTTGGACAAATGCTCTGGATAGCACCGAAGAAATAAGCCCTGTGCTTGTGGAAAGGAACATAACCAGGTGTGAGAGGCTTGCTGATGTGGGTAGAAGTCGCTTCTATGAGTTTGCAATAAAAAGTTGTAGTGGATTAGAATAAGAGTGATCAGAGCAACCAGGTTATTGTGTATTGCTTGATATCAGTGTATGACCCTTTGTTATTAAAAGCATCAGTCGACCGAAAATAAGCCAAACTGCAAAATGTCTTTGTGACGGTACTATAGATTACCGGGTAGCTGCAGAACTACATGCTATATGTTTTCATGGGGGAAATAAAAAGACACATTATGCCTAGATGAATGTTTTTAATGACTTACGACTGAAGTGGGCTGCATCTCTCTTATAGCAGTTTAAAGAGTTTAAAAGAAAAGACTGGAAACCGTGCAGTCCCCTGTGCAAATGAGCATCCTAGGAGATTGGTTAAGGCAGTCAAGAGAAATTCAGTGCCTGAACTAGAAAAATTAACATGAGAATAGATGTGAAAACATTGTAGAAGGGAAATTGATCTTGACATGCAGCATCTTTTACCAAAACCAAGCCATCTCTTTGGATACTCCTGAAGAGCAATAAATGTTGAGTAATTCACTCGAGAGCAATTTGTGCTGGGAATGATTTTTATGAAATGTAGCTTTGAAAGGACCTCACAACTTGTCAAGGAACAAATAATGCTTTCGTTGACCAGCCAGCAGTAGAGTTTAAAAGCAGTCAAACAAAATGAAGCAAACTGTGTGTTTTTAGCAATGTGTTGCAATATTAACCTCATGACTTGTGTTTATTGCAGAAGCCGAGTTGTGGGCTCTTAAATGAGACAATACTTAATATGACAGAGGTATGACTTCAGTGCAGCTAAGACATAGGTTAAACAGTCAGGAGTTGGTTAAGCCTAATGAAAAAAATGCATCCACACTGTTTTTAAGAGTATGCTGCTGTCACGCCTTATTTATGTGCCAGCCAGCATTGTCTCTGTGAGAAACTGAATAGTTCACGGGAAGCGTATCCCTATGATTCATGGCGCTGTGTTTCATCCTGCAGTTTTGTTCACAGTAATCTGCAAAAGAACCTGTCTGCCCTCTCTGGGAATAATGGCAGGAAACATTCTTGTCCTGGATATCCAAGATGTGAATGCATTTCCACATGGCAGCCAGTGTTAGTGTGGGAGTCTGCATTCTCACTGCTGCTTAGAATATAACTTACTTCATTGTAAACCAGACTTTCAGGCTACCATGGATTAAAAAAAATCCTTCCTTGGTGTTACACAATGTGACCTTGATGCTCTTTGCTTGTTTTCTGCATTGGTCAGTGTAGGGCTTGTGACTACTTGGCTTTGTGGTGCTGAGCTACAGAGTCTTGTGAGCATAGCATTGAACTTCAGTAGCAGTTTCCTGTGTTTAACTGTGTTTTGCCTGAAGAGGAACAAAGCTGCAGAAACTGCAAGGAATGTGGTGTTGAGGATGCTGAACAGAAGTACATGGAGATAGATAATTTTTTGGTCAAGGTCAGAGCACATATGTCAGTGTAGTTCACAAGTAGGTTAAAGGACCACCAGAAGACATCTATTTAATTGTATAAATCTTAGGCTAGCAGTAAGTAATAAACTTACTCGGGGAACACTCTGTGCTTTGCTATGCCTTGCTTTGTACCAAGGGTGGAGGAAAATGTGTGTAAACCCTGAGGATGTTAGACTGAAAAATAAAAAATGAATCCTTAGATTCAAGGCTGCTGTGAAGCCAAGGCTGAGGTGCCATACTTCTGCAGCAGTGAAACCTATGGATCCTAGTGGTATACACAGTTTCCCCACTGTCAGCATAACTGTTCACAAATTCCTGGATTCTTCTGAAACGGAATGTAGGAGTGAATCACAGTGCACATTTACACTACAAAGGCACAGTACTTTAGCAGGAGAGAAAGCTCATTTGGTAATCAAGAGAGACAAACTGCTGTGTTAAACAGTGGCTACCAGGAAGGAAATAAATGATCTAAATATGGTATGACGGCAGACATGGAAGTCTCCCAAAGGTGTAAAGAATTCCTGATGGACAGTTAAATACTTGCCTCTTTTTTTTTCCATGTAGTTTCCTTCAGTTCAAAAAGAGTTTTGGATATGATGTGACCTTTTTGCTTTATCACTTTTTTTTTTTTTAATTAACTCAAGCACTTTTGTATGTGTTTAACTCTGATTTTGGTGGAACTTTGCTGTGGCATGAAGTTAAGTGCATGTGCTTTACTAAGCAAGTACGACCTTAATGAAAGACCTGATCATCTCCCTCATCTGTAATCAAGCTGCTAATCCAAAGAAGTCTGTGGTTATGCCTGCAGTGCTGGTAAAATTGCTGGAGAGCATGCAAGGACCAGTAGAAGAGAGCAGTGCTAGAGTAAGCTGGTCAAGTCTTAAGGAGCGTGTGGAAAGCCACTCAAAGGAGGTGGGAGAAGCATGTAGTAGCAAAACCCCCTGCAATGCACAGCTGGAATCTGAAATAAGTTAGTACCTTTTTTGTCTGGTATCAGTAGAAACAGACAGATTGAGGTTGTCGAAGAGCAAAGCCTAGTATACAGCTTCCTGAAATTTTGGAGTTTGTGGTGATGACTGAACAATTTTATTCTAAGATGATGAGTGACCAAGTTGTACATATGAAAGTGGTCAAAAGGTATGTCATATCTTAGCTATTATGCCTCTGTGACAACAGGGGATGGAGCCATTTCACAACCAGTTAGTGGACTCAGAACCTTGAAAACAGTTTAATAATGGAATGGTTTCAAATTTCAATTAGAAATAGCTCTGACTTGGGCCTGCTCTAACAAAATATCTCACAGTTCATCATCAGGACACTTTTTTTTTTAGTAGAGTGTGCTGGTTTTGGCTGGGATAGAGTTAATCTTCTTCACAGTAGCTAGCACGGGGCTGTGTTTTGGATTTGTGCTGACAACAGTGTTGATAACACGGGGATGTTTTAGCTATTGCTGAGCAGTGCTTACACAGAGTCAAGGCCTTTGCTGCTCCTCACCCCACCAGCGAGGAGGCTGAGGGGGCAGAAGGAGTTGGGAGGGGACACAGCCGGGACAGCTGACCTCAGCTGACCCAAGGGATACTCCATACCATATGACGTCATGCTCAGCATATAAAGCTGGGGGAAGAGGAAGGAAGGAGGGGCGTTCAGAGCGATGGCGTTTGCCCTCCCAAGTAACTGTTATGCATGACGGAGCCCTGCTTTCCTGGGGATGGCCGCTGATGGGAAGTGGTGAATGAATTCCTTGTTTTGCTTTGCTCGCGTGCGCGGCTTTTGCTTTACTTATTGAACTGTCTTTATCTCAACCCACAAGTTTTCTCACTTTCACTCTTCTGATTCTCTCCCCCATCCCGCTGTGGGGGGAATGAGTGAGTGGCTGTGTGGGGCTTAGTTGCTGACTGGGATTAAACCATGACATAGAGGAACATATCCTGGTCAATACTAATCTATTAACAGTTTATGGACAAAATTCAGTTAAACTTTCTTTGATGCTGTTCCTGATTAGAGATTTTGCTGAGGTGTTGCAGCTGAAGACGCCTGCAGAAAATTCTGCCCCTTTCAGGTCTTGTATAGGTACTTAATCTTTATTATTTTATCAGGAAATTGCATCACTTCCCATGTTGGCTATTTTAAAGATGAGCAGTGCTAAAAGCTTTGGACACAAACAGAAAATATAATGATGTCACCATGGTCTTAATTTCTAAATCTACAGAGAGTAGAGACTAATGCAATAAGACTGTGTCTGACCTTCAACGACTTCCACTTTTAAAAACCTTAAATATGGTTTTGCACAAGATAGCTACATAAATCTTTAGGCAGAAAAGTGAAGAATAACCTATTCAGACTGAAACTACAGGGGGCATGTTAGGCAGGCTGAATGTAATTAACTAAAATGGGATTTGGCTAGGACATCAGAGTTAATTAAAAAAATATTACAGGCTCTTGAATGACCAGAAGTAGTCAGGATCCTGGCAGATGTCACACCTGAATGATGGCAGGTCAGTTACAGCACTGATCTTTTGCACTGTGTTGGGACACTGGCTCAGAACCGACTTAGAGGAGGGAGGGCAGTGTCTTGACTGATTTATGTTGAAGTGTGGTGTGTGTGACATAAGCAGGTTTTGGACTATAGTGAGAGTGATGCTTTTTTGTATGCTTCTTCAGTACCAGACAAAGCATGCAGCCCAAAATGAAGCAGGGTGTTTCCAGTAGATAAAATGTACAACTGAAAATAAGAATACCTTAGTTTTTCTTTATTGCTAGGCCTTGGGAAAAAAGTACTTAAACTTGGGGATTCACTTTGCCTGTCCATAAAGGATAAGAGCACTTTCTTATGAAGACAATCTGAATCTTAATTCCTTGCAAGGCAGTGTGAAATTTTGGAGGAAATTGTTCTAAGATGCTGAGTAAAACAGTATTCCTCAAACTTGAAATGGTCTTGCAGCCATGAGCAGTGAAGTGGTAGTCTTCTCGGGGAACTAAAGCAAACATATTGGGGAAACTGCTGCTATATTTATTTCAGTTTCTGGAAGCATTTGATTAGGGAGCTACTGATAAATAGAGAAAATGTGAAGTCCAGATCTGTGGTATGTCATTTTTTCTGATCACGAAGTTAGAGATAAGATTAAAATCCATGCCTCCATGTGCCCTATTTATTTTTAAACCAACATCTCACAGCTAGAGTTAACTTCAGGAACAGGGATTTTTTTCCTCATTGTCCTTCTCATTGAAACATGACTTCTTGAGTTCCTGAGAATGCAGGGCTCTAAAATTTGGTAAGTAATACAAAAGATCTAGAGCAATCCTATTCTTTTTGTTCTTCTCCCAAAATTTCATTCCAGAAGAGTGAAGTAAAAAACCAAGCAACTCAATTACATTTGTGTTTTGCAAGCCAAATCTTTTGCAATTCCTTTATCATATTCTAAATCAGAGAATCAGGGCCATACGTTATCGAAGATCATCTTACATTCTTTCTGCATATGGTTGGGGCATGGCTCTGCCTTAGTGTGGGTACTGGGACACAAGATTAGTGCCTTATTTCTCTTTTCTGAATGTGGATCACAGGCTTTTTCTGTTTTGTTCAGTGCAGTAGCTCAAAGGGATCTACTCTCCTTCTGTTGATCATCAGCAGAGTCTACCAAAGCAGCAGAAGGTCTTTTATGTTATATATACTTTCTACAATGCTTTAGTGGGAATGGTTAAAACAAGGTAAACCATCCCGCTTTTTTAGTGAGCTCTTTCATGTTCAAGCCAAGGAAGAGAATTCTTGTCTTTGATCTGCCTCCTATAGATAATGTGCCACACGTTCAGAAAAATAACATATATATTTTGCTTCGTTGCAATGCATATCAAATATGTGGTTATGGTTTGCTATTGTTCTGTCAAAGTGAGCAGCAAAGTTGATTAATTAAAACTTAACATTAAAGCAAACTTAAATTTTATCTCTAACACAGTCTTTCTATTTTCTCTGTTAGCCTCAGGACCTAACCACCTGCCAGGTGATTATTTATTGTGGTCTGAAGTTGTTCTCCCTTAAACACTTTAAATGTTATTTTGGAAATCATGATATCTTATCTGCTCTGGTAGTTTTCTTTTTTGTAATGAGTTTCTTGTTAGAATATATGCAGAAGAGCTCTTCCTTCCACACCAATTCCTGCCATTGTGTAAGTCCAATCTAATCTGCTCCATGAACAATTAGTATTAAATGTATTGAGTTGCTTTCAGTAGTTTATTTGCTTATGGTACTGTAAAACTGGTGTTGATCTTTCCCACCACCTCCTGGGAGAAGCATGATAACTTTTGGCTTGCAAAATAAGACACCGTTGACTCAATTTTTTTTTTCTTGGAACAATTGGTTTTGTCTTGAATTTTTGTTGTTTGATTTAAAAAAAGAGGACTCCCTTTCTTAAGGGGAATGCGTTGAGAAGCTTAACTTATCACTAAGCATTTGAACCTAAGTAAAATCAAACATCAGCAGTTAATAAAATAGTACTTTTTCCTGTAAAATCTATCAACGGCACAGCAATTATGAAACAACCAATCACTATAGTGGATCTTACTCATCAGATACAAATGAAATACAAAAAGGTCATGCTTTGCTCAGCTTAAGCAGTGCTCTCTCCTATTACAAATTAGTGAGGGTTATAAGCATGTGTCAGATGCTGCATTTGGCCTCAAAAAAAATGTTAGAGAAACCAGGGTCTTCAGAAAGCACAGAAAGAGAAGAGACAGAGTATTACGTACTGGGAAACTGAAGTCTTGGGGGTGGGATTGGCACACTGAGCCTGTAATTGGGTTGATTCAAGGAGCTGAGTAGCTTGAAGCGATATGGAAGAAATAAAAGTTTATCAAAACCTTGCTAAAATAGGTCTAGAGAAACAGAGGAACTGGCAGTTGACTAGAGTAACCAAACTGCCAAAAAGTATTTCAAACCAGGCACATGTTGTTTTTTTTGGAAACTGAGTGTCTTGAAGACACAAGATATAGGGCAGGTTATTATGCAGTTGCTAGGGGTGAGAGAAGGGAAAGATGAACTGAGAATTTTTGTGCATAAACTTATGTGGGAGACCAAACCAACCCTTTGCTCATGTATCAGCCTTGAAATGAATCTCTGTTGGCATAAATTCCTCTCAGTGCAGAATCAGAGAAAATAAAATTTCCTATCCCTTTTCCCTTAAAATCCCTGAAAAAAAAAAAAATCTGAGTCAGAAAAGGAACATGCTTGAAGAATGTTAAGAATTCTTAAAAATACTTCTTGATCCTTCTGTGCCACTTGCAGGATAGCTTGGAAATGTTCAGATAGAAGGGTAAGTCCAGAATAATGTGTACGTAGAAAGAAAACAACATCAAAACAAAGACAGACATTACATTCTCAATCTGTACCTACTTAGTCACCTCACGGTAACAACTAACCATGGACAGCCTGAGACAGAACCCATGTAAAAGAAGCCAGAATAATACCTATATGGGTATTATTAAAGTTGTTTTCTGTAGGACTGAATGCTCTTTGGGTACTAGGCAGTTGAGGCGAGACAAAAGAATCTGTGCTTAAAATACTTCACACATTTCCCCTGCTCATCAGGAGGCACCAGAACCAGATACTGAATTACCTGTGGCAATTTTGAGAGTATTTTAAAATCATTATGGGATTGAGTTTTTCAAATGTGTATGAGGTCAAGAGGCTTTGCACTGAACCTTTATAAATCTATATGAAAAGGAAACTGTTTCCCAGGATTTTAATACTGTCCCTAGATGTTTGCAAACAGCAATGTGAGATATCTTGAGATGACACCTATCATTTGATTTTGATAAATTCCTTGTAGTAAGTGCTCTGAAGTAGAGCAAAATATAGTAGTAAAGGACTATTGATGGAAAATACAAGCAATAGTGAGAGGATGGATGAACTGAAATTGGAAAGGAGGCTAGATAAGTCTAAGGCAATTTAAAGGAATTAAGAGTGCATAATAAAATTGACAAATGACTGATAGGAGAAACAGGAAAAAAGGATTAGAGGTCAACACTGGGAGAAGACAAGGCATTGTGGAAAGCTGATAATATGGAGTATAATATGCCTGGTGAAGCATGATAGAAGAAAAGGCTTTAGTTCTGTGACTTGATTTAGATGTATGATAAAACGTTGTAATTTGACTACCTGAATCTAAGGAAGGACAATAAAAATAGAGCCGTGTACAAGGGGCAAGAGAGGGGAGGAGTACACAGAAAGCTTATAGAATGCACAGAGTCAAGAGTGGTATAGTTCTTGAGGAGAATGTTTTCTGACATCTCAGGGACACCTAATCTCAAAACCTGCTTGTGTACTGCTGAGTCTGTGGATGGAGCACTTAGCATCAGAAGAGCTTGTAAAACCTGCACAAGTCAGAAAACTGAAAGGGAAGTCTAAGGCGGCATGGAGTGTCTGAGGAAGGCTCACAATGGAATTTGACTGAGATATCATTATGGCAGCCAGTAAAGTTTAGAAAAGTCTGCAAAATTTTCAGGAGTCCCTTTGGGATTACGGGCTGCCAGCTGATGTCCCCAGGGTGTCAGCCTGTAGGGAAGAGCCTTCCTAAGTGAAAAAAGGTAACAGTCCCCTGAGGGTATGTGTTGTTTTCCTTAGCCTCTCCAAGGACTTGAAGCTATTCTGAGGTGACTGGCTATGGAGCTAAGTACTGTACCTTGGCAAAAAAATATGGTATTCTTTATACTGCTGTCATGAAAGGCATGTTTTAAAAATTCAGGAGTGTGGCACAAATAGAAGCAGCTGTCCAGACTGCTTGACTCCATGATCTATTTCAAACATACTTGACAGAGAGGCTCAGTATGAATGTTTTCAAGTTTTTCCCCTAATAATTTTTGATGCTGTCACTTTATTTCTATAGCTGAGGTTGGCAGCTCATATGTTTCCATGAAAATACTATAGATTTGTGAAAGTGTCAGAAAAAAATTGGTATAATTTAGTTTAAAAAGCAAATCAATCAAGAGACTTGAATCTATTGGAAATGGGGCTTCATTAGTTCCAGTGCTCAGGAAACTTTGTTCCCTGAAGCAATCCACTAAATTTTAAAACAGAAAGCATGTTGTATTAAAAATGGAAGAAAACAAGGAAGACCACACTGAAATGCAATTGGTTAACTCCCTGAAAAGCCCTTGCCTTTTCATGTGCCAAATCCAATACAGACAGAACGAAAAAGCGTTGTGTGGATGAACTTGAGATTACCCATGCTGGGTTAACAGAGACTGAGATATTGCCAACATGACATGGTGGTTTTCCTTCTCAACCACCTCAGCTATTCATGAACCTGAAAGAAAACTTCTAGGGAGGGCTCATTTCTCAGGCATTCTGCAATTGTCATCTTTTAATTTTTAGATGTTCTATAGAAGTGCTTTACAGTAGAAAGAATTTAGAAGAGCAGCTTCTGAAGTGCAAGGACAAATCAATCAATTTAAAAGTTGTTATGAAGATGAGAGCAATGCTGCCTGCCTTTCATGGTATCTTTGTGCAGCACCTAAAACTGAGAGGCTCAGATCTAACTAGTCTCAGACATAATAATTTGTATTTGTACTTGTTTGTGGCTTAGCAGATGATGAGGAATCCTGCTGGACATACAATCTGAAAAGAATCCACTGAGGCCTTGGAAAAAAAATGTGTTTGGAGAAACTGGATTTGTGTTCCATGATAAGTGGTTTGTATGCAACCAGCTCTTCATTCCAGTTCTGATGAATTCGTTTGATTTGACCTTTTAAAGATGTTAAAGAAAGACCATTGAAGAACTTGGAAGTGAAGCATGTGTTTCAATGTAAATAAAGATTGAAATCATAGTTATTAAGTTTTGAAGTTCCTGGAAAAAACAATAAGCAGAAATAAGTGGATGATATACTTTTGGTATCAGGATTTGCTGCCTTTAGGGTAATTGCTTTTTAATGGTAAATTGGAGAAGAAAAAACCAAACCCATGCATGCACAAGTTCTGCTTTTTTCAGTACTGGCTACCTTGTCTATTGCCAAGCTTTTTCTGCACAGATTACAAAAGGGAAAAGTCCTAATTAAGTTTAATTTTTGAAGATTTGAATGCCATAGGATGTGTATTCAGTCAAGTTTAAAACTGTTTTGAAGAACAACAAAAATAAGTCTTCCTGATCATATTTGTGAAGGTAACAAATATGCCCATACCTGTCTTTCTGAAGTTGAGAAGGCTGTCAATTTACAGCAAGGTTGGTTTTGTTCAAAAAAACCTTTAAGTTAGACTTTTAAGCAAATTCTTATTCTGGAATAGCTAATTTTTCAAGGGGCTTCACTTGCAAAAGCTTTTTAAGAATACAGTTTGCTCTGTTCTGAATGAATGTCTTCAGTGACACACTTGTGTGATACAGATGTTTGCACATGTGTACTTTGTGAAACCAGCTGATTTGCACCATTTATTTCACATTTTTGTATCTGATGATGCTAATAGGTTTTCTACATCCTTAGCTTGCTAGTAAGTATCTCCATTCATTTAGGGGTAACCTTCAAGAGCAAGTGTCTGTGAAATGTGATGACCGGCAGCTGCATGACTGATTGTGAATGCTGGGACCCTGAAAGCTGGCAGTTTGCAGGAACATATCCCACGCTGTGTAACTGCTCTTGCCAGGAAACTCATTCTCTAGAGTATATGCTAAGAATACAGTCCCATTGGTGCAAACTGGAGCCGATCTTCCTTATTTGAAAATTTGAATAAATCCTTTTTATGTAGTTCAGGTAGCTAATTAACTGTTGATCGAGAGAATACATAGTATCAGTGTTTATAGAACACAGCGTAAATACTCAAAACAGTGTTCTCATTTCTTTGGCTCCAAGTTTTCTGAAGGACTTCAGGATTCATCATGTGGAGTTGGAAATATTCTTTTTTCTATGAATTTTCTGCAGCAAGGCTAGCTGTTCTCATGTGTCTACTCAAAATCTTCAGACTCTTTCAAAATTGCTTATAGCATGACTTGCCATGTGCAGTTTAAATGGGTGCGTATTCACTTGCTGCCTGTTGTAATTTCAAAAAGCAGGGTAGGAGGGTAGTATATTAAATTCAAGTATGCATGCCTAGCAGATTAGCCAGGTTTGCCTCTTATCCTTAAATAGAAAATTGTGAGTTTGTAATAACATCAGAGACTTTCAAATCAAGCAGCTTGTTCAATTGCCTTATTCTGACTTAACCGTGAAATGAACAGGTTAAGAAAGAAAACGGTTGTTTCTTTTCTTAAATTCAACTATCTCCAAAAAATTACCAAGTGTGAGGTGCCATAAATGAGGTTCTTGTTAAATCAGTGGAAAGATGCCCATCACTTCTTTGATCTGGTGTGATTTATCACATCAAGAGGGGAATATATCAAATTAGAAAACTATCAGGGGATTTAACCATTCCAAAGAGAAGATAAGCAGAGTAGGAATGAGTCACACGCATCATGCCTTAGTTCTGCCTTTTGATAATTTACACTTCACAAAAAAAGTAGCAGATTCTAGATAAAGTAATTGTCATAGTCTTTATTTTAGAAATTACTATGTAATTGTGGATGAGTGTACACTATAAATTCCATTTAGAGGAAGTCCCAGCAATATGATGCTTCCCCTGGCATTAGTGGGAAGGGACATTCAAATAGATCTTTCACCTTGAAGAATGCCTTAGGCTGGTCAGAGCAATGTAATAATGATAGCCAGTGCAAATAATTGCATCCTTGCCACTACTTTACTATAATAGGTAAAGATGAGGTGGGTTTTTATACATACTGAATTTTAGTGGTTTTTTGTCACTCCAGTAAATTGATCCCTCTAAAGGATTAGATCAAGAAGAAAATAAATATTATAGAATAAAAGCATGCTCAAAAAAGACAGGAAGTCCTTGAATGGCCGTGTTTTTTCCTATTTTGAATAGCTAGATGCTTGCATTTGATCTGATTCCAATGGTTTGCTGTCATTGCTCTCTGGTCACAGAATGGTGGAATAATTTATTATGGATGGACTTCTGGAGGCCAACCCCTTGCTCAAATCTGGGTTTACTTCAGATTTACATGAGATTGTTCAAGGCTGTAACTGAGCTTGAGTTTGACTTATGAAGATTTTTTTTCCCTGTGTCTAGCTGAAAATTCCCATGCTGCAGCTTATGTCTATTGCCTTTTGCTTTGCTAAATTACTAATGTTTCACTTTACTATGCTTTTATTGAGAATTCTGAAGATTTCTCAAAAGTTTTCTTCTTTTCCCACTTGAATGAGGTATGCTCTTCCTGGGATTGTTAGGTACACTAAATATCTAGAGGGAACGTTCAGTAATGGTTCAATAAGTAAGAAAAGACAGAATTTTGTCCGTTTTCTTGCTCATCTAGACTGGGCAGTACCTCTTAACTTTGTACCACCACTCTTAGAAAAGAAAGAATTAAAGGAATTTTAAAGATGGAAATTGAAGTGTTAATTTCTTTCTACTTCCATTAGTCAGAACTGAGAGAGAAGCCCCTACTCTTTAGCTTTGGAAAATCCACTAGATGAGAGATGAGCCTGGGGGGGCAGAAGCTGGTTACATGTGTTGTTTTGAAGGCCAGTGGCAGAAGTGGTGAAAGCCAGTAGTTGCAGTATGTTCTATTGTTAAATAGTATTCCTGTCTTTGTTACTTGTAATAATCAGTTATTGTCTTGTCTATTCTCTGTTTAATAAATCCCCTCACTCTTTTTCCTACCTCTCCTATTTTATCAAGAGCTATAATTGATAGGTCTATTATTTGTTACAAGCTCAACTTAGTCTTTTACCATGACAAAAACCTCAGCTTGTGCATAATTAAGTGCAAGGCATGGTTCTGAATTCCTTTTCTGGTAGAGACGGTTCCTGTTACAGAAGTCTCTGAGGATACACAAATCTCTTTTTGTGTGCATTACAAATGCAGTGACTATTCTGTCTTTATTGACATTTTTGGCAATGCTGTATTAGCTTCCCTTCCCTAATCTCTGTTTCTGGAAATTTTATCCACACAATCAAATAAAGTTTTCTTGTAGTGAAGAAGGGGATAGTCTAGTTTCTTAGACAAAGTGCAAACAGAATTTCTGTTCATAATTAGAACCTGAAGGTTTCTTCTCATTTGCTAGAGAATATGGTAGAAATAGAATCCTAATAAGCAATTGTTCCTGTATGTCTCATGCTCTATAACTGTTACAGAGATTTAAAACCAATCATTGGCAACATCTCTTTTTATAAATCCTGTAGTTAAGAGAATGCCTGGATCTTTGTATGTGTAATATTTATAGAGTTGGCTTTACAAATGTTCTGCTGAATTTAACGTTCTGTAAAAGAGATGCTTTTCATGTCTATTTGTATCAGTATTGTTAGGACTGCAGCAGCATTTTATGTCCTCCCAAACTATACTAAACTCTTATAGGCTACAAACATGAGAGGACATTGTTCTAAAGATGCTTTTACCTAAATAAGAGAGGAAAGGGCTGGGGACAAAAGGAAGAAAAATGCATCATCTTGCTTTTGGTGGTAATCTGACTCTTGGAAGTTTTAAAATAATACCTGATGATAAGTAAATGTGGCTGAGGAGGAAGAGATGCAACACCCTTTTGAAGGGAAGAATTAATCTCTCATTGCAGGGATTTCACAATGAAAGAATAAATACAACATTCATATTCCACTCATTCTCCATTCCATTCTTCTTTTTATTATTTTTTTTAATTTTATATTTCTTATGAGGTTCTGTTGATGCTTTTTGAGACTTAGCAGGAGATAGGTGAACTGTAGTCACAGGTGTTTCATGTGCCACTGGTTGCCTGGACTATTTAACTGCATAAAGAAGTCCTTGAGCCTTTAAGGTCTGCCTGTATTTTCCATGTGCCACTCCTGACACATTGTAAAGTGTTACCTGATTTAAGCTGGGGGCGGGGAAGAGATGGCAACTGAAGTTAAATAAATATATAAATCTCAATATGTCATGATGCTGCACAAACCATTTAAGCACTCGTACTATTCAGAGTGCAAATACATGCATTAATGCTTGAAGTTCTAACAAACCAGGGATGTTTATGATCGAACTGACTACAGTGGCTTTGCATAGACTTAAAAATTCAAGGTGTCTGTGTCACAATTGCTTGGCAATTCACTTACAACTATACTAGAAAGAAATATATGCAACCTGCTTCACTGAAAATACAGTACATTGTTTAATGTTTATATATAATTGGCTTTTCATGCTGGAAAATAGAATTATAAATACAACAGGATTATGCCTGTAGTAAGTTAATACTCACGGGTGATCGAAGGAGTAAAAAGCTGGTGTCACAGCAGATATTCTTGTATGAATAATCTTTTCAAAAATTAGACTTACTCTGTCTTTTCCCTTTGCAGGTGGCTTGCATTATTTTAATGTATGTGTATCTGTAAGCTTGGAAGATAATATTCAAATCAACTTGGAGTGAAAACAGGTAAGTCTAATAATCGACTTACCAATTTAACAAAAATTTTGAATTTTTTGACCTAATTCCCTAGGGAGGGGCAGTGTAGTTTCTGTCATTGTCTGTGACAAAACAATGGTAGAAACTTCCTTATTGATACTGAAAACATTTTAAAAACAAGCTTACTAAAAACAGTCCTGTGATTTTTATTCATTTGGTCTCTTAAAACTTATGTAATTATTATTCTTGAATTTTTTCCTGTTCACTTTAAGGTTCCTTGGCATGTGAATTAAAGCTTATAAGGAGTAAGAAAATGGGAACCCTTTTCTTCTGTTAGAATTTTCTGAGACCTCACTTCTGCAATAATATTGTATTGTAGACAGAGGGTTCTACTTTTCCTGGTAGCAAACGAGTTTCAATACTGATATTCTGAAATAAGGTAGTTATTCATGGTGCCACACATGCAAAAATATATTCTCATATTCCCCAGGCCCAACAAATTGCATATAAAGGCGACTCCTGAGAATAGACTCAGACTTTATATGCTTCTGAAAAAGTTATCTTCTAGCCTGGCTTAGAAACTCAGCCCTGAGCTTATAATTGCTGGTTTATACTGGTCCACATAAAAATATACTGAAAAAGGAATCCAGTGCTCAAGGGAATAGATAGATAGATAATAGATAAATAAAATAGAAGCCTGAGATACTAAGAAAACTGGAGAGTTAGGGGGAGCTTTAGTTATCTGCTTCTGGGGCTTGCCTTTTTAGAGGATTCTGCATAAATGTTTACTGAACTATTCCTGCATCTTTTGTTCAGGAAGAATTTATGGGAAATTATTTTTGATCATATTGAATATATACATGAAAATGGTGGTCCTGGGAGGAGTCAAAATGCTAGATACTATCTTGGCAAATAAACACAATCTGGACATTTAAAAATCTCAGATTAATTTATACTTTTACTTTCTTCAGTTTCTTTCAAGATGACTAATGCAACAGAGCAATTGACTTTACCTTAGTATAAATACTAAAATATATTAGTACATGTTCATACATATTATACATGTTCATACGTTAATTTATATTAGTGTACATATCTTGATCCATGTGGATGTATTTTCAGTTGCCCAAAAATTCTTGGGAGGAAAAAGCTCCTACCGATAGAGTGGCCCCCGAACCATCTGAAGTCAAGACAGTAAGATCAGCAGCACTTCCCAGCCTGTTCCATCAAAAGAACAGTGGCTTAATTAGGTTTGAAAGGTATCTCAATTGTCTAAGATTTCTCAATATTTCTTGCTTTGCCTTTTTCACAGTCCATGATACTGTGACTTTCTTATGACCATGTTGCTTATTAGTCTCCTTTTGATGTATATGGTCTGTTGCTTTATACTTTGTGTAAGCAGTGTATTAACAGCAACTGTTGTATAATAAGTTTATTTGAAAATGGAAGATGTGGTAGGTTGTCCAGTTGAAGATTCTGGGCTACAAAATATGAGATGATCTCAACTGAAAGGAGAATTTGAAAAGTATTTCTTACTAGTTTTATCCCCCTGCTTACACTTTCTAATCTGTAGATTATGGTAAAAACAGGTTTTCAATTGTACCTCCATATTTGATCTTTATCCATAGTACAATAGAGCCCTATTGCTTGGGAGTATCCAGACAGTTGTACTTCTGCATATGTTTTCAAAGAGTTACCTTAGACTAGAAAAACTGCCTCGGGGCAAGTACTCCATTACTTTTTCCTATAGCTGGATTGAATCTAGCTATTCTGAACTGTTTCCATGTATGCTTTTTACTAGTGCCTCTCTGAATATTACTAATGATAGAAATATTTCTAATGATAGTAATATGATGATAGAAATACCTTTTTAAAGTATCTTCCACTCTGATGTTCAGGTTACTTCTCTGTTAAACTATTTGTGATTTGCCTCACTTAAATGTGCTGGTTTAGTGTCAACTTGTTACTGAAGCTGAAGTGATTCAGTGAAATAAAGAGGAGAGAAAATGACTTAATGAGGATTATATATTGTTCACCTACAAAGCATGGATGTAGTCCCTAAATTAGCCTCAAGCCTTATTTTGGTGATTGGCTATTTCCTAGTAAAATGATAGCTAACAGCAAAATCCAACCCAGGCTCAATTTTATCTAAAGTAAATTTTCTGACAGTGCATCTACTTGGATTGCACCTGAAAATCTATCTAGGCAGGTTGAACTGACAATTTAGTATCGAGTCCCTTATAAGTGTGGGTAATCTCTGTCAGCAGCATGCTAATGTTCAGTCTCAGTCACTTCTAGTACTACTAGCTCTGTAGAAAGGCAGAAATAAATTATGTTAGCGCTACAAAGAAGAATGAACTGATTTTTGTCATGACTTATTTCATATTCGCAAAAGTAAAGACAGAATTAATACATAGGATTTCCCCATTTTCTTGAAAGAATTTATCCATCTTACTTTCTCTGCTTTGACTTTCTGGTTTGAAGTCTGTCTGCATATACCAGATACACAGAACAGGACTTGAGTGTGAACTGTATTCTAGTACAAATACCTATTTATGTTTGGCCTGTAGTGCTAGGGGAAACATCATTACTAATAGTATAATATTGTATGGAATCGAAATATAATTCATGTTATAGCTCACAGTTACATAATGGGAGATGTGACAGGAGAGAGACTGTAGTATTTATGATGGTGGGGAAAAAACTGCCGTTATGATGTTTTGATTTTTCTAAAAGCATGCTTTTAAGTTGGTTGGGGTTTTTTTTTTTCAGAGTTCATATTATTGAGAAATTGACCACCCACACGTTTACCACTAATGCATTTCCTTCCGTGCAGTAGTTGGTTTAGTTCTAGTTAGTGTCATGCGTACATGATACTAATTCCTTTCAGTGCTGTTGCACCTGTTTTACAAAGGAGAGTATGATAATCTCTAGTGGTCTGTCTTTTTCCTTTTTAATGTAAATGTAGTTTCTTTTCCTTGGTTTTGTAGTGGTCCATGCATTTCACTGCTTCCCGCTGTAAGGTTCAAAAGCTTTTACTGGCTTGTCACTTGTATCAGGTAGCAGCTGGCATTGTTGATGTGTTCTCCCAAATGTGTACAGCAAGGATGTGGCTAAAATGTGATAGCTCTATGCTCTGGTTGCTCTGCTTTTACAAAAGTAACCCAAGTATGCTAAGCCTAGGCACCTTCAAATAAGTTTTCTGCTGTAGTTAAATGGCAGAATAACACATTAGCATTTCAGTAAGGCATTTGGTGATTCATTTTCTTCTTGAAACTTCTTAATTTCCGTATATCATCTTGTTCTTTTTCACTGAAATTAAAGTTGTGAAGAGACTGGAATTAATATTTCAGTCTTGTTGATGTGTTTATACACTTTGTGTTACATGCTTGGCCTTTTCTTCTATTTGCTTGATACAACAAATGATTTATTAGCTCAGTTCTACTGATTTCTTTTTTTTTTTTTTTAAATGTTCCAAGGTGTCTGAAAAATTATTCTGAATTTTGTGATAGTCCATTGAGATCTCTGATTCATTCCACAACAGCCAGTCTGAATTCTGAAAGTCTGAATCTATTTCTGCATTCCCAAAACTGAGCTGGAGTATCTGTATATGGCTTGGGAGGAGACATTTAAAAGGTTTAGGAGGACAGAGAAGCGTACTGCACACAAAGGGTAGGAGGTTCTGACATAATTCCTCTTGAGTTCGCAGCTGCATCCACAGGTTTCAAGAGAGTTTCAGCATTTTAACCAGTGCTAATGCAGTCCAAGTTCATAAATAGCAATCTAATCTACAGCTGGTATGCATTCATTATGAGGGAAGGTATTGTGCTTCTGTAAAATACAAATTCAGCAAGAATTAACACTTACTGACTCCCTCTCCCAATCCCTTCACTTCATCCTATTTTTCTTCCTGGGTTCCAGGTATTTTTCCTAGGCCCTTCCCATTTGAGTGGATTATGCCAATTAACTTTATGAGCATTCTTGGGGGATTTTTGATTTGTACATTTTCCCCCAGCTAACTTCATAGATAGTGCTGTGAGCCAGTCTTCAAAGCTACTGAACACTGATAGCTCCTTGTAGAACAGGGAAACAACTGGGGAGTTTAGCACCCTTTGAAAATGTGGCTGTATGTTTATCTCTTCTATTTGATCAGCAGGCTTCTTATGTCAGGATTATACTGATATTGACTGGTTACACTACCTTGGCTCTGAACACAGCATAACTCAATTAGCCAAATTTTAGTTCTCTAGGCTTGCCTGCCTCCTTTCTTCTCTGTGCTTTCTCTGTGGATCAAACTCTTGGAGCAAGAGAGCTAAAAAGCTGAGCTAGCTAAACCTCCACAGTAGTTTCATTCAGGATTTGATTATGATTCACAGGACCTGGCAAAATGAAAAACAAATAAATGAGCTTTTCCTGAAATGCTGTTCCCGAGTGACTTGTTTTACCTCTCAAAAAGAAGGTGCAGAGATAAAGGAGAACTTACGCTTGCTATAAATTCAAAATGTGAACTGTAAATAACTAAAAAAAAATTCTTATTCTGCTAACGCTTTTCCTTCCAAGAGCTAACTGACTTGCTTAAAGAGGAGGATATCCTTATTTGTACAGCAAGGAGACCAATACTGAGTAACATAATCATTTAACACTAAATTACAAGCAGTTTCTCTGGTTTGCTTGCTTTTTCAGCCATATTTGTGCATATCCTGATTGATCTGTACATTTACAGAGTTGACCTTGGGTATTCTTAGACACATGTGCAACACATTGCAAAAAGCCTGTTTAAAATCTCTTTTTTCTTGAGTTGCTCGTCTCCTGCCTGTAGGACAGAGAGTACTCCTGGGGCTGACTAGCATCCTGGATTGCTCATTATAGAGGGAGAGAACTTCTACAACATCAAAATGCAACTTTTTGCCAACTTTGTAAAAAAGTTGCAGATCAGAAATAAGCCTTCTAACCCTTCTGGGGCTTCTTTCAGTGTGGAACCCCGCTGGGGAAATACAGCCTCCTGCAAAATAATGCTCAGGGTGACAAAGGTTGCAAAACAGCTCTTCTGCCAGGTGTGGCAGCTAGGAGCAGGCTGTCTGGTGTCCCAGAGCTGCCTGTTTTCTCTAGCAGTCCCTTGGACTGGCAGGACAAACAAATACTCTTATTTCTCTGACACTGGCTAGGTAAATGAACATACAGCTTAGGGATTATAGCTGAAAGAAGAGGAATCAAAAATCTGGCCTGTGCCATATACGCCTTCCTCTTTGTCCTCAAGTCTCAGTGGATATTCTGTTCTTGTCACAGGAATCAGTCTTACCTGTATGATCTTTGGCAAGAGGAGGAACTGCATTCGTATCTTGGTGCTTGTTTCTAAAACAGCTAGCCAAATAATATTAAAAGTTCTGCTACAAAGAAGGTGTATTTTACTTTAAAATGGCCAAATTGAGGAGCGGTCTATTGCAGAAATCAGCAGACCTGCAGGAGCTTAGATGCTGAGCATCTTCTGTGTCTGTTGTGTAGGCAGAGAGGCTCTGCCTGGGAAAAGGAAAGGTGGGCTGCTCCTGGCTGACTTCAGACTTCACAGGCCCAAATGCACACTGGTCTTTTGATCTGTTGCTGCTCCTGCCACAGCTAACACCCTCTTACCACAGTGCCCTCTCTTTGCCATTGAATTTCCTCCTCCTCAGCATGCCAAATGTGTCCTGCTGGGAGAGTGAGCATGCCCACGTAGGAGTTGCAAACTAAGAGGGGAAACATTAGGGACTCCAGACCCTATGTAAGGCCCAGGCAGATCTCAACCTGAGCAGGCTTCACACTGTCTTATGTAAAATTACTCGAGAGCAGTGTATATATATATAAAAAAAAATATATAAATAAACGAATAAAAGTTGAAGCTTTCTTCATTATTTCCCCCCACTGTCCCTTCTCCCCAGATCTAAGATGAAGAATCAGCAAAGAGAATGATGGTAGCCTTAGGCAAAATGCTTTGGAGATGAGACTGTAGAGGAAGAAAAGAGAAGGCTGAAAACTTTCAACACAGTCTGTCAGCCCTTAGCACTGACTAGGAACCTGGCAGGTCTGGAAAGACTTCATCAGTGACTAATGATTGTGTTCTCTGCAAACCTTTTGCAATATCTGCTGCAAATTAAGTTTTGATAGTTAAATAAGCACACGGAGCAACTGAACGTGCTTTTTGATATCTCTTGTGTATGCACTGCCTGTATTTTTGCATGGATCTCTTGCCTGTACTTTATTATAGCACTGGACAGGTTCAGCATAGCTCTTAAACAGTGGCCATGTCGGAGCTGATATAACCCAACCCTTAGATACATTTTTCTCTTTAAAGAGACCTGGTATGCAGGCAAGCCTCAGGGTGAGCTATGAAAGCATTAGAAGTGGCTAAAGTATGAAGTATTTCAAACTAATGCTGTTGTAATAAAATAATTATGTCTGGTATTGGTTGGCTTAGACTGCTGACTAAAACTGTGCTGCATCAAAATGCTGTGATACCAGTGTATCAAACAATACTGCCTTTGAAATAAGCGTACTTTGAAGCTTCTGGACCATATTCATTGCTACGTTACTTCCATTTATACTGGTGTGAAATTAATTATAGGCAAAACATTTATTGCAGTATGGTAGAAGAGGATGACTGTGGTTTAGGGTGTTTAAACAGGGCTAATATTGCTTAATATCAGATTTATTAGTATGTCAGTGAGACTGCAAATGTAACCCAGTTCTTCTCTGATGGAGATGTGCAGAAAGTAAAAATGCACTGAAGTCTCTGAAAGGGTTCTTTCAAGTTTGAATGTACTAAAAAGGTGAGTTACAAAATGCTTTTTTTTCCTTGGAGATGATGCTGTATAATTGCAATATGAACCTTCTGGAGTTTTCCTCTCTTGTGCCAGATGCACATACCCCAACACTATCCTATTACCTGATTATAGCACCTCTGCTGTAATCTTTTCTGCTTTAAGTATGTCTGTCCCAACAAGACACCAAGAAGGTAGGGTAAGAAAAGAAATACATGGCTAAGCATAGATAAGAAGTAGATAGTTAACATATAGTATCATATGGTAAGATAAAAATTATCTATTTTCTCAGAGGCATAAACATTTTTTTTTTTTTTTTTAGTACTAGGGTCAGATGTCTAGTGTGAAACATGAGATTTTAAAGGCAGTGTATTTAGTCTAGTAATATTGTGCAATAGTAATTCATTGAACATTATTTTGGTATTGTTAAAAGGTAACAAAAAGGCAAGTAAAGAACAAAATCACCATAAACTCATCAAAAACATGAATATTCAAATGTTTCTTTTCACCTGATTCTACCTGAAGAATCATAAATTCCTAAAAACAAGCACTCCTCCCAAAATTATCTTTGTAATAATTTTTGTTGTCTCTTCTTTCAAATCTACTCATTGGATAGCCTAGGATGTATGTAAATAAGTTCGTCCTGGGTTTTGGTCCTTATTTTTGTTTCTTTGTACTTGTAAGCAGTTTAACTAGAACAGGGAAGGGAAACCTGTATGTTATACAGTGATAATATGATCTGGTAGATTCTCAAATGCAATACACGTGCAAATCAGAAGTGCTTGAAATAATTTCAGCTCCTTTTAGAATTACATCAGGGAGAACAACATAAAGGAACTTGCCCATAAGTTACTGCACTTATTATGAAATCCCTCAGAAACCTCCCCAGTGAAATGCAACTGAGATTTGTAAGTCAATATAGGAGATGCAACAGAACCAGCTCTAAGATCATCTACTTTCTAGAGACATCTTGACATGCCAGTGTTAACTTCCCACTTCTAACTCGTTTCATTATAAATTCACAAAAGTCAAATCTATTGTATGTTATGAATTTGTAAGTTGAAACTATGACCTTTTTAATTTAAAGCAGCAAAACGCACACAACAAAGCAAATCTTCATAGGGCTAGTAATTGGCATACGGCATGTTGATGAAAATAAAAGTATGACATAGTTTTTCTTTTACTTTCAAGGAAAACTCTACTGTGTTTTAAACAAACTTTAGATATTACTAATAAAAAGTTATTGTATTGGTTTCCAACCTACATGACAGATGACTGCCAGAAATGTTACATGAGGCTATGGATAGTAACTGGGGTTCTGCTTTAGGCTCAGATAAAATGTTAACAAGGCACTTAAATGGCTCAATCCCTTTTCTTCCTTGGCAAAGAGGTAGTAGCCTTTCTCTGCCTATCAAGATTTAACAGTCAGCTGCTGAGATCGATGCCTGAGCTAGTTATTAGAACAACATTTTTTATTTCATTCTCAGGAAGACCTATTTCCAGGTAACATACTGACAACAACAGACATACAATAAAGCGGGTGTAGGTTTTTTCTGAAGTTAAATTTGCGATTAGTACAGATCATGTGTTTATAGAATCTCTGAGCTTTCTTTATAATTATTTACTTTAATATTCATATATAAAGGAAGAGTAGAGAGGGATTTCTAGTCTAGTACCAGATTCTTGATCCTACTGCAAGTATCTTGAAGTAATGAGGTAAAGAGGTTTTCTTTCTCTCTGTGCTTGTGGCAAAGACTTGGCAACTGTAGTAGTTTCAAATGTAGGAACAGAAGTGCCAGTATCTTTAAACACTGGTCAGCAGATGTTATGTAAATTCTAGGCTAGAATACAGGGGAAAGAGGTTCACATTGATAGAAAATGTTTTGCGCCAGAGGCTAGAACTAAACATAGGCTGCATAGACCATTATTTATTGGTTGGAGTGAAAGGCCGTGAAACTTACAACCTATTCTGTACAAGAGCATTTTTTGTGAGGGTGTGGAAAAAAATCTGTCATTTTTCAAAAAAAACTTTGAGGTGTTTACATTTGTATCATGGTAGAATAAGGATATTTTAACATCTTGACTCACCTTAGGAAAAAAATTCCAACCCACCTCTAGATGCAACATCAGATAAAGCCTCTGGGCTCTGGGCGCTATGTATCTTAAACAGGTTTGATACTACTGATGGAAAAATAGAACACAACATTTTAATTTCTTTTTATTTAGGGAAACAACAGAATAGTAGACTTTTCCTGTGAACAGTGGATTATAATATCTGATTACAATATTTATTGCTTAATTTATATAAAGCTAACTACTGCAGAGTGAGGAGATAGATAGTATTTATTTTGTTACCCACAGGAGATTTAATAAGTGGATTATCTTCAGTTCAATGACACATCTCTAAAGTAAACCAAGTAAAGGAATTTCAGTCTCTTCAAAAGCATTTCCATGGTGAAAGCTTATGAAGTGACTGTTTCAGCTGACGTAATATTAGCTTGAGTTTTCACTCAAAATGTTGCACCTGGGATGAAATCCCCTCTGTCAAGCACATATAAAAAGAAGGTAGCTATATAAATAAGTAAATGACAGATAAAAGTACTTTTTTTTCTAATATTTTCTGTTGAACAGGTCAACACTGACTTTCTTTCACTTGCATTGATTTTATACTGGATCTATTCTTCTGATCTTTGGTTCCTCCTGACTTAAATCAAGATGTTGTCAAAGGAGAACTGGAGCCAGTTTCTCTGGGTTGACAACCACTTGGAATGATTACGGAACAAAATCTTAAGTTTCCTTTCATTTGTAGTGAGCTGATTAAATTTAATGTAGGGGTATTTCAGTTAATTACTTTGCAATTCAAAATACAAAAAAAATTTCCATAAAGCATTTTCTAATCATAAAATACTCTGTAGAATAAGTTTTATGCCAATATTCTCTTACTGAAGATGTTAGCAAGAATGCCATTTCAGAGTATCTAAAAGCTTGGTTCTGTAGTTAGTCTGGTTATGAAAAATGATAAGTGTATAATGTACACTTTAGAAACATTTTCTTAAAATGTCACAGGAGCATGAAACACTACAGAGCCAAGGCTGATACTTCAGTCTTTACTTCCTTTTATGCTTATTACTCCATACATAGCTCCTTTGACTTCCAAGTACTTAGTGTGGGGCTATCAGGATCTGGCTGTATAGGTCTAGAATGTGATGAAATTATGGCAGCCTGAGTTCCTATTCGTGTTACTTATTGTATCTCCAAGGGCTATGAAAGCTCTAAGTGGCTAAAGTGCTGCTGACCACCCCTTTGCTTCTGCTCACTTTGCCTAGGTGGAAAAGTTGAGATGGGATGAAAGGCGGTGGAAAATTTCTGTGTGAATAAATGCTGCCTCTCTTTTGATATAAGAGAGGGATTTAGAAGTTGAAACTTAGAGCCAAGCACTCTTTTCTCTGCTTCCAATTTCCTTCCTCCCTCTTTGTGGTCCCACAGCATGACAGCCAAATTTTCTTGTACTTTGGAATGAAGCTGAGAGTCATTTTAGAGTAGACCGGTGTAATCAAATTGGAACCAAGACTTTAGATGGAAATCCCTGTTTCATGCTCTTGAGTGGTATGAGGCTGAAGGTTAAAAAGAGTGTTGTCTTCAGAAGAACCTGCAATAAAACTGCATGTGTTTCACTGAGGCTGGGATTTCATCCTATATATCTGCACTTAAGTGTTGAATCTTGTATTCTGGGTTGCAGTATTTTCATTACTCTTTCAGCTTAGTTATATGAAAGATAATGTTTATCTCATGGTTTCATCTGAAACCTTGTGGAAGAGAATTCAAGTTGTGGATGCATTGTGGCTTGTTGATACTTTAATGTTTTCCAGAACAGCTACTATACTTTTTTTTTTCCAAACATGTTTTCCTTCCAGTTTCTATCTGCTTGCTTCTTTGACTTGACTTTAATGTACAAATTTTTGGGGTGTAAGTAATACATTTCTCCGTACAGCATGTCACTGAGATCCTGTGATCAGTCTGTTGATTTTGGGGCTCCAAGAAATAGTCAGCTTAAGCTGCTACAGGAATAATTAGTAAAGGAGATAACACTGGGAGTGGAGAAATGAAGTTCCAGTAAAATTGGGTTAAAGATGTGAGAAGGAAAGAAAAAAAAGAATTAAATAGAGAAATGAAACCCATAGGCTGGGTAGGTGACCTTCTCCTAGTATGTGCTACATGCTATAGTAAGTACACAGGTGTTGAAATGATTGACATAACATACCAGAGGGTAAGAATAATGCAATGATTAAGCAAATCAAAACTCATGTTAGCCAGAGTTTAGATTGTTATATATTATCTTACAGCGTCTTCTGCACTGCTAGGAGGGCTGGAGGATGTATGTGGAGAAAAGGGCATGGTCAAACTTGTATTGGTTTAAACTACGTGACATTTATTCACTTGATACTCAGCTATCTGAGCTCTGCTAATGTTGAGTTAATTTAATGTTGCTGTGGACAAAGTAAAAAATGAAATGGGCTATTCATTTTAGTTTAATATTAGTTAAATATACCCTTTGAAATCTTGTCATCCTGCTGTTCTGATCATTGTCGTAGGTGACAAAAATAGTATCTTTAAAATATTGGGAAAAGTGAAATGTATTCTGTGTGCTTTCATTTAGGTAAACTGTTTCAGTGCAAGTTAGCACCAAATACAGATGTTTACTACTTAACTAAGTTCTCTTAGTATACAATCTATTGCTTATTATTCCCCTAAAGATGATAATAGGACACCTCTTTGCTATCACTGTATATATTATGAATAAAATGATTACATGCACTGTATTACTCTAATGTAGGTCTCTGTTTCTGGAACTAAATGTTTTCTGACTAAAGAAAAATGGTTTTTAATAGATTTTGATAGGTAAAGTAATACCTTTTGTACAGTGGGCTTTGAATATACAAGATTTCCTTTTGAAAATATTATCTTATTTTGAGATTTTTGAGTTGAGTACCTTTTTTCTCTCCCTAAAGATTAGCTGAACTTGGAGTTTAGGATTTACTTTAGTTCCTTGGCAGGGATGTGCTTTTTCGTGATTACTAGTAGCCATTATGTAGTTTTGAGATGTATTCTGGAATTAAAGGGCATGAAACGCATCATATACTCCGTGATGTGCATAGTTGAGTAGACCCCAACTTCTGGAACAATGTCACCTTGGTTACAAGAAATAGTTTGAAAATACGAATTCTGAATGTTCAAAAGTCGGAAGGTCGATAAGGAAGACTAAGAAATCCTTGTGATATCTGAGCCAAAATGTGTATTTTAAAGTGCATGCAAATACTAATGAATATAATCATTCTCATGGCACATTTAATTTGATTTTTTTTTTCTTGGAGAGATCAAGTGAGTTTGGCTGATTTATGCTGATTATGACAATGTTAAAGTGAAGGACAAATATGGATGCCTAAGAGTAGCAAAGTACAGTGCTGTAGAATGCTTCATCTTGAATCTCCTCCCAATCCTTTACCTTGTCCAACAGCTGATAAGCTGGAAAGCTTTACTATTATAAGTGAATGTGCACACTGTAAATTCCTTAGGGCAGGAATCCTGTCTGTTTCTGTAAAATATTCTGCATAGCAGTGAGTCTGTACTATCTAAACAGCAATAGAGCCAGTAGAAGCAACTAGAAAACCCTCTTATTTTGGGTAAGAATCCATCAAGGGAATCTAATGAAAATGAGAAGAAAATGGCATGCTAACTGAGAGCTTTTGATGTATCACTGTTCAGTAAAGAACCTGCCAAGGTGTTTCAGACAGTGGAAGGGAAGGGACAAGGAACCCTTAGACATGCAGCCTTGCTTTTAAGAAGGGTAGGAGCAGTGCCACAAGTCTGGTTCTCCAAATTGCCAGAAACACCATACAACTGCAAAGCTTCCTGCGTGTCAGGCAGTGAAGGAGACTTATACACCTAAGAGCTGTTGAACTGCTGTGTGGGAGAGAGGTATTAGCTCTAGCATGAAAAGGATACCAAAAGCAATGCATCCCTGCTTGTTGGACAGGTGTATGGATTGAATCATAGAATCATAAATTGCTTAGATTGGAAAAGACCTGTAAGATCATCTAGTTCAATCATTTAACCTAGCACTGACAAGTCCCCCACTAAACCATGTCCCTAAGCATTACATCTACATGACTTTTAAAAACATCCAGGATGAGGCCTCCACCACTGCTCTGGGCAACCCGTTCCAATGCCTGATGACCCTTTCAGTAAAGAAGACTTGTGCTCCAGACCCCACACCAGCCTCGTTGCCCTTCTCTGGATATGCTCCAGCCACTCAATCAAGCCATCTGGGCTTGTAGCATCAAACGCAGGATCAGAAACTGCCCCTTTTACTCATGTTGGAAAGTACTGTAATTTCATAATGAATTTCACTTGTGGAAAGGGAGAAAAGAGGCAGAAAGAGCCTAAATCCTTTGGGCCTGTGAGAGTCAGAGCTGTGTGTACCCTGACTATCAAAGTTTTCATGAGGTTCCTCTGATTAAAAAGTGTATCAGAAAAGCCAATGAGAAGACAGGCCAAGGGTTGACCTTCTTGTTATAGGCCAGGCTTGGCACCTTGTAAGGCCCCTGGCAACACTGAAAACTCCCCAGACTGTCCAGTGAGGGGAGAATTTTTCTATAGCCAGTAAGGGTGAGTTTGTGCATCAGAATCGCACAAGGACAAAAGATTCTCATCCACCTTTTAATAACAGGCAAAATACAAAGTAAACCACGTCTTGTAAGGAGTTCCATTCCCGACTGACCTATTCTGCATGGAATCGGCATCTAATTGCAGAACTAGGGACTAAAATTCACGTAGACTGACTTAGTAACTTTAAGAACAATTGTAATTTCACTTTTGAGTTTCTATAGAAGGGCCTGATCCTTCTTGATTAATTCAGAAGTTTTGCTGTGGTGTTTTGTTTTGGGTTTTTTTCGCGGAACGAAAGGCTAGCTGTACAAATGATTTTCCTATGCTTTTGATTAACATTTTAAAGAAATTACATTTATGCATACATCAGTTCTTTAAAATATAACCTCAATAATATTAAAGATACAGTCTACACTAAAGGAAATCAATAATAGTCATTTAAGAACACCATCTACATTTTTCTCTTCTGTGACATGCATACATTCTAATTAAAAATGTATGGTATTTGTACTATAGAAGGAGACTAATTGAAGAGACTATTAATATATGTATAACGTTTTATAAGGAGCACCATTCGAGAATGCAGTGTAGCAAGGGAGGAAGTATTGCCAAATGATACTTGGTAAACAGAGTTTTGCAGTTCTAAGCACAAGGATGAACTAACGGAATTTTTTTTATGACATGTGGATAAAGGCTTTGATTTTGTGTGTGGTGTGTGTCAGGAACAATGTTAGTTCTCCCCAGTCCTCTAGTGCTACCTTCCCCCAAAACACTGGTCCAAATGAAAAGAAAGACCGTAGGACTGTAGCTTCCTCCTGAATTTTCGTACAGACAACAGAGCTGCAAATTTTAACTCTCCATAGACTGAAATGTTTCATGTATCAGTGGAAATAGGTATGAGCTGGTGTCATTTAGACTTTCCTCTGAGCTCTCAGAATACTAGGAAATGTCCTGTGCTCATGACACCTTTATTTTGGATGATTTTTTTAATGTCTCAAATAATAATAAAAATGTATCTGTCAGTGTTTTCTGAAGCTGTCTTAGTGCAGTAATTGTGTACAGGTTTGAAAAAGGACATAAACTAAAATGCTGGCTTAACAGACGATACATATTTATAAGAAATACTTACTGAATTCATTCAGACTCAGAGGGATCCTGGAGTAGCAACTGCAAAATCAAGCAAACAGGGTATTGAATTGTAACAAAGCAAAATTTGAAAGAAAAGTGTTTGTATGTTGGAAGTTGGACCTTGTGGAAGCAGGTGGCTTGGTGCATGGTGAATACCTAATCAACAGAAGATTTAGTCTTCAAGGGCTGTTTCCCATTAGAGCTTTTCCTGTGTAAGCACTTACTGGTTGACCTCAAATAAAGCACTGCATCCTTTTGAAATGATGGCTTACTTGCAGGGCATCTTATCCCCAGGTGACTGATGTCATCACAAATGAATAAATCATGTATATTTACTTCTATTGCAGTAGTAAGAGTTGTCTTTAAAAGAATGTTTCTATTTATGTGCAGGAAGGGCTGTGTGGGAGAGAAGCTGAGATATTGAATAACTAAAAAAGATGACAAAGGACAGAATAGTATGGCTACTAAAATGATCATGCTCATAACATTGTCATCTGTCCTTGTCAGCAGCAGTTGAGAAAACTATTTGTGCTTACAAATGTAAAGATTTTGAATAATGGAAAACAAAAATTAAAAATGCAAGTTTGGGTATGATGTCACCTGGTAGTTTTTAAGTGTCTTCTAAGTGCAACTTTTTCTAGGGAGTTGGAATAAATTTATTTCAACTTTGGCATCACTGAGAGCTAAACCTCCATCCATAGGTCTCAGAGCACCTCCAAACAGCAACATGTAATGCTTTGTCAGGTAATACTGCTGTTGCCTTCATCTTTGTTTTGAGCTGACAGTAACAGGACAGATAGAAGCAGATAAGAAATGATGAGAAGGAAGCTATAGAATTGCTTCATGTCAAAAAGGACAGAAGTAATTAGTAAAAGTTTAAAATGCATCAAGGTTAGTCCTCTGGAAGATAACACGCTTAGCTCTCCTGGGACCTTGCACAACTGTGAGCAGAAGAAAGGGAACCAATACACCTATGAACAGAAAGAAATTTGAACTCAAAGGTCTGTTATTCCACAGATGGGCAAAAAAGTTTGAGTGCTCATAAGCCAACATGATTTATATATGGAATGTGAATTTGGACACCAAGTTACACAGTGAAATTATGCAAACCTTATTCTAAAACACTTCAAATATTCAATACAGACTCAAATAGTTTGAATTACATTTGTATTGGAGGATAATAGCAGAATGAAACCCTATTATAAGACACTTTTAGTGAGCTTGGCCAAAATCATTGCATAACTACTAGGATTAACATTTTTGAATGCAGGTTTGTTTGGCTTTTTTTTTTTTTTTTTCCCTTTACATGACCTTTTACTTTTCAAGCAGTATGACTTTTTTTTCTGAGAAAGAGGAATAAAGCCTATGGCAATCTAGTTTTAGAAGCTGCAGTAAAGAATATAGTTGATTGGGATAGTTTGCCTTGAACTCTCTACATCATAGGTGACAAAGCTATGAATTATTTTTCTGATTACTCCATACCCTGTCTGTGGAATGGTTTAGTGGCCTTCTTACTTGGACACTGCAAGCAGTCTCTGCATAGCTAATGAATGAGATGCAATGGTAACAGCAATTAGCAGTGTTTCAAGAACTGAATGGTACCATATCCACAGTACAGGCAGACAAGACTGGTCAGCAGTGGGGAAGTTATAATACAGAGAACTGAAGATGTAGCCACGGCTCTGAGTGACAGTGACAGTCTCCCTTTCCTGCAGACTAGAAGAGGTGATGGGCTGCATGGCAGAGAGCATGAGGAATCTTCTGAGGGGACCTGAACAGTGGGAGAGTAGTTAGCACGCAGGAGGGAGTGACTTCAGGCAGTGTATCTCTACAGCACCACCAAACATGATACTCAGCCTTAAGGTACAGTTGAACCTCTATAACTATTTCAGAAGAGAAGCTTATTAATCATAATTTTGTAGCTAAATTTTTTCTACCTGCAAGCTTTCTACCTCACTGAGAAGGATGTAATTATGTTGGTAAAAATAGCAGCACTCTAAGCCTTTCTCTTTGAAACAATTTATTTTGAACAGATATTTTAATTAGTGTTTTAACACAGATGCAAAAAAGCCAAGTTTATTTGCAACTTTGTTAACCAGAGCCAGCCTGTCATTATGCTAAGCATATGTAATGATAACAAAATGGAGTTGGTGCCTACATGTCTTATGCTAACTGATGCACTTTATAGAAATACAAATATCAATTTATGAAAGCAAATAACTGCAGAACAAACAATAAAACATTAATTCCCACATAGGAATGCTAGCAAATAACAGCACAAGTATTTGAACTTGCAGAGCAGTTGAAATGCCAGTGCTTATCCACAGCAGTATAAACAGGTATGCAGGTGCTAGAATATAGAGCTGGACCAGTGAATCCACCCAACTAACCAGTGGCCTGAGTAGCTTATCATAGTTATCTTCTTATTGTTAGTACATTGTCAGCTTTTTTATATCTGACTTCATATGTCTTGAATTGCTGATCATTTTAACGTAATACATAGAAAATGTAAAACTGCAGGAAAAAAGGGAAGGGCTTTGAAGTTTTTTCTTACCTTTTAATGTGTTCCCGCTGCACATAAGATAAAAGGAGCCAAAAATATTTCCACACCCAGTTGCTTTGTAGTGTTTGCTTGATTCTCAAGAGGAAAAAAAAAAAAGCTTCTGTACTAGGTCCCCTTAGCCTTTTTACGAAATGTAACAAGATTTTTCCAGGAGAATGAGAAAATGGGCAGTTTCTAAAAGACTGAACATGGTGCTAAGGAGTCTAAGCATGTTTTAAGAATGTAGGCCAAAAAATAAAGTTAAAGTATAAAAGTGGGCTACCCTGAATCTTACTTTCAGACTACCTTCCTAGTCTTTCTTCCTTTGCACATTATGGACTTGTTCTGCAATAATGCAGTCAAGGTCACATATACAATTCTGGTCCAATAAGACTTGGACCAGCACCTTCTAAAATATTTTTTTCTGTCTCTTCTAGCATATGTATATGCATGCTTAGTCTTGTTACTTAGATACGGAGTTTGAAGATTATATTGTTCCTCTATTTTGCAGTGTAGTGGGGAGCAAAAGTAAAGGCATTTCTGCTGCTTCCTTCCACTCCCTTTGTAAACCAGATGGGTGATGTTAGAAGGTATAAAAAGGCGCATGAATAATTTGATTAAGGAACTGAATTTATGTATGGTCTCTGAATGTGCTGTATGAGTATTTGGTACCTGGATGTTAGAAATAATGGTATAACAGACCCTGAGTTGTAGGTTTTGGTCTTCCCTGCCCGCTTCTCCCCCGCTCCCCCTCCCCCCCAACAACTGGTGATTGCAACTGTAGATTTCGTAGGACCTCTTATTAAAACTGCTAGTTA
>JAVKLA010000039.1:11720426-11746717 GCA_034782735.1 Sagittarius serpentarius | reverse complement strand
CCTGATACTAACATGAAACCTTACTGGCACCTTAATGCCCTTATTTGTAATTACCGCTTCTGGGGAAAAAAAAAAGATTATATAGAAATGAAAGATGCCAGAAGTTTTTCATAAATGCTAAATTTCTGTTAAGAAAATCTTGTTAAAACCCAATTACAAGCACTAGTGGCATCTGAGTTTAATGAACCAGCAAATATAAATAATCATAGTATAGCAGTTAATGAGGGCTGCCCTTGGAAGACTTTGGGTTTAGACAGGAAATTTGTAAGCATTTCACAGTTCATGTACACAAACGCTTGGTGTGAGTGAGGCCTGAAATGTCATCATGGAGAATACATGTGTTCTAGAGCTGGAGGTTACCAGTTTACTTGGTAAACCTGTGAAGTGTTTGAATTGGAAACATAGATGCAGATGTTTTATGCAAACTTGCCAGTTTTGTCGACACTATTAAATTCATCACAACTTAACAGATAGAAGTTCAATTTCCATTTAATGAATGTGCTGTGATACTTTGAGTCATTTCTTTTCTCTTATAAATACGTAAAAAAAATCTTTCTTAACTGTATTTGTCTAAATTCCATTACTCAAGTTCTCATAATGACTGAGTTTTCAGAAAACATTCTTTGATGTAACACTTAACAATTTAGGTTATTTGTAACTGATTTTTTTGGCATTTTCAGTCACTATTTCATTGTGCCTTAAAAGAAAAGCAAAGCTTAAAACTTATAACTTTCTATCTGAAAGAATATTGAAATGAAAGCACATATAAGAAGGATCTAATTACAACATGCAAAAATAGGATGGTATAAATCCTTCACTTTTAAAGAACTTTGTTTTGAATTGAAGTTTAATCAAATTGTACTTGAAGTGTTCGAGTTCAGAGAGGAAAGCTCAGAGTATTAGCCTCAATCCTATAAACCCCTTCTCCTGTGATAAGTCCTTCTTCACCTGAACAGTCTGACTGATGTCAGTGGCTTGAGTCCTCATCTGCCTCAAATTATATAGTACAATTCACAAGGAAATTAGCCTTTGAAATTTTCACAGACTATATTATGGCCATGTAATATGCCTACATTAGTCTTCCCTCTCTGCAAGACATGGGGAGAAGTTTCTGTAACTGGTGCAATGACAGTGGAGACTGTGGCTATCTGGAAGGTTTAAAGATGGTGATTCTCTTGTTTGTGGAGGGTTACTCTGAGGTGTATACTGTATGAATTCTGATCAATGTGTATTTACCATGCATATGTTTGCAGGCACTGCATGGGTTCTTTGCAGCATGCTGGGGATTTCCAGGCCGACAGCAGATGCTGTGACAGTATCTGATGATTCACAGCAGGTATTCAACCACTATATATAGAGTGTGTAGTGGTTTGGGGAATGTCTATTAAGAACAGCCCACAAAACCAAACCCAACAAACACACACCTAGGGAATACAACAAATCCAGCTCTTCAGAATCATTCAAGAGAGACTGCCAGATAGAGAGACATGACTGGGGAAAAAGCAGATGCATGACAGAACTAATCACAAATGCCAAGTATAAATAGGGACAGATTTGTTAAGGAGCAGTTATTGATTCTTGTGCCTTTCCCTTCTGCTTTGATTGATGCCTTCTGTTCCTTCTTCCCACGCACAATTATTCATTTCTCATTTTTCTTACAGCAGTATTCCCATTTTCTTCTCTGCATAAAGCATGACCGCTCAGATTTCAGCAAGGCTTCCACTTATCCTTCAGAATTGGCTTACCCTGCACTGCCTTCAAGTAACTAGCTGACTAAAATTGAGCAATGTGGGTGTACTTACCAGAAGTAAGGAAACGCAAGACATGAATTGTATGTTTTACTCTTCATATGTTGCCTGTGTCCTCTATGCATGTTCCTTGTAGATGTTCTGTATTAGGAATGAAAGCAAACCAGGTAAATATCCGGCCAGAGATTGCTTAACTCTGATTAGAGCTGGAGGATGAGTATGTGAAACAAGCAAGCAGTGAAAATTAAATTAAAAAATAGATTCAGATGGAAATTTTGCAAGTATATTTTGTTCTTGTTTCTGCTTTTTGTTGTTTTGTTGAAATAAGAAAGACGATAGATTTAAGTTCACTCTGAAGCTCCTTGTTCTATATGCAATGCATGCATCTTTGGGTTGTTTTGCTCTCTCTTAATTGTATTCAATTAAAATACTATTTTGAAGTGGAAAGTGTAAAATTCAACCTGAAATGTTTCAGAAATTTCCTTCTCCATATGTTCAATCAGATTATTCAGTAATTTGATCCGAATTTAAATTTTTTCAAGTGCCAAATGCTCTTTGTGTTAAAAAATTATATATAGTGTCAAAACACCCAAGTGTAGTAAAATACATAGTTTAAAAATACCTCAATTAATAGCTTAGAGACTAAGTACAATCCTAGTGTTCATGTAATATTTCTAGCATACTAGAGCGTAGTACAAATGCCTAAATGAGATGAATCACCCTGATAAAATTCAACTGAAAAATTACTTTAACCTTTTTGAAACAATGCATTTTGACATTTCCAAAATGAAACAAGACCCATGATTTCATGTAGACTTTTCCCACTGAAGCTGCCATAAAAATCAACAAGTTCTCATGACATGTTTTGAAAGAGAGTGCATTATATATTCTAGTTAGAAAACGGTACCACTGTTTGTCAGTCTTTTTGTTACCTGACTCTACTGTTAAAGAGGTTTGGGAACTTAAAGCATGGGCCTTGCTTGCGTTATAATTGGGTTTTAGACATGTATTTTCTTTGAGCACTTTTTTACCTTTAGTAATTGAAGTCCTGAGGTACAGACTACTCTACAGCAAGGACGTACTTCTGATCTTAACTTCGGCTGGTCCAAAGAACCACTACCCCACCAGAATGCAGTGGCATGATGGTTATAAAGAACAATTGTACATCAGTCCTGCAAATTTTAAATTACATCCACAATATTTTCCTTCTATGAGAAAGCATTTTAGTCAGTAAGGTGTGCATTGACTAGACAGGCATTTATTAGAGGAAGACGGCTCCTGAGTGATCACCAATCTGTTTGGAGTTTGATAGAATATGTGGACATTGGTACTGCGCTTCTGCACCACAGTCGGTCTCAGGTCCCCAGATGACTTTTCATGGATGGAGATGGAATCTGTTTTTTTTTTTTTAATAGTAAGGGAACTTAATGAAAATATCTGCATCTAAGAGATTACTACTTACACCATTTGCAACTATGTACAATTGTTCAACTTATAATTGATAGTAACTTTCTCTCAACTATTCCTTTGTAAAAAAGATACTGTAGGCGTTTCCCTTTTTCTTTTCGTTTTTAAATCTCGATAACTTACTGTTGCAGTCAGACACAAGCAAGTTTGACAGAACATCACTGAGCCTGATTCTGTTCTCTGCTTTACTTGTCTAAAGCAGAAGTCACTCCACTGCTACAAATGCAGCTACAGTATGGCAAAACTGGTCTTGGAGCAGATTCAGACTGACAGAATAGAAGCCTGCTGATCTGCTAAATCCCAAGGTGGTGGTGTACAGAGAGGAGAATGACACGTGGGTTTTCAGAGCTAAACCCGGATAATAAATCTCATATTGGTTAGATCTCAGCAGATGAATGAAAGTGGTTACAAAGCGAGCGCTAATTAAACAGACTGTCTGGTTTTCATCTCCGAAGAGATCAACTGCTATTTCACATACATAAAGGAAACATTATGTTTTACTTCTGGTGGCTTTGATAGAAATAGTTTAAAAGAATATTCTCATTTTTTTTTAAGACTTCCCACAAGATTTCATTATATGACAAAGCCCCAACAACAAAACCAAAACCCCCACCAGTCATGTCATGTATAATAAAGTGGCATACTGAGGAAGGCATTCTGGATCAGATCCAAAGTCCCTTTTAATGAATTCAGCTTTTTCCCTCGACTTCTTTTGAGTCTCAGAAGCTCTTACTGAAGAAAGAACTTGAACATACTTGCTATTTTTTTTTTCTCTCCTATTTCTTGTTAAACTTTCTAATGATTTTAGGTGGGTCCGTGACTGTCTTACTGAAGAAGGGGTTGTTGTAGGCCTGAAAAGGACAAGGTGTTAAACTCTAAAATATATATCAATGTGAATGATTTTTATCCAGAAACACAGTTTTGGAACTTTGAGATGAATTACTTGGTTCGGGAGCTATTTGTAGTAGACCTCAAGCATTTCAAGATACGTAATTTTTAAATATGATGTTACTGGAAAGGATTGTAAGTGTGACAAGTGATTCAAATGTCTGTTAGTATTGATTTAGGCCAGGGGAAGGTGAATGGCACTTTCGCAGTCATGGTAAGTCCTGCTTTATGCAGTAATTGTGAACTGTAGTGAGAATAGTGGGGTGGGAGATTACCTCTGTACACAGCAGATTTGAACTTGATACTGGAATGCTGCATATGCTCCCTGCATGTAGGTTTGTGAAAAGATGATAGAATCTCAAGTAAAGAGAAGAGCTTTAGAAGTCATGTGATAGAAAATCAAAGAGGTCAGTTAAGTTTATTCAAATCAATCAACCAGGTGTCTTGTCCCCCCACCCCCCAATTTACATCTGTGGTATCTCAGGAGAGAAATGACAAATTTGAAGTGGGCATCAGCAGAAAAAAGCATAGCAAGAAACAAAGGCTTGAAGATAAATTAGAATCCATGTCTGCATGTTTAATGAAGAATGACTAGTGCCAATCAGAGATGACAAAGAACGATTAAACTATCATTTAAAGTGGTGAATCTATCTATCTTTCAAATCAAAACTTGACAATGTAAATGATGAGGCTCAGTACAGGAGCATCTGAATCTGGTTTGCATGAGAAGTCAATCTAGATGGTCTGGCCCTAAAAGCTATTCAGCCCTGTTATGACTAAGAGCTACAAGGAGATGATTGCTGTTAAAATAACCTGGTGCTCAAAATAAAGACATTCTTTAATAATTTAAGAATTGTAATAAATTTTATTTTCATATCAAAATATACCAACAGGATAAATCTGTCATTAAATAAGCCTGTTGTACCATTGAAACTAATCAAAGATATTTTTTTTAATTGTGTCAGACCTCTCAGGCACATCAGTTACATGTTGATATATGCCCTTGGAAACCTGGAAATGCTGTTAGTTGGGATAAATTTGACCTGAACTAGATAAATTGTCTGTTAATTTAGTATTAGGTTCAAATTGCTATCTCAGTGGTGAATGTTTCATATTCAGGTAAGGTTTCACCTGAAGAGAGAGAGCGTGGCATAGGACAAGCCCAATGGAATATTTAAGTTTCTGGTGCTCTATCATGCTTGTCTCCAAATGCATAATGGGGTTAAAAACAATGTGTATATCTGGATTATATTCTGATTGTGGTTTGAAACTCCATTTTGTGTTTCAAACTAGTAAGTTTCAAATAATAATAAGCTTGGGTTTTTTGCTTGTAATATTAGGTCTAACTCAATTTGCTGCATTTTCTTACTTTTTTTTCTGGTTTCCACTATTTTTCTGAATGAAAGGTATTCTAAAATTATTTTAGCCTCCTGATAAGAAATTCTGTACTTGTAAGGAATTCCAGATTGACTCTTGTGTTAAGGGGAACAGGCTAAAGTGAGTAAATTCTTCCTGAATTCATGTAAAGAATCCAAAAGGGCAGAAATGGGTCCTCTGTACACAGAGAATATGCCCTTTGCTTCTAAAATGAATCCAGCCCTTGCAGCAAATATGCCCCATGGTTAACAGCAAAGAGGAAGACTACTTAGTTAATTATGCTAATTATGCTTTAACTTGGAAGAAAGTAAACAGGTAACGCACACTTGGAAGATACAATATTAGTGCAGCTGGAGTTTCATGACATAATTGGTACAAATTAGAAGTGCCATCTTTAAATTTGCTCCTTGAAGTGGAAAAATGTTAAGTTTCAGATTACTTGACCCCCTCTGCCCCAGCCCTGTGATGTGAGCTACTGGTACATAGCCCAGTACGATATTGGGCATTTTCTTCATTTTAACAGGTTATCCTTTTGACTTCTATACTTAAGTACTTTCTCACAGGCATTTTTGGACTGGAGATATTTTTTTACATTCTGTAAAAGTCACTTGACAATAAAGACAAATTCTGAATGTGAATGTTCATTGAACACTTCAGTACTGTGAAGAATGACAGTTGCCCTTTCAAAACTTCAGACTGATTTCAGAAAATGCAGAAAGGTTGCAACTGCAATTGAACCTCCACTCTGTCATCCTCCTTTTCGGTAGCCTTCCTTACCAAAATAGTTTCCCGGCAGTACTCTGATCCACTTTTTTCCAGCAGGCAAAATTATTTATCAATATGTTGTGTCAGGTTCATACACGATTTTTTTTCATTCAGAAACCCATTGTTTAGGTATAATTTAATGCCTACCTCTGCAAGTAGTTTGTCATCATAATTAGATGGACTTAAAACCACACCCTTCATACTTGTTCTTTTTACTGTTCCCTTGCTTTCCTTGAAAAAAACAAAACAGCAAGAAAGCACAATACACGAATCTCAGAATATATTGTATAATGTTTAAAACGGTGTTAATTTATCTTCATCACTACTGTCTGGAAATGTCTTACGCATTATATTCTTTTTACTTTTTTCACCATAGCAGTAACTGTTCTTAGGTGGCACTGACTTGTTACATGCATAATTTCTAACTCACTTTCCCAAGTTAAATTTAAATCATGACACTCTCTTGCTTTATATAAGGGGTTCTCAAATACTTGTCTTGTGACAATTGCATGCCAAATTCTGTCCTGTAACCTCTTTCCCTGTGCACTCCCATGTATCCCTGTATTCAGCCTCTCTGCCCTCCTGAGACATTTTAAACTTACTGTGTCCCAAACTGGAATACTAAGGTCACTCTACTTAGAATCATAGAATAGTTTGGGTTGGAAGGGACCTTTAAAGGCTGTCTAGTCCAACCCCCCTGCAATGAGCAGGGACATCTTCAACTACATCAGGTTGCTCAGAGCTCTGTCCAGCCTGACCTTGAATGTTTCCAGGGATGGGGCCAGTGTTTCACCACCCTCATCATAAAAAATTTCTTCCTTATATCGAGTCTGAATCTACCCTCTTTTAGTTTATAACCATTACTCCTTGTCCTGTCACTCAGGCCCTGCTAAAAAGTTTGTCCCCATCTTTCTTATAAGCCTCCTTTAAATACTGAAAGGCTGCAAAAAGGTCTCCCCAGAAATCTTACCCAAATCCCTAGAGAACTGTGTTTTATTACTGCTTGATCATAATTAGGATTTTCAATTCAAGTTTACTGAATATGAACCTTTCCCATGAAAATATTCTGCAGTTGAACCTTTAAATGCCCTTTCTCATTTTATTACTGCAGGAGGAGATTCTCTCTATACCTTTCTATTAGCTGGCTTTAACATGCCTCTTGTAATCCCTAACAAGCTCCCACATTCTGTGTTTTATATATATATATACACACACACAAACATATATATCTCTATAAATAAATAAAAGCATATATTGTGATATTTGCTCAAATATCACAAATATTGGTGGTGGGAAAAAGTTAACAACATTTCTGTAGTGGGAAGAGTGAAACTGGGCAATAGAATTTTACCATCCGTAAGATATCAGTGATGATAAAGATACCAAGTTCTATAGTACTGTGCGATGAATGCTGGTCACAGTCCAGATCAAATTATCTAACACCTGGTTTTCATGAAAAATGAGTGACTGACTCAGTCTGAAGAGAGCTGGTTGGAAAAATGATGGCATAGATCCATATGTGAAAATATGGCCTGATGCACAGAAAATGATTATAAATCTATTTTTAGTTCCATACATCTTGCTATTGCTATTTTTTCATATGTGTGATAAGAAATTAAAAATCAGAAAAAAAGGATGTTCTTCTGCTTGGGTTAGACAAATCAAAGTAAAACTGTAACAAAGTTATTCAGATGTTTCTGAACTGAATGAAAACTGTATGAAGGTAGGACATATATACTATTTTTCTTTCTAAATGGAGCTGTCACTATGTTTAAAATATAAAGAAGTGAAAGAGGTGTTTTGCAAGTGACAACAAAAGAAAATTTTAGTTAAGGTCAGATTTAAACTTCCAAATTAGCTGTCCAGTAGTCAGGAGGGTAGTTTACATTTTTTAAATACAGACAGAGTTTTCTCTTAGGAACAATTTCTTTGTAGGATTACACGATCAGGCAAATGCATTGCACCCTTTCTCCATGCCTGTCATTTAGATCTATGGTGTCAATGTGTAAAGGGAAGTTCACCAAGTTCAGTGACCTTGACTGTAATACTATTTGAAAATTAAGTCTCCTGTCCACTTGTTTGTTTTTACTTTTGTGTGTCCTAGAAGAAAAAAATTTTTTACTTCTTTCGGAATTGTTAAGTGGAAAATATATAATCAATCTATTACAAAAACAGAATGTCATCCCAGAAAATAAATGCTCAGAGTACATATGTTGTGTAGGACATTTATTGTATAATAATGATGTAAAATTAAGATAATGATGCTGTGAGATAAGAACGCATGTTCAAACACTGAGCTTTGACTACAGTGTATTTCTCTTAAATACCTACAACTAGACAAACCTATTGTTACACATTCTGCTTAGATCTTCATTACTGATCTATAATGCTGTTTCATTTTCTTTTAATGACCAGGAGCTGCTGCAGTGTGCCATTTTAAATTCTGTTTGTGTGCTGCAAAATTCTGAGACAGGTGCACAAATGTCATCCAGGTACCTTTCTTTTATAGGAGTTACATTTCTGTCTTACGTTTATGCACTGTGGTAGAAATGTCTGCCATAAGCGCATAGGTGCTTAGGTTGATACAAATTTTCATAGCTCAGCTGAAGTCAACTGTATCCATTTCTACTGACTGGAAAGATAATACTCATTTCCAGAGTCTTGACGCAAGCTCCAACTTCCCCCTTTTTTTTTTTCTTTTTTTTTTTTTTTAATAACTATAATACAGTCCTCTCACACTCTTATCTGTAAACTCACTAGCTTTTAAACTGCTCTCAAGGTTTTTTGTTGTTGTTGGTTTTTTCCCTGAATAAGGACTTCGGGTATTTGATATTGTCCTTTGGCAGGAAGCTAAGGGTTGAATTAAAAAAAAATAAATTAAAAAGTGAACAGAGCTGAAACACCTGTTTAAATCATGAAGCAAGGAACAAAACAGCAAGGCTTCTTAAATCCAGCTTTCGTCTCCAGTCGTGTTCCAACGTGGAGTGCCTATGCTGGACCCATATTTGGTTTTGTTTTGCAGTAGATGCAATTACATAGTAATAATTTCATTTCAGCATTCTCCCTTTTGTCAAGGGCACTGTAGACAATGTAAGTGTTTTACACGTGGGTCTGACTGTGTAAGCTGGTTTGTTGAGAGAGAAGGAGAGGCTCCACAGATTTGGAATTTGTAAATAGCTATAACGAGCTGAGTTGCTCATCCACTCTCACCACCTCTTACAAAGGTTGTCTAGTTTTACGTTTTACATATTTCACATACACAGTGCAAGGAAACAGTCTCCACTTTGCAAAACTTCTAGGAAAAAGAATCCTGTGAGACTGATTAAATCTTTTCTAGAATCCATAAGGAATGACGTCTCTCCATGGACAAGCTGTGGTAGAAGGCTGTCACTGTGTGCCTGTTTGGCTGGTACTTTTCTATTATTGCCACTGCTTCTTAGTGTCACTGCTTTGCCTGGGCACATGGCATCATCTCTCCCTGCTTTGTAGGGCGGAGGCTCAACAGAGGGGAAACTGAAATGATTCAGGACTACTTTATGGCTGTGCTAATCCTTTCGTCAAAAGTCTGTGCTCTGCCACAGTCTTCCTTCTGCTTTGACACTTCTTACCCAGTTGGTTACTTGTGTTCTACTTTGGGGTATTTTGCTAACAGTTATTGCTTGCTGGATGGTAATAGATCTTAATTTCTTTCAATTACCAGTACTTCTACAGCAGATGATGCAGACAGGTGGGCATACCCTGGCTGGGCACCCATCAGAGAACAACATATATCATTTATTTTAGGGAGAAGAGTATATTGAACACTTTATCTGGGAAAAAATGAATGTCCTGGGCTTTTTACCTGCTAGAAAGCTTGCAATCTGCTATGTGAAATGAGTGGTGTTGGAGCCATCTCTCTCAAACAGCTAAATGCAGCAGGGAGGAACTCGCAGTGGCCAACCTGCCAGTGAAAATCGTTTCAGCTGCTGTCTCTCAGGTCCTCTTTCTTGCTGAAGTTCAAGGTTTATTTAAGGATCTCTGACCCTGCATCTAGAGCCTCTTTGCTCCCTCATAGCTTCTAGCTGCCCAGTCTCAGTTATAAGAAGCTGCTCAGGCAGTTTCTCCCTTTTAATCTTTTATTAACAACCAGCGAGCCTGACTTCTCCTGACCTTTCTGCTTCTGGCTCGCTCTCTCTGCCAAGCATCAGCCCAACTCCCTCAGTGAGTCTTGAATGCTTTATGAGAAATCCTGAAAAGAGTTGGTTTGGATAACTTTCCTTTTTGGATGCTTTCCCTGGAGCTTTTTTGATCTCAAGTCTTCAGAGGGATGCCTCAATACAGGCAAAAAAATTGAAGTTAAAAGTTAAGGTTAGTGCATTTTGCCTTAATAATTCTGTCCATGTGGTAGATGTTTTTTCTGTTCCCATTAGCATGCCTCAGTCTATAACACTACTGCTGAAATGTTTGAGGTTTCTTAAGGCATCACTCCAAAGTGACACTGTAATGAAGGATTGCTCCTCTGGGACTAGTGGGGTACATTATTCCCCGAAGGATAGCTTTTATAAAGCTTTGCAAGAACATGGAAGGGTTAAGCTGCAGGTCTGTCCTTGTCGAACTCAACCTAGTGCTGATCAGCTCTCTCTATGTAACTGCAAATTTAATTACTTCACAAAGGCTTTGTTTTAACTTAGCTCTTTGCTCGTCTGGCCTGTTGAGGTCGGTAGGGACTTGGCTGTAGGCTGCTGGGAGCAGACAGTCCCACATCTATATGCTGGGGCACTGACCATAGCTAAGAAATGGAAATAGCACTCTCACCTGAAGCACTTTGCTGACCCTGATTTCATTTCTGGAGGCAGGGCTGAAAGTCAGAAATTGTAGCTAGTCTCCCGGCACTGTCCTGTGATGCAACCACCAGAGCATGCTCATTTTCTCCCAGTGCCACTTGGTCATCGTTTGAGAATAAATCCAACAGAAGACCTTTTGGATATAAGAATTATAATTTTGCAAAACAGCAATCACTACAAGCATTACACTTTAGCTACTGACAGCAAAGTTCAAAAAAATCATTGTGGTTTCACAGCAGCTGATAAAGGTTAATAAAATGGAGGTTTTAAAGGCAGTGTTTCTAAATTTTTTTATGCTCAGAAAGGACGATTCTCATTTTTTTGGTTGACTTAGCCCACACATTCCATTCACGTTCAAATTATATGAGTTTCACATCCCTTCTTGCATCATGTGGAACCATAAACTACAGGCCTTGCTGCTGTTACAGCTGACAGAGAGAAGATTGCACTTTCTGAAGTGAGCTGGTGTCTGTAAATATCAGTACAAGATAAGATTTGTGCAGTGACCTCTAGAGAATAGAACACCTGCTTCACTGAATTATTGATGTTAATTTATAATCAGGTCCTGTACTGTATTTCTAAGGGGAATTATTAACTGACTAGAGTATTAAGATTTTTTAGTTCACCTTTATTATGTTCCTGTGTCACTGGACATACTAATCTATGGTATAAGTCAATGGCATGTTCCAACAGAAAGGATTTTACTCAGTTTTCTAAGATTCTTTGGTTTAAATTGGCTGTGCTCTTTAGAGTTGCTTCTAGTTTTATGCCAGTTTGAGTGAGAGAAGGTGTGTGCCTTTTGTCCTGTTTCTCATTATAATGCATGAGAGAGTTTGTATGAATTTTTGCAGGATGTGGTAATTTTACATGTTCCTCAGGTATGTACTTTGAGATTATTCTATACTTTTACATAAAAAAATGTATGTAAATATCTTGAAGTTGTGGCAGTACACTGAGTTCCACTGATGTAAGACCAAAATAATTGGTTATTGAATTGGGCTCATTATATTAAAAATTCAGTCCCTGTCTTTTCTGCTCCGCTGTCAGTAGAGATGAGCCTGACCTGAATTACTAATCCAAAGACAGGTTCATAGCTGTTTTTTTTATAGTGGGCTGTATCTGAGCACCAAGCTGCTAATAAAGTTGAGGGTAACAATACTGAGATTCCTGGTCTTAAATTCAAGAGAAATGGAAATTCTGGTTTTGGTTTTGTCCATAGTATTTATAAAGGCTTCATATGTGAGACAAGACTGTAAATAACAGGCTTTAAGCTGAAGGCAATGCTATGAGCAGTGAAGTGGTTGTTAATACTGACTTCACAGTTGATAAGATATGTGAAAGCCATTTCAATTTTTCCATCAAGTTCCACTTGAGATGTCTTGATTAATATTTGTGTCAGAACAGAATTAGGACAGAAGTGAAATAGGATGTTGGATGGGCTGTGGTATCTGTGCAGTTCTGTCGTGCACTATAATTATCATCTATTAATTATATATGTTGCATGGTTAATCCAAATCCACCAACATCTCCTAAAGCAATGGCCCAGATCTCAAGTGATCTGATTTGCCCTCTTGAGAGTCTACAGGTGTCTTGCGTATTATGCAAAAATACAGTCTGGCCATTTTGTTGGAATGAACTATTACTCACACTGGGGTTGAAATGATCAGGGTGCTTCCCAAGAAATAGGATTGGTATGGGTCTATAGACTAGGTGAAGTAACTTAGCTGTCAGAGATGGTTGGACTGGCAATTTCAGTTCTCTAGGAAATTCTTAAAATCATCATGACACACTTTGTTCTGTAGATTTTATGAGAAAACAACAAGCAATTGCATCTGAATAATGACTTCCATCTGTGCCCTCTACAAGTACTGAAAATGACTGGCTGTAAAGTTATTAGTATGCCCAATATACAAGATGAATACAGAAATGGACGGAGAGATTAAGCAACTTGCTCAGGGCTATATAGGGAGTGAAAAAAGCCTAGCAGAAAGCCTAGTGTACTGACTTTACTTTTGACCTGCAGTCTTACCAGTAGGCTATACTGCTCTGATGTAGTTTTGCTGAAAAGAAATTAAAATGTTTATTTTATAATTTTTTTTTTAAATGAAGTGTGAGGTACTGACTAAGCTTGACCAAACTGAGATGTTAATAAATACAGAGGTATTTTTTAATATATAGCAACCTGATATCTATCTTAATAAGATTTAAATAAGCAATAAAACTGTCAGATACTGTCACCAATAGCACATGAGGTTTCAGGTATAATAGCAGCAAAGTGTAATAATAATAAAGTTCAGTCACAGCACTCTGGCAATGAATAAATGCTCTTGCCTGTAACAATTTTAAAGAAAATTTACATTTTTAAGACCAGTTCCTTTATTATTTAGGCCTGTTCGCAGTAGCATAACAGGAGGAGCTGACACTCAAATAACTGCTGCTGTTACAAAGACTGTAAGCATTTATCACAATATGCCAATTAAGCTTTGAAGGCTATTCAGCACATTTAATGAAGGCTGAAGATAATCACTCTGGTGGTGTATTATAATGTGCTGCACATCCCTGCCCAAATACTGCTTTGGTCTTTAAGATTCTTTTTCTTTAATGTAATGGTTTTGATTTTACCAAACTTGGGGATTTTTGATGCATAAATTAGGTATCTAATCATGCAGATCAATTCATGCTTGAAGACAAACATGCGTACTATCGGCAGTAGTCAAAAGGAGGAAACTACTATTGCATTGTTGTATCATTTGAGTGATTTACGTGTTGGTATGATGGCACAAATACATGCTGCTTTTTCTGATGCTGTTTCCTTGAGTGCACAGCTTAATGACATTTGATCTTTTCAATTTACAGCGTCTCACATATCGTTTATGTTTGCTATCAAAAGGATAATTTGTAAAGCAAATGTTCTGTTGATCTGAATTGGCAGAAGCATTTTCTAATCTGCCAATTTTTCCATTTAAATGAAAAAGAATTAAATTTATTAACCTATAACTTTCTTTTTTCCTTTAATGGTGGGTTTATCATTCTAGTTAGCATTTTCTCAGACAGTGGAGTAACTCTTTAAGACTAGAAAGTGGAAGAGTGAAACATTTGCATCTGGTTTGAACCTGTTGTCACAAAAAGAACTATAAATCAAGTTGACTCTTCTTTTGGTTATGGCTTTTTAGAGCAAGAGTCGGACATTGCTGATACCAAGGCAGGAGTTTGTCTTATTTCAGATGCATGCCAAAAGCGAACTGTAGTTGATCCAACTAGGAATGGGCCTAACTGTATATTTGAGTCGAGGAGTAAAGGGTAGATGAACACATCGCTAGCCACACATTGCTCTCTTGGATGCTGTACAAAAACTGTCATGCCTTAACTACAGTTGCTCATTTAAGCCTGAGTTAAGTTATGGCTGACTGACAGGAAGTTTCAGTTGTTCCAGTTTTTCTGTGACTTGTTTGTAGACTCTCTACCACTGTAGTTCTGCTGAAGATGTACTGTTGCCCTGAGTGACAGTGTCATGTGTTTTCTTGTGTCAGTATATTAGTGTTTGTCATGAGTTGTTTGTAATGTAAATGTTTTTCTTTACGATTTTTTCTGACTCCAGACATCTGTATAGTCCACTGTTACTTACTTACTCCAGTTAAACAAACAGAATGGAAAGTTTACTGGAAATAAGGCAAAATATTTGTGAATTAATTCCTCAGAGAAGAACGTATTTTATAATACTGCATGACATACAGGGTAATGCTAAACATAAGTGGTGAAAAGACACATTTTCTTGAATTGTTAACAAAAAGTCCTGTTGACAGAAAGCTAACAGAGACAGCAAAGATTTTATCCAGAACTAAGTAAGACGGGTCCTGCAGCAGAGTGTTTCTGTATATGGAGTTGCCATCTTTTTTGTTTTTAATGAAATATCAGAGATGTTTCGAGTCATGAGTAATAATCCCAAGGAACCAAAGCAAAGGGGCAGAAGTATTAACATCTAGAAACGAAGAGCTAGATTCTGCAGGTGCTGCGCACTGCTGAATGATGCTAAGAGGCCCCAGATTTTGTTGTCTCGTTTGCATCACTGTCTGCCACTGTGCTGCAAACCAGCTTATCTGGCTTTGTTCATACATACTCTATTATTTGCACTTCTTTATTTCCAGAGGAAGCAACCAGTGAAATTGCCCACACAGTTCTGCTTCCCCTCTGTTGCATTTGCTATGATATTTCCATGGGTTTATGCTTTTGTATTTCTGTTTTGGACTGAATTGATATACTCCTCAAGTTTTTCCAAATACATTCAGACTCTCCAAGTGATCTTTTTCAGACATGCTTTGCAGGTCCCCACAGTGGATGAATACCAGGCAATGTCAGCTTAGCACAGTGCCCAATTGCTGTTGCCAAGTCATCTGACAAGTGTTTGCATGTCAGTGGCTTGATAAATGTTTCTGCCACTTCCCTGAAAACCTCCAGATCTGTTTCCAGTGTTTTTTCTCCCTTCTGCCTTTCTATAACATACAGATAATAAGCAAGCGTTATAACATCAGATGTGTAATGCATATTTTCTCTTAACCAAGTATGTGAATGTCACCATCAAGTTAAATTATGATTACATATATTAAATTATGATTACATATATTTAAACTAGAATTAACCTCTGAATTTTGAGATGTTGGATTAAACTCAGCCCTGTTGAAAATAGTTGTAATTCTATTTAAGTAAATTTAAATAGTAGTTGGATTTTGTTCTGCTTTTGTGTGTTCTTGACCAAAAGCCTGAATTTGACCTGATACCCAGTCCAAATAGGAATGACTGTGGTACTAATGGTGCAAATATGAGACAGAAGCAGGTCTGGTACAGCTTCCACTGGCTGTGACAGGGCTATATCCACAATGCTGTTTTTTTTTGTCATGCGGTTGGAAGATGGATGAGACACTAGGTATTACAAAAACTAACAGAAGCTCAGCTAGACTGCAAAGAGGTGCAAACTTGAATTTGACTGGGACATGAGAGTACTTCAAAAGCAATGTTTTAAATAGTTTTTTAAAAGGACAAAAAAGTTGTAAATTCTAAAGTGGAATATGTGGGGGTCTTGCTGAAATGTAATCATAGGTAACTGCAAACATCCATAAGTAAACGTGAATAAATCCTACAGTAGAAGCAGGTTACGCATTTCCGCTTTCTGCTATAACTCAAATAATCTGACTGGTTTTGTTAGAAAAGGTGAGAGAGGACTTGTCCCTGTTTAGATTATATTCTGTTGAATCTGAAAATCTCTGGAATACACCACTACAGAAAGTGTAGCATTTAAATACATAAATCCATGGAGTTCTTACAGAGAGTTTGCCTGACAACCAGAAGCCAGTAGGCTAGTGCCCAGAGGGGCTGTAAGAGAAGATTCTGTGCTGGCTCAGCTCCCTTTCCAGTGCTAGCATTTAGACAAATACAAACATTTATAGCCTCATATTACCAGGAATATTATCACCCTAAAGAGACCCACAGTCACATGCTGTGAGTTGAGAGATCACAATGATACCACAAAAAAGTACCAAAAGTTGCACTTTCCCAGTAAACACAAGTTGTAGTCTCTTCACACAGAAGATTCTGTTTTAAAGATTAGAATATGAATTCCTAGGAAATCTTACCTTAAATCAAAAACTCAGAGAGTTTTTATTTATTTAGGCTAACACTTCACAAGTTCGGAAACAAAATATTCATATCTTCTTATTTAGCACGTCATTCAGTGTAGTAATACCAATATCTCTGAAATACAATGCATTTAAGAAGTGCAATATTGTCACCAGCTGGCAGGTTAATTCTGTTCTCCTGTGTTTTGTGCTTTGGGCTCAGCCAGGGAGAAATCTTCAGAAGTTCTAATAACTCAAGTCACTAATAAAATACCATACATTTACTATAGTTCATTTTCAAAACAAGGCTATATGAAGTAACCAATATTAAACAAACGTTTCAGTGATTAGAATAAATAACAACATATATTTTAGAGGTATTTTATATTTTTTGTTACTCACACCTGGGAATCTGTCTTCTCTTGTCCATGTAGATGTGTGTCCTATCAAAGTAGTTTCTGCAGTTGCTTTTTTTGGTGCATATTTTCCTTCTATTTTTTTCAGGTTAAAAAAAAAAAGGTAACTTTTATGAGTAGAAAAAGCAGACTTCTTAAAAAATATATCTAAAACATATTACAAGTTCCATTTACATAAATATTTAAACAGGTGTTCTTGAAAATGATATAACTTGTTGCTAGGATATAACTACTCTTACTAAGCCATGGAAGCTTCTTGTATGAGCATCCTTTAGAGCTTTTAAGAAATGCTAGCTATGTACTTGGAAAATGATCTTTTTGCCTTGGGGGACCTTATGATCTACAAGATAAATTTGCATTTAGGGACCTTTTTAAAGCACTTCAAATTTATATCACATGTCTGATCTGATCCAAACTACTTTGCAGTGAGGCAAGTTAGTAACAGAGAAGATTGATCATATCTAACAACTTCAGCCATTTTCAAGAAGAAGCAGTCTTTGTCATTTGAAAGTCAAACAAAATCTAAGTTTCCCCCTCTCTAATTATGAAGTGCAGGTGTAAGAGCTTATCGGATTTTAAGATTAGAGATTAAAGCTATCCATAATTAAGCCATTATTTATTTAACCTGTCTGCTCAGTGCCCCGAACACACTTGGGTTGAGTCATTCATTTGAAACTTATTTTAAAACATCAAAAAAAATAATTCCTTCCCTTGAAGCAGAGCAATATATAACAGAATATTTTTATACTAAATCTCTTTCAGTGTAATTTTTTCTGCATCTAGGAAAAGAACATAAGAATTCTGTCTTTTAAAAAAGTTTGTGCATAGGTGCCAAGTGTCTCAATGTGCCCATATCCATATCAAGAAATGGATATGAAAAAATATGATTACACAGTGGTAGTAGAAGGTAACACACTGACAAAAGGCTCTATTGTAAAGGTTTCTTCATAGGATCTACATTGCTTCCTTTAATTTCCTGTTTCTCTCACACTGAGGCAAGGAAGATGTATGTTCCTGACTTGAGTGGCTTAGTGAGGCGCACAAAATCCATAGGAAGAATCTGGGTCTTCACAGTCTTTTCTTTTATGGCGCTATGGCAAAGTGTTTGCTCATTTCTCCTGTCATTAGGTATGCAGGGCAGGTAAAAATGATATATGTATGCCTTGAAATTTCATTCCATTCCCCTATTTGCTATCATCATTGAGAGAACATTCAGATATTATTCCTGTAGGCTGTTACACTCATTCATATTGGAACAGGATTTTTTCCCCTTCCTGTTTGGTGATCAGCCTAAACTCCTAGCCTGCGATAATGAAAAGTTATGGGGAGAAAAAGATGTGCATAAAGAAGTGTAGGACTGGAGATTAAAGTCCCTATTGCAATTCATGTTATGCTAATGAGGCACATAAGATCATTCAGAGCAGGGTAATGCAGTGATATTACCAAGAAACCTACATAATTTACTGTGGGGAGCCTTTACTTAATACATCATATTTCAGCAAGAAACTTAATAAAAAGAAGCTTAATACATAAATACCACCAAGAAGTGTAGAAGATAATGCAGCATTTGATCAGGCTAATATATACTACTGTTTCACTGCTGTGAAACCTAATTTCCAACAAGTTACTCGAGAATCAAAATACACATATTGCTTATTGTTACTGCTGAAACAATAGCTTAATAACTAAGAATATCAGAAGAAGCATAATAAACATTTCCTATTATTTATATTCCCCAGTTGCCTATAGTGGCAATATAACTTAATATTTGATTGAATGGTCTGGGTATGAAAGCTATTTCCCTTGCAAAATAATCCTAGCACTCAGCTGCAGTAGAGCAAGAAGTGTTACCATGGTACTGTCATGAGGCTTATCCCATGATATTTTTCCCTCAATTTTATTGATGCTTCCATTTTTAAAGCCGTTCAGTTTCACTGAATAATATATATATATTGTGCTATAACATATTTTGACTTTTGTCCCATCAAGGATCAAAAGAACATTTGTTTGTTCAATCAAGGTAATGTTACTAGTTATTATTAACGTCACAGGAGAGTTTAATATCTCTGAAAATCTAGGATGTCCATTTGAAACAGATGTCATCATGTCATTTATTGGTATCTTCCCTGAAGAAGTGTCTTTCAAAACCACAGCAGAAAAAGCATAGGAAAAGAAAGCGAAAAGATTTAAGGGAGATGATAGCTACATGATTTAAGAGTTCTGACTCATTGGCTGGGGTCCATGTTTCTCTTCTGCATTATGTCTGGAGGCAGTGACCTTGCATGTGAAAATATAGTTGATCCAGAGGTGTCACCTGTGTAAATTGTTTCAGAGACGTGCAGAACCATACCTGATTATTACTGTATTTCTGTGGGTATTAAGCAGACTATATTGGTGTTAAGTGTCAGCTAAATTTCCTCTGGAAGATTCTTAAATTGATCTGTTTTTTCCTCCTGTAAGTGTTTTTATTTCAGTAAACTTCTAAAATCAAAGTTAAGCAAAGATTCAAAAACTTGCCAGGTTGGTTTATCAGGTCAGTTGAGAATACAGGCTTCTGGGGCTGATGGTTTTAGTCGGTCCTGATAGGCACACTGGCCCACAGCTGAAGACAGGAGGGCTGTATAACAAATTCTGACTTCACAGCAGGTTACACTGAAAACTGTAAGAAACCTGACTATAACTCATGGATCCTAATGATTAGGATGTTCCTGCTGAAGATATGGAAACCTCAGGGAGATTTTGGCTTAGGATTTCTTCCATCCACACAGAAATCTGAAGTCATCAACTCCATATTCTGGGCCTCTTAGTTCATCCATTGCTTCCAAAGCTTGAACACTTCCAAATCGTCATCAATCAACTAGGTCTGACAGGGAGCCAGAAACCATGGCTTTTAGCACTGCAGTGGAGTCAGATGATTCTCTTTGTCCTAAGGTCATCCAGCTACCCTAACCTCATTTCTCCCGACAAAATCAGTGTGTCCTTTCAGAAATTCCCCACTTTCAGAAACATTTTCCAGAATAGGTGATCAGGACTTGCATGTGCAGAAGCAAAGATGTATCCAGCATGAGGGTGGTCAGGTAGAGAGGATGGAAAGGAGATGTAACACTGAGCTATGCTGCAAAATTCAGTAAGGCGTTAAAATCAGAAAATTAAGAAGGCTGTGTTTGCTGGGCTGCTACCTAGCAAAGATATAACTGGGTCAGAGACAGTATCAAGTATTTTTTGCCCTTCCCTTTAAAAGATCAGGATTACTGTGTCTCTTCTAGTCTTACATTGTAGGTAAGTATTAATGGCTGAAATATCCTCAGCTACTTTTTTTTTTTTAAATACCACATCATAAAATATTTCAGAACAAACCTAACCTGAAAATTTTTAACTTTTCTACATACTCTTTAAGCTGTCTCCATGTCCTTAGAATCGCTGGAGTGCTGTCATCTTCAGCTTCTCTTCTGACATTCTTAGATCCCAGCCCGGTCTGCAATACTGCAACAGGTTTTAGAGTGGAGATCCAGGGGACATCTGATGTGGCCAGTATTGGACTGGCTACTTGAAGCTCAGGGTCTGGATGTCAGTCATGCAATTTAATTTCATTGAATATCATTCCAAATGAAGACAGAGTGATTCATGATTTACCCAGATGATTTTTTTTTTTTTAAATCCTTTAGATCTTTCCCCCTAATTTTAAGACAGTTTTGGAAAAGCAAAACAGTTAGTCAATATTGAAATGTGACAAAGAGGTCAACTTATTTCTCAGTATCAGTAAACCACTGATAATGTAATCCTTACTCTATTTCTAATCCCCTGTGTGAGAAATGTAATACTCCAAGACTTTATCTTTATTCAGCATGCTTATTATTCCAATCAGGAATTTTTTTCCAGTACTGTGTGTATAGAACATTATTTGTTTATTTTTAGATTTGTAAGTAAAAGTTGATTTAGGAAAAAAAATCTCTTTTCAACAATCTGCTAGTTCAAGCCTCTACAATCCCTAATTGTACTAGATTAAATAAAAATGATTCCATAAAGGTCACTCGTAAAAGAACTGTCGGCTGCAATGTAAAGCAGCTGTTATAAAAACAGAAGGTAAAACTAGGTGAGATACTAATGAGATCTACAAACTAACCTGCGATTTCAAGGTTCTTTACATTAGTACTTACATAATCAGAACATGTTATCAGTTTTTGAGTATGTAGAGTGCTTAAGTCCTAAAACCTCTTTTTTTTTTATTTCATGCTATTTATTAAAGTATGTAAGTAAAAGAATATAATTGACATTTCATATGATACATACTGATCTTCTAGACAACCTAATATTACACATAAAAGCTGTTTTTATAAAAATGATCAACATTAGTTAAATCTAGACAAATCTATTCAGGCTCTTTTTTAAATAAATGAAAAAATGCATTTCCACTCAGTTATTTCTATGTTGATAGCTATTTACACAGCACAAGCAGACAGCAGGTAATATTAATTCACTACTATTCTCCATGTCCACAATACTTAGATATTTAACAGTGCACTAAAAAAAAAAAACAAACCACAAAACCAAAAAAGTCACCCCCTTACAGAAAAAACTGCTTCTCATAAGTATCACTTGTCATCAAGAACAAATTTGGTCTGATTCTGTTCCCATAATTATATCTCACTGGATAGAGTTTTTCTTTGTAAGAGACAATGTAGAAATGCCTGCTTTCCAGCACTGCAACACGAAATGTGAAGTCCAGTCATAGGGCTATCTCATTCAAAGGTCACCTCACGCAAGTTTCTCCAGCCGAGGGAGATACATGTACTACTAATTCACTCTCACATTCCTTCCAGCAAAGACTTAATGTGAAGCACTGTGCTTTGGGCTTCCCCCAGCTCTGACTCTTCATGTGCTGGATGCAGCTGGTCAACCCCACCCATTAGCCACTAAGTAGCTACAGCAGCTGCTTTCACATCCCTACCATGTCACATCCCTGTGCTCTAGAAGGGCCCTTCTCCGGTTGCTATCTGCTGCTGTAATCTTTTCTATGTCACTCAGTCCTGGTTGGTGACATGCTCCTGTACAAGAAGTCTTACATGCTGGAAAAGAAGGATCTCAATAGGTCTGGCTGCTAATGCAGTCTTGCTGGCAGATCCTTCGGGTATAGTTCCAAAGTCCATTGAAGCTAATGGAAAAATCTCTGACTCGCTGAACTTGAATCAGATCCATACAACCCTGCTGATAAATTTCTCAAGATCTGGCTCTGTGGGGAGTTAAGTATCTAACCAATAGTTTCAAAACTATATTTAAATTAACCCTCTTAGTCCAGAGAAGCATCTTATCCTTTGTAACTTCATAGGGTTTTGCACCGACAAGGGATCTAACAGGCTGAATTGTGCCCAGGCCATCACCTCTGCCTGGTTACCACACTTCACAAGAGTCTACCCAGCAATTAAAGGTCAGGCCTGAACTAAGTCAGAGGATCATGTGGAAGAAAAGTAGCAGCAGGCTAGGTCATGGTGATGCCCCATTGTATGGAACAGGAACTGCTATCAATAGCAACGGCTTCTCCTGTCAGAGGACTAGTATCCCTTTGCTTGAGTAGGTGGATTATAATGTGTTGCTATAAATGAAATAACTCAGCAGCCTCAGGTGAACAGAATTTGGTCCATTTGCAATGTTTAACAATACTTTTTGGCATATAAGATGCTAGGCATTTAGTCATCCCTCTTTTAATTATTTCTGCATGTTCGGTGGTTCTTCAGCTTTCACATTGCCAGGAGTTTTCTTTCTTCCTCCTATACGTTTTCACTTAATCTTATACATGATCCTTCTTTGCTTTTCCATGTTTCCCCTCCACATGTTAATCAGCCTGCCAGGCCATTCTCAGTTTCCCCATGGCCAACGTGCTTTAAGCTGCACTCCATAACCTCTGCCCTATGTCTTTCTCGGTATTTCTTAGATGTCTTGCTTTGACTCCGTGTTGTACTGTCTTCAAGAAACCTGTTTGACTACCGAGAAAAAGGCATGCAATGAGGCATCAATAAAGGGACAAAGATCAGGTACCTCGAGGAGGCAGAACATCAATAAAAAAGAAGGAACGAATGCCTCTGAGGAAGATAAAGCAGCATGATTCACAGCTCTGGAGAATGCTAAGCAGGCATGAAATGTTTGTAAGGTAAATAATGGCCTAAGATCAAAAAAGAAAACAAAAGCAGATGAAGCATAGTATCAAACAGAATTTAAATAAATCATTAGCAGGAAAACCTATTTCTTGAACCATAGGACACTAAACAGCATTTAATCAAAAATGTGTGTTTGATCTTCTCATATGACTACTTTTGTAATATCTTGCCATTTATTTTTGTGATATTGAGGCCAGAAGGGCTGGTGTCCTGGGCTGAACAAAATTTTAATAACAAAACTTGTGCTGAGGTCAGTGAAAAAACTTTGATTTACTTCAGTGAAACCATCAACTTGCATATTCTTGGATCTGAAAAGTGATTTTTAACTTGACACCTGCCATTTTATCTCACTTTCTGTCTCACTTGGCATTGTAGCTGGGAAACACAGAGACTGGAACTGTGCATAATGCCCTGCTTGGGGAATCCTTGACCCCTTTCATAGCCAGGACTGCCTTTGAATAGACAGGTAGAATCTAGCCCAGAGGACTGTGCAAAAGAAGTTAGAAGAAATCTTGACCATTGGGCATCTTTGCCTTGGGCTTCATCGGGAGCAAAATTAAAGTAGCTCATATTAGTGTACAGCTGGACAAATAACAGCTTTGTAACTTTCTCCCTTTTCAGAAATATATGGTGATTTTTTTAGAAATGGAAGTACACAGTAATTTTTCCCCTTCACATTTGCTGTTCAATATTACTTGTTCTGCAATGGATAGTATTAAGTAGACCAAAGATCTTTACATATGTTATTGTTGTTTGCCAACATTAAATGAGAAGAGCATCAACCATGTATTACCTATGGGGTGTTCCTCATTTATATTATCAAAGTGTTCAGTTGATGTCTTAGGTACCAACTGTGGGAATTGCTTTTTATATAGCAAATTTTTTACAAATATTGATAATGATTTAGCTCTAGGGCTTAGCTAGCATGTTATAGGTGAGAACAAAAAAGTAAGTAACAGGAAAAATGTGTTAACGTTTGTTCTACAAAGTCAAATAAATGATTTAGCAATTGGTAAGACCCCTATAAATCACTGCACACTGTGTTTTCAGCAAGCTTCTGAAAATGAATCTGCAGTTCTGTTTAACATACCCAGGCCTGTCCAGAGCACTTGCCTTACATAAATCAATTCTGTTCATACCCCAACTGCTATGAAATGTAAGTCTTGATTCTCAGATTGCCAAATCCCTTACCTTAGGGAAGAAGAACTGAGTGCTATGGAGAAGACATTCCACAACAGCAGCACAGAACCCCTGGTTTGTAAAACCCTTGGAGGAGAGAACAGATCTTCCATCATCAGCTTTTCTGTGTATTATACAGTGTACTTGGTGCTGATGACATTATAAAAAAGGTGGGGTTAGGTCCTCAGTGAGTCATGGATACATTTTTATGAGGCTTTTTGTTAATTTTGTACGTAATTTTAGAAAAAACCCAAACCCTAAATGTAGATCAGGAACATGTATCTACTTGAATTCTTGAAAATGAAGATACTAGACTTCAAATTGTATTTTTTAAGACATAGATCTCATTTTTTTGTTTTCTTGCAAACTTGTAAACCACAGGCCTTGTCCCCCCTGAGAGTGTCAGGGGGTAGGGGCTGGAAAGCAGCTAAAATGCCCCCCACACTGTGAGTTTCTTTCTGAAGAGTAAAATCAGATAGATGCCTCTCGGTATGATAGTAGTGCAACACTACATGACAGACAATATTCGGTTAGTTTTAATACCTTTTTTGTAACTGTAACAAAGTATCTGTTTCTCAGTTTCTGTAACACTTGCTCGAGGTACATTACCCATATAATTAAGCATGATTAAATGATAATTGCAGTCTTTTTGCAAAGTAATTCCATGGTTGTTTATGCTTTGCAGAAAGTAGATGGATTTATTTTGCATGTGTCAAGGAAAAGCTCTAAATGTTAAAGAAGTTGCTAAGTAATAATTGCCATGAATTTACAAAGGAATTACTAAATAACGTATGCCTGGGACTGAATAAGGTCCTGCACAAATTTCTATCAAGATACAATTATATTTTCAAAAAGCCATTATTTTGGTATTATTTCTGAGAAAAAGTCATGGTAAGTGAAAACATCTGTATTCACATATGGGTGATATATTATTTAAGTGAGCTACCATGTTCTTCTATTTATAAGAAAGCCCTTTTGTCAGTGCTGCAGAATACCTTTATTACACCTAGTTCTGGAGACACACAAAGCATACATTGAGCCTCTTTTGCTTTGATATCTCTTCTTTTGAACGGGGATGATACCGCAAGCAAAGGGTCAGAAGTTCTGTACTACACCCTGTCACTTTGTATGTTAGAAAAAGTAGTCATAAACACTGGCTTCATCTGCATTAACCTTTTAGTTTGGATCAAGAGCACACCTGTGAAGCAAATTTGATTATCCGCACTTACTGCGCTTTGTTTCACATCCAATGTTTCAGTGCGGTCTTGCATTAGGCAGAGTGGATTCCTTTCCAATGAAGTGAAACAGAAAGAAGTGCTGCAGGAGCTCACCTAACGCTTTCCAAGGAGAAGATCCAGCGCAGAGCTAGGCTGAACAAAAACCTCAAAACGTATTTCGTGAAGGTGTCAGGTCCTCATCACCAGCTCTCTGGCTCTGCAGATCCATTTCTTTTGCCTGCCACTATTTGCTTATGTAAGCATGGCCTGCATAGCCTTTGGGGCCAAATCTTGGGTGATATAAAAAACGGGCATGTTGTAGGCCTGAAAATCTTCCTGGGGGTGGAGGTTACCGCAGAGCCCTGTCCAGTGCGTCACAGCTACTGCTGTGGAAGCTCCTGTGCTGCTCTCTTCATGTGAGGTTTGGAATGAGACTGTATACTGGTACTTTCCAAAATCTTATTCCTACCTGGAGGACATTTCAAATGAAAACATATTTCTTTTAAATCTGAAGGAATCAATCACAAAATAATCCTAGAAACAGAATTTCTCTGAAATAGATTTGGATATTTATCACTGTGTCCTGGTTTCGGCTGGGATAGAGTTAATTGTCTTCCTAGCAGCTGGTACAGCGCTGTGTTTTCAGTTCA
>JAVKLA010000039.1:11704634-11720326 GCA_034782735.1 Sagittarius serpentarius | reverse complement strand
AAATCTGAAGGAATCAATCACAAAATAATCCTAGAAACAGAATTTCTCTGAAATAGATTTGGATATTTATCACTGTGATTTATATTTTCTTTGAGATAGTTTTTTTTTTTTTTTTAAATTGTTTGCTTCCTCTTTGGGAACACCCTGCTTTATGAAAGCAGTTTGTATTTAGTGAGTCCTCACTTCTGATTTAACAAGTATTTAAATGTAGGCTTAATATTAAGGTGATAATTTATTTCACTTTTATTAATTGTTAATAGTGTTGGTCATAAAGCATCTCAGCATACGGCTGAGACCTGGGATTGTGTGGCCTGGAGAAGTCTCAGTGTAGATCTTGTCAATGTTTATAACTTACCTGATGGAGGGTGTAAGGAAGAAGGACCCAGGCTCCTCTCAGTGGTGCCCAGTGATGGGATGAGAAGTAATGGGCACAACCTGAAACACATGAAATTGTTTGTGAACATAAGAAAATGTTTTTTTTACTGTGAGGGAAGTTTAACAGTGGCACAGGTTGCCGAGAGAGGCTGCAGTTTCCATCCTCAGAGACACACAAAACCCGACAGGACACGGCCCTGGGCAGGAGCCTGCTGTGAGTGACTCTGCTTGAGCGGGACCCTAGCTGGTCTCCAGAGGTGGCTTCCAACATCAAACAGTCTGTGAGTCTATGATATGTTTTACTGGACACGTTTCCTCTATCTGGACCGTGGCATTGGCTCAGGGATGATACCAATCTATGCCTTGTGGTATCTAGGTGTTGCGAAATCTTACTGGAAAACTGTAGAATACACAGGTTGGAGCCCTCTTTTTCTCTGTCTTCCTTTTCAGGTTACTTTTGCGTTGTAGGAGGCTTATGTCCTTTCTTCTCTAGTGCTTCTGTCTAGTGAAATGATTCTTTTTCCCCTAAGACTTGTCTGCTTGGAAGGGTTGTCAAAAAAGTTAACAGAAACCAAGATGAGTATTAAATACAAAAAGTCTCTGGAGGTGAGATATGCTGTGTATATCCTGCCACAGTCAAGTAAAAAATTACCACTCAGGTGCCTAAATCAACTAATTAATCCGTACTACATTAATTATGATAATGAAAAACTAATCATAGCTTATTGGCCTAAAAAGAAATGCAAGTGAATGACAGAATTTTTCAAGGATGGCTGGTGGCCCCAATCCAGCATGCTCCAAAAGTCTGCTGGAGGTACCAGGCAGAACTGAGCAGTGACTGGAGGTAAGAACATTTTCAAAGGCAATGAAAAAATTGTCAGCCTTCACTTGGTAACTAATTAAAGATTGTGTCAGTCTTCATGGAACATTTATGTAAGCTTTTGTCCATTTCTGGCTTTGTGTGACATTTATGGGTTCCTCAAATATTCTTATAAACATGTACACTTATAAACATGTTTCATTGAAGAAAAATTACAGTATTGGACGATACACATTTATCTGGAATATTTACAAATTTGAGTCTGTTGAACTGTGTGTTTACAGCTTCAGACAAGACTAGCAATCTTTTAGTGATTAAGAGATTTCTGTGTTGGTTTTGATTACTGTAGTAGCAAAGTGTATCTGCAAGTGACAGAGTCAAATGTATCTCAGCCAGAACAGAAGGGACGTTAAATCTGGAATGCCCCTATTGGTTTGCATTTCCATCTTTCTGTTTATCACAGCAAATTATAGTCCTGCAGAGACTAGTTTGGATCTAAAGCTTAAACTACATTCCCTTAACATCTGTTTCTACAGAGTAAAACCATACGCATTTGTACATACTGATTCATTTTCAAAGGGAAACACTTCCTGTGAAAAGCATTTCCACTAGTTCTCTGAAACATAACCCAAACATTATCTGAGGGACATAAATAAATAATATAAACCAGGCTGAAATCAAAATAGGGATTTTCACAGCACTGTTTTGTTTTTTCAAAGCCAGTGCAGTTAAACAAAGGTAATCCAACATAACGCATAAAACAGGAACAAAGAAAATTCTTGAAAATAAAACTCAAGTGGGAGAAACTGAGCTGAGAAGCACAGCACTGTCATGTGACAATCAAAATAATAAAACAGGAGGGGAATAATAACAAACTGCAAATTCTGGGCGTTAAAGCAGTTCTATAGGAAAGGAGAAAGAGTATTAAGTCATGGTGGAAAGAAATCAGCCTAAGGGCAGCAGAAAATCATCCTTGACTTAAATCAATATGAAAATAATACTGCCATACTTCATGTAAGTAGTGACAAGACTAGACAGTTTTATAAGGAAGCAAATTTGTCAAGGAAAATAAAAATAAAAACATTATCACAAATTTTCACCCAGGGACAATTTCAATTCTTGTGCTGCGGGGTGTCACAGTGATAATCCAGTGGTGAGAATCTAGCCTAGAAATTAAGTAGCCACTATAGTAAATTCAGAAGCTGAATATTCTGTATTGTTGTGGGTTATATCTTTGTTGTCACCATAATGTAGAAGCAAATGGCAAATATTTGTACATTTGTTTTTTTGAATCTTTGTCCAAAATCTTCTTGCACAGGGAAGATCATCTTACCTCATTGGGGGACAGGGGACATTCTTTTTGTTTTAACTAGGAATGTGATTTCTGTTTTTAAGAAATGCAGTTTCCTTCACATCTGCTGCCTTTATGTTTGAGTTCCTGGTAGCTGGGAAGGGCTCTATCCTCATGTCGCAGCTGGAGTGAGAAAGGCAGTGTTCAAAGTTGCTTTCTTCCTTTTGAATGTGAAAAGAAAATTATATCTCTTTCCCAAATGTGGGGTGGAAACCAGGCTGCAGAAGGGGTTACATTACTGTTTCTGTAAGGATCACTTTGTTAAGAGCCTCCAGATGGAGTGTAGCAGTGTTAACTAGTGTTGAGGCACCGCAAGTGCCATACACTCACAGACATGCAGATAACGTGCTTGCAGTATCCAGGATATCCGTTAATGTATGTTACTTCTAAGTTTACTAAGATGTCGGGAAGAAAAATGCTAAATGGCAGAGGAAAGGACTCTGGGTAGAAGGAGACTGGAGACCACCAAAAAAATTTAGAAATAAATTTAATGGAGTGGAAGAGAAAATGCCCTGATGATTTAAATATATTTTACTGTGAGACATTATTTCATAACATACTCTCCTTATCCACTGAATTTTCCCAACATGAAGATGAACGCATATAAAAATAGAATATATTGCTGAAACTGCATGTAGGTACAATTTCTGCTTTGTATACCTGGTTTGAATTCAGGTATTTTGGGGGGAAGTTTTCAAGACCTGGCTAGACCAAGCCTTAAGCCTGCTAGTCTGTATACAGTTGTATTGGGTTTGCGTGGCAAGGTTTTGGTAGCTGGGAGGTCACAGGGGTGGCTTCTGTGAGAAGCCGCTGGAAGCTTCCCGAATGTCCGATACAGCCAATGTCAGCCAGCTCCAAGACGGACCCGCCTCTGGCCAAGGCCGAGCCCATCAGCAACGGTGGTAGCGCCTCTGGGATAAGGTATTTAAGAAGGAGGGAAAAAACTGCTGGGCAACAGCTGCAGACGCCAAGGTTAGTGAAGAAGGAGGGGGAGAAGGTGCTCTAGGTGCTGGAGCAGAGATTCCCCTGCAAGCCGTGGTGAAGACCACGGTGAGGCAGGCTGTCCCCCTGCAGCCCAGGGAGGTCCATAGTGAAGTTTGCTGTCAGGACTTGTGACCCCATGGGGGACCCGTGCTGGAGCAGTCTGTGCCTGAAGGACTGCAGCCCGTGGAAGGGACCCATGCTGGAGCAAGAAAAGAGTATGAGGAGCCCTGCCTCTGAAGAGGAAGGAGCAGCAGAGACAACGTCTGATGAACTGACCGTAACCCTCATTCCCCGTCCCCCTGTGCTGCTCGAGGGGAGAAGGTAGAGAAAATTGGGAGTGAAGTTGTGCCCGGGAAGAAGGGAAGCGTGGGGGGGAAGGTGTTTTTAAGATTTAGTTTTTATTTCTCATTATCCTACTTTGATTTGATTGGCAATAAATTAAATTAATTTTTCTGAGTCAAGTCTGTTTTGCCTGTGATGGTAATTGCCGAGTGATCTCCCTGTCTTTATCTCAACCCATGAACCTTTCATCATATTTTTTCTTCCCCTGTCTAGCTGAGGAGGGGGAGTGATAGAGCAGCTGGTGTCCAGCCAAGGCCAACACCACAACGGAGTTGACTATTTTGAGTGCAAGATTGACCTCCTTGATTTCCTGAGATCTCTTCCAACCAGAATTGTTCTGTGATTCTAAAGCTAAAATCACTTTACAGAAAAGAAAGCTATGTCCATGAAAAATTAACTTATCTCTGTTTTTAATTACTGGGCCACAGACTGTTTGCTTGAATTCACTGGCTTTGTACCAATGTAACTGCATTAAACGTCTTATTGCAAAACTAGTGTAACAAAATGGACAACCTGGCATTTTTTCAAAACTTTTGGCTTGGCTTCAGGTCAAGGGAAAACTGATATATTTTTAAAATTAATCATTCATTTTTTCTAAAATTAATAATTAATCATTAGTTTTTGGCACAGTCACCCATCTTTTATTGCATTTACATTCGAAAAGCCTTCTGCCTGAAGGTAGGTATTGCTTGATTGTACAAACTTAACTACGGAAATATGTTTTGCATAGATCTTCAGTTGTAAATTGTTGTAACTCCAATGAAGTCAATGTAACTAAGCGCTAACTAAGGTGCATTATTATATATCTCTCTCTGTGCAGGCAGCATGAGTCTGTGCAGAGAGCAAGCTTTTCTGTCTACTGGACTGTTTCAGTTCCTTAAGGGCAACTAATGATTCTGGCAATGTATCTTACTTGTTTTGGATGTTGACATAGACCGAACTAAATATTCTTTGTTAGCAGCCAGAGATATTATCTTAATTCAAGTGAATTTCCCTTTGGCTTCCTAGTGATTTCCAGTATTTGGATGTTAATATCGTTATTGGCAAGTTACTTTATTTACTGTACATGTGTGTATTGCTTCACCTTGCTTATTGAGGTCTTTTTCAATGCCTTTTGATAAAGTTAAACTTTCTCTTAAATACATGTAATTCCTCTTAAGGAATTCCCACTTCTATGATAAAATGAACTTTTAATTATAGACCAGGGTCCTCATTCTTCTATGTAACCTTGAGCAAATCTGTGGGACAGTTTCTTCCCTGGTGAAATGAGAATATAGACCCTTTCTTTCTGAAAGTAATTCAGGCTTTCAGGTGAAAACCGCAGGAGAAACAGGCATAGTTACTCACCAGAGTTTGTGCAAGAGAAGATGCTGTGGATCCCTGTGCAGCATCAGGGCAGTTTGCTGATGTCACTTGTTCCTCTAATATGTAAATGTGCTGCTGTTGGCTAGACCTTTCTCAAATAGCCCTTATACATATCGTAAATAAAGCTTTTAACTCCTAGTTGGTATGTCTGTTTTTCTGATCAGAAAAAGTTACTAACAAATGGAGTTGAACATTATGAATACTTTGTGGCATTGCTGTGATTTAAAAAACAGAGAATATGGACAGACTGCAGTGAATAACACTTCTCATGGTGATTCAGTGCAATCCGGTTTTCCATCTTCTCTTCTCTCATCATTCTGTTTTCTCTCTCATTCATGTTGCTTGAGTAATCACAAGTGAATACAGCTTTGCTATGAGAAGCATGCCTTCTCTAGCAGGCACAGAAGATAGATTTTTTTTTTTTTCCTGTAGATTCAAACCATATTCATGGAATTTGAGTATATTTATTTTTGCAGTGTCCCTTTCTTCCTTTTAAATGTACCTAGTAATTTCTTTTCTCTAAGCTCTCCTTTTTCTTTTGTTTATGCAACAAGAATCTCCTGATTTTTGCATGTTTATTTATCATGACATTTAGTTATTGCTGTAATATAACACTCTGGAAGCTTAAGTATTATATATATTTGTACCTAGTGTGATATTATATTGGATGCCTAGTGAATTTATCCTAGTAGCTGCAAGTGGTGTAGTTCTTTGTCAAGCCTCTGTCTACTTCAATAAAAGAAATAATGAACATGAAGATTCCCTCATTGGCTGGGAATTTGTTTCCATTCAGAGAACTGCTTTTTACAGCTAAATTAGCGGAATATTAAAGGTCTTTCCAACGTCATGGCATATCAGTTGAATGAGATAATACCTCTTTATTAAATGCATTTTGATATTGTGCAAGACATTTCATGCCCTAGCTGAGAGGAGTTAGGATGTGTTTTCCTTGCAGGAAGTAAGAAAAATAGTCTAATTTTACAAGAAGTTATTTTAGGGTCAGCTTGTAGAAAACTAAATGAACTGGCAGTCGCAGTTCCCAACAGATGGCAGATAAAGTGACTAATATTGGAAGATCTGCTTTAAGGATTCTGTTCATGTTTCCACTGGTTTGCAGATGTTCTACAGTTTCACTTAAAACAACAGTATTAATCAAAGTTTCAAGGTTTTGATTTTTTTTAAGTATTCTGTCTGAAATGTCTCCTTTTTTCAGTGCTAAATAATAACAACCAAAAGTAAAACATTCTGTTTCCTTTCTCCCTCCCCAATAGACACCTCTATTATCTCTATCATGTCCCAAGTCTCTACTGCCTGTGTTGAGTTCCCCAGCAACTCTGCCTTTGGCCACATTGTCCTTTTCTCCTTTTTCTCCTGTGCTTGCTTACTGAGCGACTAATTGGTCTCTGCTGTGATACCTTGCTTTTCCCTCATATTCTTATTGCTGACTTCCTCTTCCACATCTTTTAATGGGTTTCTTTTTGCACCACAAGTCTAACCCAACTGAGGTGGGGAAACCTCATTTTCTCTAGAAATATTGCCCTGTCCAATATTATTGTATTATGAATAGTTACTAATTCCTTCCTTCTCATTTATGTTATCTGCAGTTGTGCTGACTTGCAGTTCCTTTATATTTTTCTTCCTCTCTTAGGAAACTCTTCCGTTAATTATGCCCATTCTGGTTGATTTTAAGGTCTTATCCTTAATTTTGTTAGAAAGTGTATTTTATTGTAAATAAAGGAGAAAAAAAAACAAACAGTATTATAGACTAGGCTGCATGGACTCCTAGACAGCTAATCGCACAGGTTCTCCAAAATGCAGTCCTTCCACCTCTGGTAAGACTTTCCTACCAACACCTCAAAGTCTTGTCCATGCCTTTCAGACCTTCTCCCTGTGCATTTATTTTACCGTTTCCCCACTAAAAAATTTAAACCTCTGTGTGTCTTTTCCTTTTATTTCTTACTTAAATTTACTTTTGTTTACCAGTTAATTTGACAAAAGTAGGCAAAACTTCTCTGTTTTGGACGAAGATGTTGCCTTTACATGCAAGTTCTTCTTTGTTCTCTGTTATGAGGCTGAAGGTACCTGTTTATTACCAAGAGTGAGTTCTTGTAACTAAAGCAAGTAGTCTGCTATTGTCTGATCACCTCCAAAACCGTAATATTTTCAAAATACATGGGGAGGCTTTGAGTTTTGGCAGTTCCTACTACTTACCCATGTGGACTATTAGATTAAAAGCTAAGCCAAGTAAATTTCCCCTCAATTTAACTTTTCTTCTGACAAATGTTTAATGTGTACAGTATTTGCAGTATAACAATAAAACATTTCCACAATATTCACTCAGGTTTAATGATTTATTGCAGAAGCTTATTTTGTGTTCGCTCAAAACAAAATTCCTCACTGCACAGAGAAAATAAGTGGAAATTCACCTGAGTTCACTGCTTTCCCAGCTAGATAAAACTGACTTCTGTGAAAACTCTTTATGAAGTAAAGAGTTTTTTGAACTCTGAACGAGACCAAGAAATGTAAATGAAGGAGAATGAAAAGCATCTCAGATGAAAAGCAGTGAAAGAGGAGAAAGAAAACAGAGAAAGTAAAAAAACCCCAAAATATGGTTGAGACCAGCAAAGAGGAAGAAGGGAAACCTATGAGAATTAATTCAGGATTAACTGTAGAAATGGTTAAAAGGTGGAGTCTGATTTTTGCAGCATGTGTCTTTAATCTGTCAACAAAGTGGAGAGATGATGTAGCCAGTTGGAAGGAGGTCCTGGGAAAGTCATGGAAAAAGTTAAGCTGACTTTAAAAGAAGAATGACTTGCAGGTTCAATCTCCTCCCTGTTCCAGAATGTCAAGAAGGACCTTTCTTTTATTATACGTATTTTATTTTGAAGTGAAGGAAGCTTGATGTTGTAGGATCCTGAGTAGTCCAAGGAGGAAGTTCAGTTAAAACGATACTGGGAATGGATGAAAAAAATCCAAATACAGTTCTTTGACTTAGGAGACTAGCTCATGAAAATGAGATGAAAAAGACACTGGCTAAATGCTCAGAATTTTTCAGTAGTTTTCAGAAGAAAAGGATTTTTCATTAGACTTAGCATCTGCTCTACAGATAGTTGAGCAGCCATTGCAAAGTGCTGGCAGGAGCAGAGAGTGATGGGATTGTGCCTGGGTGTTTGTTAGGAATGGCTGGCAGATGCTGATGCTTTCATAGGCTTGTGTAAAGAAAGAATAGACTAACCCCATGGCCTTGTTGCTGGGCTGGTGGCACAGGGTTTGGGTCTAAACAGGTTTAATACAACAAATAGAAATTGAATAGAAATTGGCAGCTCATAACTTCAGTGCATGCAGTCGGGGTAAGCTGGAAGCTTACGCTGGGATTTCTTAGAAGACAGTATGGGTCTTCAGCAAGGTTGGACACTTCCTGTCCTTTGAGAAATAAGCAGCAAAACAACTGGCGGAGATAATTCAGAGATAAGTTTTGTTGTTTTGCTTTATTCTTTCTAAACAATGATTTAGTTAACCATAAAAGGCTTGTAAAGGCTAGAAAGAGTCTTCCTAATTACCAGTGCCAGAGCAAGCACTGGAATGGGAACACAGAAGTATCAATGGTTGAAGTGGATAAATTATGGAAGTATCGTCTGAACTTTGTGAACTAGAAGCAAAGTTTTCACAAATCCAAGCAACTTGAAATGCGCTTTTTTAAATAGAGTTCCTTCTGCTAAAAGTCTGAAGAGAAGGAGCCAAGGTAGAACCCTCAGGACTGTCATAGATGAAAACAGCTTAATGAATGCTAAGTGGCAGCAGGTAATTGTGTTGTGTGGGTGAATGTCTGAAACTGAAATTTTGAAATCTCAAGCAGATGCCTGCTACTTGCTAGTTGTAGTTGGTGAAAGCTAGGTGTAGGTTTGCATAACACCTGGACTAAACAGAAGTGCCACGTCCTGATACCTCAAGGAAATAAAGAGATGTGACACAAAACTGCCAGTTAGGAAGCTGATCATGTGTTGTGCTTCTGCATATAGACTAGTTAGGACATTCAGGGGCTTGGAGGTTGGGAAAGAAGAAGGTGAAGATCTTGACTGGAGAAAAGATCCTGGAAGTGGGGAAGAACCCTGGAGATCAGAGAGATTTGTGGAGATGAATGTTGGGGGATGTCCAGGGACCTTGGCTGGTAATATCAGAGACTGGCAGCTGCCAGCAGCGGCACAGCACAGACCAACACGACATTCTGCCCGAGCTTCCTGGACCAGCTGCAACCTCCGTGTCAGGAAGGGACATGAAGGCCTGGTGGCTGTAGCACTGGGGAGAAACAAGTGAGTGTGTGGGGAAAATCAAGTCAGGTAAGATCTCTAATCTCATGGGTTCAAAGGAACTCTGGTATCGAGATCCACTACTGGATAGTACAATTTCCCTGGTAGAATTAGAAGTCTGGCAAATTCCCTTTCCTAATATATAAAATGATACATAACTATATGACTTTCCCTTCCTAATAATAAATAAAAAAGCGAATGTTTTCAAAACATGGGTGTCCTGAAATTTACTGACCCAGACACCCTGAAACATACTCGGCTGTGCAACCCGATAGTTAATAACAGAAAACACAGGACAAAGCCTAGATTTGGGTAGCTGTTTTTTTTTCCCATCTAGCTCTAGAGATGCGAATTTGAAAGGGATGTGGAATAGCAGAGAATTGCTGGGGAAAACATGTGAAGAATTTAAATGGAGAAACTAGCAGCTGAATATAACTCTTCTGGTAACAGGGGAAAAGTTGCTTGCAGTCCACATCTTTGTGTTTGACAGGTCATGTTACCCAGGAGAAGCTTTTCACTTCAGAGTATCCGTGGGTGGAATCATGTGGTTTAGAAGTTGCTGTTGTAATCTTCTCCTCATCCCTTCCTGTGGCAGGTTTTAGGATATTCATGGAAATGGAATAAATTAATACTCGTCTATCAAAGTGATTCTTTAAACTTTGGAGAATTCAAGATAGGTTTGTAAAAAAATGTAAACAAGGCAACAAAATCTCAAAGAAAGTCTAAGATTTATGCTACAAAAATGTTCTCTGTGAGAGTGAATGAAAAAACAGGAGAAGAAAGGAAGACCTTGTGCTGTTCTTAGGAGTCACTACTGGAGGGACTGAATAGTTAATGAGATATTGGTAAAGGTTTGTGATGTATCAATTAATAAATATTGTTAGTCAGTCTGTCAAGAAGATACGTTTTGATTTGCTGTGGTGGCTAGCAATTTATATGTGAATCTGACCTTTTTCTCACTGCTGCTACTCTTTGAGCTTTATAGCATGCAAAAAGGAGAAAATGGTTGAACAACACATGAGACCTTGCATTAATATGTGGATATGGTAGGCATTTGAAATAGATTAATGAGGAATGTACTGTGTACAAATAACATTTCAGAAAGGGCTTTGTGTTCAGGTTTGACCTTGTCTGTCTTTATTCCTTTGGAGTATAACACCCAGAAGGTTTCGAGCAATGAGTAGAAATGCTGCTGCTGTCTTGTTCTTGCTGCCTGAGATTTGTTGCTAATGGCTTGACTCATTAGAACCCACTTCTACAAAGACAGACTCAGAAAGTCTGCAAAATAAAATAGGCTGCCCACAGCTACCCAGGTGTAAATAGATCAAAATACTAAGTACCAACTCGCAGCTACAGTTTGTTTTACCCACCAGCCTTTATGTTTTCCTGAGGTCTCTTAAAGCTGATTTTGGAACATACTGAAGTCATTTAAACTAACATGCTTACACCAAAGGATCTCTCTTATTCCCCGCTAATTGACACTGTTGTGATTACAGAGCTTTACATTTAATAATGTGAACTGTGTTTTTCTAGATCTTCATTCTATTTTATATTAAACAGAAGATATATCATGTGTCATTAGCACAACTTTTTACTACCATTAATTCCATGAATTATGTTGTATTGAAGATTGCCTTATATTGTTTTGTCATTCCTGTGCTATATATGTTTTTTTTGTTTGTCCACAAGACTTGGATTAACCAAAAATGGAATGCAAATTAAAAAAAAGATTTGTCTATTCTCAGAATGTGAAATGGTCACAAGAATGTATTGATGTGCGTTCTTGTGCACTAATCACTAATATATAGTCTACTTTACCGACCTGAGAATCTAGACCCATGGCATTCAACTCTTTGTGCTATCAGCCTTTCACATTCCTGTGGATAATCAATTTGCTTTTTCACCAGATGTTTATCTGAATGCATAGGAATATTTCGCAGAGTACTGAAATTTTGCAGCAAGTTTGTAGCAAGTTTTTCAGGGCTTCCCTAATCCTTGCTCTTTGAGGCCATAATTTTATATTATTTGTTTGCAAAACTGTTTACAATAGCAAATACTATAATTGCATTTAAATAATTGCAGTACAAGTAGGTACCCTCCACAGCAGGAATCAGTCAGTTCAGAATTTCACCTCCCAAAGAAACCCAGCTTAATCTGAGGACTGTGTCCTCATGCTACAAGATGAGTATTTTCTTCTGTCAGCATAGTATGACACTACTCTTACTAATTTTTATTTCTAAGCAAAAACACAGTGGAAAAAAGTAAACAACATTACTGAAGCATTTCTGCCTGATGGTGTATTTTATATCTCAGTGTATCTCATATCAAACTAGAAGTACTCCAGATTATGCTCTTTTGAAGGGTCCATAGAACAGTAACATATACATACATACATACATACATACATAACTTTGAGTCTTTAAAGGCATGATAAACTTAAATTACAGTACATTAACCTTGAATGCACGTGTAGGAGAAAGAATGGTGCAAACAAAACAGCAATACAAGGTGATTGCCATAAAAAATAATTTGCAGAATTTGAAAAACTACTAAAGCCAACACTGCTGAAATGTTAATTTAAGGAGAGGGAAAGCCCATGAAAAAGTCTTTGTAGGAACAAAGAACAATGGGACAAAAGGACCTGCAGAAAATATGGATCATTATTAGTGTCCTAGCAAGGAACTTAACTCTATTTTTCTTTAGGAACTGTACATTTACAGGTGAGACATACTATCAATACTTATCACTAGGGAAGCAGGGTGATAGGGCCAGGGAAGAAAAGATGATGTACTCTGTCAGAACAGTGGAGGAGAGCAAAGACAGTGAAAGAGACTATGGAACTGTGTGGCTGGAGGTTGTTGTTATTATTATTTAGAAAGAAAAGTTTCTGCAATGGGATAAACTTGGAACTAGCCAAATAAGAAGTCAGGAGAACAATCCATCCATGTAATCCAATAGTCATGTGAAGAAAGGAAACAGTGGTATGCGTGAGTCAGGTGAGGTTGAAAGTTTCATGTATAAGGCAAGAAAATTTCTCTTTCAAAGCAAAATAAAAGGAGGCCTGGCAAAAGGAATGGGATAAGAATTATAAAGAAAATCAATCTTGTAAATAATAAGTGAATGAACCAAAGAAGAGTAAAGCTGTATTTTAAAAGAGTTTAACTGTTGAGTTGGATCTGGGAGTTAGTGGTTTGGATGATTCCAGGATCTCTTCGTTTGCTAATGTTGGGGAAATACTTCCATTCTTTTAAAAAGAGATTTTAGATCCATTGCATGTAAAGCAAGTGCATTTGTATGAAAAAAAAGACAGCATCTTTGGGAACTAACAGTGAGATTCATTGTTATGCTAGAGATGAGAACTGAGAGTGGCAGTCACAAAATCATAGCTTGCTTTTACTACTGCATGTGCTGTATAAGCTGTCAGCTGCAGGCAACTGTAAGACCAAGTGATAAATGATTTTTTTACTTTCCTTAATAATTTTTAATGTGTGTGTATTTGTGTGTAAGTTCTGGTCTTCATCAGGTGGAGCAACTGAACAGTAATACTGGCCAGCAGGAAGGAAATGCTCAGATATATTTTGAAAGATTGTTATGAATTACAAAACTGCCAAAAATCCATATATGACTGAGCAGAACTTAAATTAAAATGTATGCTTTAGTAAAAATGTCAAAGAAATCATTCGCTATGATGATGTATAACAAGCTTAACTATTTTTACAGTGGTGATACTTTTTGTGAAAAATTAAAAATGAGAGGAACATTGACTAGATAGTGTAAATACTTATAAATTATTGTTTCTGTCTAAATCAATATTGGAATGTAGAACCAGTTCATACACTAAAAATACCTGAAATATCTCGAAGATTTTATAAATAGGTATGACATGTTCAAGTCACTCTAATTCCTGTTCTTTAAAGCACACTTAGATAGTTGTACAGATCAGTGAAAACATTTGAAAGTAGAGTATATATTGTCTACTCTGCCATTGTTAATGTCTAACCTAAAATAGAATGGTAGCAGCTTTTCTTAAAAGATATTAGATTGCCGAGTAATTAAATGTCCACAAACAATTAACTGGAAAGTCTTCTCATAGTAGCATTCATAAGGCCCTATAAAAATGGAGAATTTCCCCTACCGTCAGAGAGCCAGGCTTCAACTCCCATTTCTGTATGTATGTATACATGTGACCCATCAAAGTAACAAGATTTTTTGTAATTATATCAACATGGTCTGACATATTTACAAAATTTTTAGGAAACTGGAGCTTTTTAGTAGCTAAAGGTGCACATTGTTTTGAAGATCCAAGACCTTTCTTTTAGGATGATATGCTTGGAAGTGGAAGGAACATGTATTTCTCAATTTATAATCCCTCTGATAGTTTTCTCTGTGAATTAGGCTCAGAATTGTCAGTCTGAGTCACGAGTAGTAGGTGGAATAAAGCTGATCTGCCTACAGAGGAACTGTTTGCATGAAGAGAGATGCTGGTGATCATTCAGGAACTTAAAACTAGGTAAAGTATTAAACTAGATAAAATTTCTCACCACTGTGTGCTAACTATCATAAAATAAGATTCCAGGACCTCTTGCTGTGCAGCCTCCGCAGGCATCTGCTGCAAGGCACATATGGAGTGCAATCTTGACTCAGAAAACAACAAAACTAGTCTCTTTTTTTCAGATGAGGAGTTCACCCACTTCAAGTGTTATAAGCACGGAATTAAATGACTATCTTGCACCTGATGTGCAGCCCCTCCTGCCTCTCCTGCAGTTAAGCTTAGGAGAAAAATTTCAGGTTCCTATCTAAAACTGGCATATATTTAAGTGCCAGTCTGTTCTGGAACATTTAGGAAGAGAGACCTTGGTCATAGGAAAAAATAAATTTTGTTTGCTTGAATTAATTAAGGGGAAATTTGGTTAATTTTTATGACTGCAAATATGCTGTCAGAGGGTGAGTGGCAGAAGATTCCTTGAAAAGTTCACAGAGCATTGGGTAGCCTTTATATGTTTTGTAAAATAATTCAGAAAATCAGAGGGGAAAAAAGCATAAAAAATAACTCACTAAACAAACTTCACTGAAAGGAGAGTCCAGTTGCTGGAGACATTTAATATAGGGACATTTTCTGATCTGAATATGGAGAGCGAAGACAACAAAACTGAAAAAAACTCAACTTGATAGTCAATGAAACTTTCCCATGGAAATCAGAGATACAAAAGGAACAGCTGGCATCAAGTGACACTTAGAGAAATTAAAACTGGAAAAAAACCCACAACCAACAAACCATTTATTTAAGTGATAGCAATTATTGGTAGTCACTAGAATAAGTCATCCAATGAAATGATAAAATCTTCTTAATTTAGAGTCTTTAAGATGTTTATAAGCTCACTATAAGTTTGGATGGGATGAAACTTATAGTTTATGTCCTGCAAAAACATCAGACACGTGATGAGACCAACGTGTAAATATTTCACACAAAAAAAAAAAATTTCTATGGGGAAAGCCTTCCATTTCCATATTAAAAGTAAAAGCAGCTTTCTCTTTTTTTTTTGATTTTTTTTTGGTGGCAGATAACAGAAACCCACATCTGTCTTCTAACTGGATAAGATTTCATGAGAGTTTACTGCAAAATATTCTCCTTTCTTGAAAATCAATGAAAATCTGTTCATGTAACACTGTTAAAAAATGGAGATGTTGGGTCATTCTTTCTTCATTATTTTATGAGAGAAGTGCATTATTAAACACAAGATTAATGTTTAAAAGAGTAAAAGATCCATAAGGTCTCTGTTTCTGATCAGATGGAGAATGTGGTAGTAAATGCTAGATAACTGTGAGAGGGATGGCATACCATTTGCAAGTACTTTGCAGGGGAATGAAAGGAATTGGCTGTGCAGTATAAAAAAGGCATTTAGTTGATTTAACTATACTGTGTTTCCCAAAGCTTGCAAATTGGGAGATTTTGCATTGCAAGCTCAAGAAGGGAGTCAGCAAAGCATTGTTCGACCTTTAAAAATAATCTGTCATGTGAATCAGGAAAGCCCTTCAGCATATAATATTGCCATTTTTCCTTTTGACAGTACCTGTCCTGGTTTCGGCTGGGATAGAGTTAATTGTCTTCCTAGCAGCTGGTACAGTGCTGTGTTTTCAGTGTGGTATG
>JAVKLA010000039.1:11660278-11700889 GCA_034782735.1 Sagittarius serpentarius | reverse complement strand
GGCTGTGCCCCTGCAGCCCAGGGAGGCCCACGCTGGAGCAGATGTCCACCCGCAGCCCGGGGAGGACCCCACGCCGGGGCGGGTGGGTGCCCGAAGGAGGCTGTGACCCCGTGGGAAGCCCACGCCAGAGCAAGATCCTGGCAGGACCTGTGGCCCGTGGAGAGAGGAGCCCGCGCCGGAGCAGGTTTGCTGGCAGGAGCTGTGATCCCATGGGGGACCCGCGCTGGAGCAGTCTGTGCCTGAAGGACTGCAGCCCATGGAAGGGAGCCACGCTGGAGCAATTCATGAAGAACTGCAGCCCGTGGGAAAGACCCACGTTGGAGAAGTTTATGGAGGACTGTCTCCTGTGAGAGGGACCCTGCGCTGAAACAGGGGAAGAGTGAGGAGTCCTCCCCCTGAGGAGGAAGGTGCAGCAAAGACAACATGTGATGAACTGACCACAACCTCCATTCCCCGTCCCCTGGTGCTGCTTGAGGGGAGGAAGGAGGTAGAGAAATCAGGAGTGAATCTGTGCCTGGGAAGAAGGGAGGGGTGGGGGGAAGGTGTTTTAAGATTTGGTTTTATTTCTCATTACCCTACCCTACTCATTGGCAATAAATTAAATTACATTTTTTCCTAAGTTGAGTCTGTTTTGCCCATGAGGGTAATTGCTGAGTGAGCTCTCCCTGTCCTTATCTCAACCCACGAGCCTTTTGTGATATTTTCTCTCCCCTGTCCAGCTGAGGAGGGGGAGTGATAGAGTGGCTTTGGTGGGCACCTGGAATCCAGCCAGATTCATCCCACCACAGTGTAAGAAGAAGAAAAACATGCACAATAGGAAGTGTTCCTTGCCTTTGCAAGTAGGATACTTCAAGAGAATATTTGCTGTGGATTAGTGGTGTGGACGAGGAAAGAGTCTACAGAACTTATGGCAAAGAATGTTCTCATTGGAGTAACTGGGCCAGAGAGAGACCAAATTGGGTGAGGAGTGGGGTGACTGAAGAATTACAGTGGGAGAGTATGAGATGGCCAGAAAAATGTATTAGTGTGTCACAAAAAGTTTGGAAAAAATCAACATAGATAGCCACTAGTTCTTAACTGCCAGAAAGCGAAGTGTGTGTATAGTTATTGAAATCATCAGATATTTTATCCACTTTCTGCTGAGGGCTATTTCAAAGAATGGAAAGAGCCAGGCTCCTCTGCAATGTGAGTGAAATAAATTGAGAATGAAAGGGAAGCCGGTCAGATGAAAAGGATTACTTTATTCTTTATTTTTTTGAATTACTGGGAAGGAGGCTTTGTACTTACGCTTTGTAAATTCTGTGTTAAGATACTAGAAGATCTGAGGTCTTTAAAGACTGACTATAAATTGCAGTCATAACTAGTTCTCTTTAGAGGCAAAATTTGGAAAATATTTTCTGTATCTCATTCATGGACTGGGATAGAAAATCAAGACTTGAGAATTCCTGTGAACAATCTTCATTCTCTAAACCCTGGCTGAAAAGAATCAAAAGACTGTTGTTTCCATTTTAACTTTTTGAAAAAGACCATATTTTTACTACCCATTAAAAAGAAATGGCATTACAAATTTGTTTCAAATTTTAAAAGTTATTTTAAAAGTTATTTAACTTAATCATTTTGACAGTGGCAAATTTTTGCTTGAATGTTTTTTGAGTCAGACAATATAAGAAGTTTGTCTTCCAATCAAAATTTTTCAGGTGGGAGGAAATGTAGTAAAAAAAATTCTTGCATGCCACTTCTTCCATTTGAAATGTGAGACAAAAACATCAGTCCACACGAAAAAGTAATCTTTTGTCTCAAAATCTGTAACAGACCTTTGGATGCTTAAGACATTGGCATTATTTTTATTTTATCCAATGTTTGTGCAGTGATTTGGCATCACACTTCAGGGGATTCATAGGTTATTAACAGATAGTAATTTAATGAAATCTAAAAAAAAAAAAAGCCTGAGATGATAGGTATTTTCTCACACTGGAAAATAATTTTTGATGTGTTCATCATCACTTAGCATTGTCTACTAAAACTTAGAAGCAGACTGATAAACTATGTACTTTGGACTCTCAGAGGATTCTGCTGTCAATGAGTAAGACTCTCAAAGCACATTAATAATATTGCACAACCCCACTGTGAATTGGACCCTCTGCAATGTAGTTTTCTTCAAAGCTGGAAACCAAAGTGCAGAGTGTTTTGGAGGTGGCTCAGTGACAGAGTGAGGACAAGAAGCCTTTCTCTTCTTGCAGGCATCTGTACTTTCTGCCTTATGTTCTGTTCCCTATTTCCAACTGTTTATTTGTTTTAAAATAACTGTTTATTTGTTTGTGTATTTCTTCTGCCGAGGGGAGATATAGAGGGAATGGAAGCCAAATCCATAGCTCCTGCATCAGAAACATCTATTTCATATAAGCCTGTTCAGAAATTTAAAACCAGTTAATTCTTTCTCCACTGTCATGTTGGAACAGACTTCCAGACCTCATTTCTGTTAGAAACTCTCTTCTGGTTTTGTAGCATACAGTTACTCATGGTGAGTTCATTTGCCTTTTGTTCTGGTGCAAAGATTGCCCTTGAGCTTAAATAGACCTTTTTCTTCCTTAGTCCCTTTCCGTCTCTTACATTTCAGTGAGTGATCGCAGCTTCTCTCAGTGTGAGGTTTGCTAACCCGAACAAGCAAGCTGCTTGTCATGAACAGATGACTTTTTACAGAGCATGTATTTTTACTTCCAGTCACAATGAAGGACTATTTCATTCCTTCAGTACCAAGCCCTGAAACACAAGTGGCTTGCTTTCTTGCCATCATTTTACAGTGGTCAGAAAATAGATCTGGGAGAAAAACTGATTAGAGGGCTAGTAACCGAACTTGTTTTTTTCTTAGAGAAAGTCCCTTCTCAGCATTGACACAAACCGCTATTAGTCTATAAAGACGGCTTGGCTTTGCATTTGCAACATGCAGGCCCCTTCACAAAGTACTGAAAATGAAAGTTCTAGCAGTGCTTGCCACAAACTATTTTCTTTTGCTGAAACATCCTCTGGCCCACAAATAGCAGTGTGCCCACGTAAAGGACAGGAGTTGGGAAGGAGAAGGAATTCCAGAGTGAAGTCCTGCAGAAAATCCTGGCAAGATCTGCTTGCAGTTAATTTAGTCTTTTTTCTCCTATCTTTGTCATGCGTCAGGCACTGCAGCGTGTGGAACTGTTTAACTAGTGTGCTGTTATAAGAGAAATGGTATTTTTCTGGGGGTCTTTTTTTTTCCCAATTAGCTTGGCTCCTTCTCTGCTGACCATATAAGAATTCCAGTGCCTTATTTTAGTCAGCTTCCATGAGGTGCCTGAACTTGGGTAGCGCTCATGCTTCTCCAAATAGCCATACAAGCACTTGGCTCCGCAATAGTACGTAGGGCTGTGCAGAAGTTTTACTGCTTGAGAGTTGCAGTGAATTTGGCATGTACCAGAAGTGTTTAAAGCTTTTAGATGTTTGACCGATGTGACCCCTGAAAGGAAAAAAAAATAGTCTATATCTTTCAGAAGAACTTGTTGGATGGTTAAAGGTCTGTCATTAGCTTATTAATTATTGTATCCAGTAACAGGTTCTGCTGTGTTGAGGGAGATGAAGCCATGTGGTCTTTGTCTGGTTTGCTAAATGCTTCATTATTCTTCCCAGCTGGAGTTTTACTGTGCATGTGTTCGTTTGCTGAACTGCATTATAAAAAGAATATGCTGCTGCAGGGTTATGGCAACAAGCAGGCAGCGCGCCCTCTTTAAAAGTGAGTCATTTTTGTCCAGAGACAAAATGTGTCCAGAGACAAAATGTGTGGACAATAGATTCAGACTGAATATATAATCTTCATTAATTTTTATTTGTAATAGATTATCCATGTGGTAAGTTGTAACAGCTGAAGGTGCATATATCAGTCGGGCATATACCAGCTACAAAATGAGTATTTCATTCATCTGTGCTCACCTGTGGCACATAACTCATCCAGTGTGTTGCACAAGAGTTTACAAATCCATGATTTTATCATCTGTATGTAAGGACTGTCTGTGTGCTCAAAGGGGTGGTGATTTAGGCATGAGACTAGTTTATCAAAGGCATTCGAGAAGCCAAGGATGCAAGTAGATACTGAGATTTTCAAGGAGGCCTGAAAAGGCTATATAAATAACTTCCTCTGATTTCCTAAAAACCACAGTGTCATCTTCATTAGCGTTTATGTAGGCCCAGCATTGCCTATCTTTGTCCAAGGATGCTTAAATACTTTATGAAGTATGTCGCATGGTAATTAATGTGGTAAATTTTACCGTCTCTAAAAATAAATGCTGATGGCCTTGGTCTTCAATTACTGCAGAAGTTTTTGAGTCAGAGAGCTAAATAATGTTACTTGGTTTGTACTTTTCCTTCTTTACCTGTCATAGAGGTTTTCTGCTTCTTTTTAGAGCAACATAAGTATCACCTCTCTTCATTACTGAAGCTAAATAATTTATGCAATATCCTATAGTAAACCTGCAAAGAGCAGGGACTAGAACTGCCTAGCTTCCCCACATAGTAGTCCCCCCTTTAGCACCATCCTTCTGTTTTGGGATGGAGTCCTACATAGTCTTTGAGCTTGTTTATCTTTTCAGAGGTTACGGTCAGAGCCCAGGTGCCTGTATTGGACTTGGTCTAACGTGAGACTCTGCTCAAGCGGAGCTGGCAGCTGCAGTGGTTGGTGGAAGTCTGTTGTGGCAGGGTATGTGTTTGCGGATGGAAAACGGTTTTGTAGGGCTTCAGGGCTAGGTCCCTGAGAAAAACAGATTTCCATGGGAGCTGGTGCAAAAGCTATAACACAGCATGAAAACACTGTCAGTGGCCTGTGTTACAAAGCAGATGAGCTGCTGAGTCTTCTTCCAGTTGGAGCTTCTACGGGGCTTGATATATGATGTTGTAATAATTAAGCCCAGAAGCTGTAAATATGTGCAAGCCTATTATGCCAGTGACATACACATTCATTAGATGTTCCTCGTTATATCCAGAAGTATGGAAGACGTACATGCCTGTGGATTAATGTGGTAGATTTACGGAAGATCACTATCTCTATTTGAGGACTAACAGTAAATCTCACAAGCAGTTGACCTGACAGTCACAGATATATCAGGTAAGAGATTTACTCTAAATCAAAATAACAATTTCATATTTTGCAGTTACTGAAGGCTGGCAACCCAACTGATTGTCATGGGGCAAATGGAAAAAGAGGTGAATATCTCTTCAGGTAGCACCAGCATGCATGTACAGCATTCACATTGATCTCACTTATCTCTAAACCTTTTAGTACTCTGCTGGAGTACTAGACTGGAGTACTCTTATACTCCAGGTTTAATACTAAGGGGGAAAAGACACAGTGTCCATTTAATGAAAACTGTGCAGTGTATACACATTTCACCCTATAAATCATCAAGGGAGTCTAAGTTAAAAAATACCGTTTACATTATTTGTTGTTTCTGTTACTTATCTAGCAGGTGTAGAGTGCCGTGAATTAAAGGTTAATAGTCAGTGTTGCTGATGTGAAAGAATCCTTTGTAACAAAGAGCATGTACTATTATAATAGTCATGATTTGAATATCATACTTGGTATAATTATATGCATCAGAAAATCAATGTAGCTAATGCTTTGCCTTCTATTTAAAAGAATTATTTTTCATGAAATAAAAATTACACCCAGACCATTCTAGATGTAAATTAGTCTCACTGGAACACGTACAAAGGATGAAATTCACTCTCAGATCTGTAGTTCCCTGATGGCTCATTGTACATAGGCATTAATGCTATTAAAGGACACAGTGACTACTTCAGATCAGATACCCTGTATGGTGGCAGTCCCCTCCTACAGAGGTTATGGTCCTGGTCTTAGATACTGTAGCATTTTATTAACTTTTTATTAGACTCCAGCACATATGTGGCTAAACAAATTGTAATTTCTCAGAAGCAAGAAATTCTATGGTGATTATAACAAACACGCTGGAAAGATGTGCTTTAAGACCTTTCAATAGAGTCCTTAAACAAAAAGAAGTTCAGAAATCCCAAGAGATGGAGACTCCATTTAGAAGTTTTATAACTTTTTAATGTATCTATAAAACTTCTGAATTGGCATCCACATGGCCTCTGTTCTATTTCAGCCCTTTTATGAAATCACACAAAATTTCTTATTAAAATGAAATCAAAGCTTGATTATTTTTATTCTAAATCATATCTACACTGAGTAAACTGACACAGCAAGTACTTGTGAATTTAAAACCTTGACAAAAAATGTTATTAGCATGTCATCTGGCTTCTCCCTGAGACTGTCCTGCTGGAAGCAGACAGGAGACAGAACAGAGAAAGAAGTGTGAGGGTCCCTGGGCAAATACATTTGGTTTGGTATAGGTTGCTGTAAATATTACATTAGAAGTATTAGGGAGACCAAACTAGTCTAGAATGCTGCAAGCCCTCAGCTTGAAATAAAGGCATAAGAAGTGAAACAGTTTGGTATATCAATAATTTGTGCTGCAGAGTCCAAGAAAGGGATGATAATGTACAATGCCTTCAGTCATTCTCACAGTGCATTCATTTATTCTTATTACTGTAAGGAAGCAAAGGTGAAAGAGAGCAGATGCCCAGTGCAGGATGCATATATGAGGAGCCTGCTGTGGCAGAGGATTCAAAATGCCACTCCAGTGTATTGGCTGTGCTGCCTGCGCTGCAGCACCTCTTTCAGTCAGCCATGCTGGGATCAGACTTCAACAAATACCTGTGCAGAGAGCTGGAGCTTTCCGTTTCTACCTCTTAGGAAGACAGAGAGTGCAGGAAGCCTGTGACCCTTTTTATTAAACGAGGAACTCACAGATACCATCCCTCAATGCAAGAAATTCTCTGTTGGAGGGAGGCTGCATTAAAAAGCATCTACTGTGTCAAATATTAAATGTCTCATTCCCAGCGCTAGCTGAGGGCATTTGACACAACCTGATGTCTACAAAAGCAGCTTTAAGCACCTTTGCGTTCCTCTCTTCCTGCGCCAGGCTTCCCTGGAATGGATTGCAGTCTTAAAGTCTGCTCCCTCTTGGACAGGCTGTCAGCATCTTTGAGGGACCATTAAAGCAGCAGGGAAATGTAGTTTGGCCACACTCCTGGCATACCTATTTCCTCTCAAGGTACGAGAGGAGTTTACGTGTGCAGTTAAGGACAGAAGCTTCTACAGAAAGTCTAACCCAAACCAGGGCCTTGTTGATGGAAGATTTCCTCACAACCATAAGAGGTAGGCAAATTGTACAAGATTTCTTCTTCCTGGAGGAGAATCTCTCCTGATAGTTAAGAGAAATTTCCTTTAAGGTGAATGTAAACTAAGTGGGGAAAGAAGCCTACAGAAATTGAAGGGAAAATGTATTCTTACTAATTTTCTGCAGTAACCTGGCCATTTTTAATAAAAGTTTCTGAAACAGTAATTCATCATAAGCTGACTCATGTTGCTAGTCTTGGTACACTGAGCCTGATTTTTCTAAGAGTATGACTAATAACTTTACTTCTTCTGCCTGGTTATGGTTTACCATGAGGTCTGTCAAATGCCTTAGCTTTTTCCTCCAACTATTGTTTGTGATATTTTGTATTAAATGTGTACGTTTGAAGTCTCTTATAATCCATATGTTTTAAATCTCTGGTATAATGTGGTTTTGGGCTCTTGTTCAAATGAAATTACTTGCAAAACCTGGAAATGTTATAATAATTTAAAATTAGCTAGTCCGGCAGTTGTTAAAAATTCTGATGACATCAAATTTGGATACCTTATGAAAAATGCAACAACATGGCAGTTGTACTTTGTGTCCTGGTGGCTGACCTTCCTTTTCTACTGTCTTTCTTAAACACATATTAATTTCACCTGTAGGTATTCAATGAACAGAAAATGCAACATGTGAAAATCATCTGGTGACACTTGTTTTTACTATGGAAAGGGATCACCTGCAGAATGGCTTTCTGTCCACAGCAGCACAGTTTGCTGTTCTTTAACATGTGATTTGGAACAGCATAGGAATTCCCCAGTTTGCCTAGAACAGCAAAAAATTCCAAGTCTGTCAACATTTTTGGAGATAATTTAGAAACTAGTTGTAGAGAACTTCTTGTATCCTGTTTCATTATATTTCTCTCTTGTCATTTTATTCTGATCATCTCTTTACCTCCTGATTTAGCACTTCTGTGACAGTTTTGACTAAACTCTACCAGAATTCACCAGCCTTCATTAAAATACTGGAACAACCTTTGCAAGCAATCTTTCAGTTACAGAGTGGCTTTAATGCAGATAAATGTTTGTGTGCAGACATATTTGTAGCTAATATGGCTCTAAAGTATTTAAATGTTTGTTTTATGAAAAAACCTAACAAGTCTTGAGTGGAAATGATGTCGCTCGTAACAGTTATGCCAATAGCTGAGATGTGATTGTGTGACTGAGGCAACTAGTAAAGAAACTTAAACTAGGTCAAATATGAAGCAAAGTAGGAACAATAAAACATAGGCAGACTTTTTAGTCTGCATGGTTCACCAAAAGTTTAAAGGTCATGTGTGGCAATAATATTGGTCAGTTTAGAATAGCAATTATATTTGTGAATATAAATGAAAAGGAGATAAAATAACAGAGCATAGTTGTTTGTACATTAATGTTTGTATAGCTCATTGAAATAATATCAGGGTAGTTTTGTGATAAGATTTTTCACTCTAGCTTGTTTTAAAACAAGGAAAAGAAAAATCTGTTCATATATTCAACTGTTTTTTTTGTTTTTTCTTAATTATGAAAGTTGCTCTTGACAGAAATTACAATAGTTTTAGTGATCTCTGTCTCTCATCATCATCATCACCATAATGTATTCATGTAATGGTAAGATTTTTTTAAGGCTCAGTCATTTTTCTATTTTTTCTTGCCACAACATATCCACATCACCTCCTCCCTCTGCCAACCGTCTGAACATCTCAGTGACTGAATGAAGAGGAAAATGGGAGTTATTAGTCATGAAAAAAACAAACCACCTGTAGTCCTTGCTTGAAGAAGCAATTACAATAATCTATTTCTATTGTCATAATTTTGCTGGAAACATGAAAACAAATGTGGCTACTTGAAATTGAATAATGTTCTAAGTAATTTATCAAGACAGTTATTGTTATTACAAAGCCAGTGCAGAGTAAGAAAAAATATATCAAGTAGAGATGGAATGGATGCTTTGCAAATAATTGATACAATATGAAAGTAACAATTTTCACTGGCTTTGATCATCACAAGTGTTTTTCCTCACATTCCATTTTGCTCCTAATAATCATAGATATCTCAAGGTAACCATGTTGCTTAGACTGTTGAAGATAATTGTGTATATTTACATATATATGTGTGTGTGTCTAGACATACACGCAACCATATATTAAAAAGCAGTTATTCAACAATTATCTTTAATTAGTAAATCATCCAATTTTTGCAGTCCAAATATATTTTCAACACAGTGTTTATTTGCATTACACCCCAGAAGCCATTTCAGGGAGACTAAAATTGTGAAAGTGTGCTGCACATTTCTGTGAATGCTACTTCCATGTGAAATGTACTTTAAAAATAATTTCCCCCACTTGGTGTATGTTCAAATGCTTTAGTTACTTGTTTTAGATCAGACTGCTTATAATAATGGTTTCTAAAAGTAATTTTTTTTTTTCCAAAGAGGACTATACTTCTACATCTTAGAGAATGTAAGAGCAAGGTTTATTTAAAAACTCCATCAAAACCCAACAGATATCCAAAGTTGCATCCCTTAGTATTCCTATTAGAAGCATGATATTTTCAGCTTTTTTTTTTATGGTTATCTATTTGAAAACATTTGTCCTCAGGTAGCGTTTGTACTTCTGACAAAGCATGGTTTATTGCGTTCCCTTCTAGCTCAAACACAGTTTATGATGTCAAGGTGAGCGATTCTCAAAACTGAAAAGTCGCTGGTTTCTTGTCCTTCATGTCAGACATGATGTTTCAGATATTTTAAAGGCAAGACAAAAATGACTGCATTTTTTTCATTGCTTCAGCAAAAGAATTTTAGGTGTACAGCCATACTTCAAAACTATTCACATATTTTTAGCTAGAGGACTGCGGATGTGGAGGAGCTGTATTAGTGTAATAAACCATCATGTTCCAAGCTCCCATTCAGTTTAGCAAGTAAACAATAACTTGTTTTATAAAAAATGAAGTGCAGTAGAAGAATGTTCAAGAAAAAAGTGTTTCAAGAGATTCTGCCTCAGTCTTTAGAGAAGAAAAGATTGAAGGACCTGGCTCTTTCTGCTTTAGAGATGTGTGTTTATGAATACTAACATAGCTCTGGTTCTGTGAGCGTACCTGACTGCTGCTCATGTCCTGTGCTCACTACTCAGTCAACATAAATGCAGAGTTTGAATTATTCTGCTTTTTCTAGAGGCTATAGTGGAGGCGATAGTGCTTCTGAGACCTGCTGTTTGCTTGGATATTGCTGAGGCTATGACATTACGGCATGACATCTTATGGCATTGCAACAAAAGGGGTCCCGCAGGTAGCTAAGCCACATTCAAAGTGCTGCATGCTGCCTGTCCACACCAAAGATGAGGAGGGCCACAAGTACAGGATGACACTTGCCACATGCAAAATTTTGCCTTCGTATATGTCAGCTGGCCTAGAGCTGCTCCTGGACATGTTGCATCAGGTAAGCAGTCAGGTGATCTCTGAATCTGGCCTCCAGCATGGCCTCACAGCCATACCATGGACAGTATAGATGTTGCTCCTGTGACCCAACTCTAATATTGTTTTATAGGATTCCTTAAAGAAAAGAAGGGAATAGCTGTGGAAGAGTGAAATATTCTGTGTGCTGCACCTGCAGTTGTTCTGTTCCATCATTAAATTCTGCTTCTCGCTTCCATATTAGAACACTGGGAAATCAGATGCCGCATTAGGTAAGAACATGCTAACAGTTGTGGCAGCCCAATAGGAGACACTAAGAACAGATCTCTCAATATGCAGTTTTCTGAAGATTTCTTGTTTGGGAGTTACTGTTTTTATGATATGATAGCTAAGCAATACAGACATCTATGTTGTCCATAATGATACTTGCTGGGCACCATTCCTTCAGCAGTGGATTATGTTGTGCACTATAGCTGAGAGGAGTTATGAGCAAATGCGCAAGACACTGAAGAAAATAGTCACATTAAAAGATTTAGTGAAAGGAAATTCCAAATGCCCTCTAATATGTGGGCAAAGTATAAAAGTGCCAAAGCTACATTTACTCATTCCTGATTTAACAGGTTAATTCCATTTTGTTTGCTAACAAATGGGATTAGATATTCAAAACACCAGCAGCAATTTTGACAACTATTAACTTTGCGGCTCTGAAATAATTGCAAAGGATCTAAGAATCATGACCTGAGGATCTATGTGTCTTTGCTTATTCGCTTTTACAGGAACAGTTATTACTAACTAAATTAGCCTTACTGGGCATTTGCTGTGGGAAGGTGTCATTACTACATCGACTGCACTCTCAGTTATTTTAATTCTGTGGTGGAGATTGCTTATTTTTGCTTCCATTCTGTTTCTGTACAGTGTTTTGGCTTACACTAAGTGCACTTTGGCTTGTATAAGCATAAAGTCAGAAAAATCAATATTAAATTTGTTTGGCATATTTATTCATACCCTTTAAGTGCCTTTCCACCAAATAAATCACACCTAATAAAGGTAATGAAGTTGTTTTAGATGGGCAATAACATTCCATTCAAGGCACTTACATTTCAGGTTCAAGTCTATATTATTTTTAAGAAACTTAGCTGCATAGCTGCATTATGATCGCTTGAGCACGTGAGTTTAGTGCCTCATTGATTCCATTTTATGTTAATTCAAAGTTTGGTAAATGTTCTTTATGATTTTTTAAAATCATGTGTTATCACTTTTTTTCATTAGAAGACAGTGCAATCTTTCTTTCCTCACTGTTATCACTGATGCTGAACTTGAGCAGGTTCTTGCTCAAACACATTAGAAACTCTGATTTTTGTTATTGCAGCTGAAACTTCTTTCATTTCTTTTGTCAAATGTTTTTGCAGAGCAGACTTAATAGTCAACTACTTGCTGCATGGTGGGTACCTCTGCAGGTCTCTAATCAAATATCCAGGATACCATATTAATATGCATTTATGTACCTTTACATTGCCAGGCTTGTTTTAGGCTATAAATGAGTAACTGGTCCTTCTTGGTTTTACTGATGCTATGGCTTCTAAAGATTTCTGGTTTCATTTAGCCACTAACATATATAAATTTAACAGATCCAGAGGGATTATAATAATGTTTAAATATTGCAAACCCTATTTCCCTTGTGGGTCCTTCTTTCTCCCTGGGAATAAATAAACCCATGAACATTTCACTCTAAATAAACAAGTGCTATAGACTGGCTGTACATTGCAGTTTGCTGAGGTAGCACAAATCCTGTCAGATCAGTATGTTAAAAAATGAGTGCCTGAAGTTTCAAAGTAAATTAATAGTGGAGCATTAATATAAAAATCCAGATTTTCTGATGCCATGGAGCATTTGAAGCTCCCTGACACTTGAATGGAATTTTGAAATTTCCAGTCCTTCGAAAATCCATGCAGTTGTATTCAAGTATGTAAAAATATGGTTATAGGCCCTCTATTGGACTGGGATAAGTATGAAGATTTGGAAAAGGTGGCTTAGGTGACTTTGATGCAATTTATAAGGAAGAGCTTTTTCATGTATTTATGAATTTCATCACGTAAAGTTCTGACCCTCTTTTCAGTATCTGTAAAGACAAGAAGTGGGTAACACTCACCTCTGCTTACTATCCCTGACAAACTTGTTCCTCAAAACATTTGTTTGGAAATAGAAGGTGCCATAACCTACTATAGTAAGAACATTGGAAACCCTCAGCCTCTGAAGAACAACCCTTTTCTTGCTTGTCCCTCGTTGGTGTAGATATGCAAGGTCCAGCTAGCCTACTGCCAGTAACTCTACTAGTATTATTCAGATCTTAGAGTTTCTGCTAACCGAATGCTTGCCTTGGAAAACACAACTATTCTGCTGTTTTAATAAAATATGAGCTGATTTATTTATTTATTTATTTACGGTGTCACTTCTTTTTAATAGTGTAATAACTACTAAGAATAACTTTGATCTTAGTAGTTATCTGATTACAAAATCTACTAATGTCATTTACTGAGTATTCACCAGTTACAAGAAGATTAGGTATACAGTGACTCTACTTAGTAAGAAATTATTCAACTTTCATTAAAGTGAACCACAAGCTAACTTTAATGAACTGTCGCATATTGCATGTTGCATTGCTTCATAAAGAAATCCTTTTGCATTCATAGTTGTAAGTGAATGTTTCTGAAGTACATATTCAGATAAACTATTGAAGATTTCTTTTTTCATTTCTTCTCTTTAACAATATTTTAAATAAGAAGTCCTTAGCAAAAAGAGAAAAACATCAGTGCTCTAAGCCTGTAACAACTCTCATGAACACTCAGTTTTATCCACTATGAAAAAGCCACATGTCAATATAAGGATTAAGTAAAGGACCTGGTCCAACTCCCACTGAGGTCCCTAGAAATGCCTTTACTGATAGCAGTGATTTTGAATCAAATCTCTACACGTCTGCATTTAAGTTTTAGTTTCCATCCTGTCAGCAAGGTATTCAAATATATCCCGAACAAAATCTGCAGTGGCAGTGAAATGGCCTCTAAAACTATTCTATTTTCATAAATCCATTTTTCTCAAGAAAGGATTTTTGGCCTTTCAGAAGGATGGACTTTGGATGCAGGCACAAATTCTCTGGAAGATCATTCCACTCTTGAATTTCCCCAAAACATCTTTGTTTTATAAATGTCTTTGTTTCATAAATATCTTCTCATAGCCACATATATTATCCATTGCTTGGACTTTAGGATGACTTTTTGCATGCATTTGCTTTCAGGTCTATATGTGACCATGTGATTCTAACATCATTTTTTCCTTTCTGTCTTTTCAGTTCTTCATTGCAAAATTGCATGTTAGACACAAGAAGGAGAAAATAGTCCTCTTGTGTAAAATCTGTGCTCTGCCAGAATCTGTAGGAATTCCTGCATCCCTGTCATAGCATGTCTCAGCTCACTCTGAGTTTCGTCAGTAGACCCTCAGGTGAGATGGGATGACCAGCATGTAGTGGTGAAACATACTTGTATTCTGTAAATGGTTAATTCTTAGATTAGATTACTATAGACTCTTCCAACACTTGATCTACTTCTTCTGGGGAGTAGAAGAAACACTGATTCCCCCGGTTTTTTTTTTTTTTCCTCTGATCAAGGGCTGGCCAAAGTACTTTTACTGAACTAAGATTTTGATTTTCACCCAGTTTACAATGAAGTTTGTATATGGTGGAATTCTCAAAGTGAGCAAATGAAATGGATTTATGGAAGGAAAATGGAGAGTAAATTTCAGAATATCATTAGTGGGGTAGGTTTACTTACCCCTAAGTGCCTGTTTAAGTAAAAGTTTATGTCTTGGCTAATGCTATTGTTTGGAGACTGAAGACTACTGTAATGAGCAAAAGAAGAAAAACAGTAAAAAAGAACATTCCATCAGTGCCATTTCTTTTTAAAAAAAGGTATGCAGAGAAAGAAGTATGTTGTTAGGGTTATGACAGGAAAGATGCTATAAAATTGGTAATTCACCTTCTGAGAATCATTTTGTGTCAACAGATTGGAATTGTTTTCCCCTAATATGTGTATTGATGCAGCGTTCCCTCTATATAGATCTGAACTGATGTCCTAAAAACAGAAAACGAGAAGCAGAGAGAGAGATGTCAGTGTTATTGCTTTTATATCATTGACATATGTGATAAAATCTTTCAAGATTTGTGAGGAAAAAGGGATTCATTAAGTGGTTTTTACCACATAGGGTTGTGCTCTTTTGTGTTAGGACATTATTTAAAGCAGAACTAATGTGAGGAAATTTGAAGACCCAGTATTTTAAAACCAGGTTAGAAGAGCTGGATGATTCTAATTGGTTTGTTCCACTTATTAATTCTTATTTATAATGAACCAGATCTGGTTTTCTTACACTGTTATCAGTGCACTGACATGTACCTTGAAATGCATTGATAGAGTCCAGGTGTAAAGTTCTGTGCTGCGCTCATACAAGGATCAGCAGAGATATGTGTCTACACAACAGTAGCTGTTCAACTGCAGCTATAGCGCATCTTTGTGCCTTTCAGTGCCTGCCTCTTCCAGCCTGTAGGAAGGCCTGTACTAGAATTAGACCTGGCTGCCATTTTACTTACAGAGACTTTCTAAGCTGTCTTACAGAATCATAGAATAGTTTGGGTTGGAAGGGACATTTAAAGGTCAGCTAGCCCAACCCTCCCCGCAGCGAGCAGGGACATCTTCAACATCTTCAACTAGATCAGGTTGCTCAGAGCCCCGTCCAGCCTGACCTTGAATGTTTCCAGGGTTGGGGCACCTACCACCTCTCTGGGCAACCTGTGCCAGTGTTTCACCACCCTCATCATAAAAAAATTCTTCCTTATATCTCCTCTAAATCTACCGTCTTTTAGTTTAAAACCATTACCCCTTGCCCTATCGCAACAGGCCCTACTAAGAAGTTTGTCCTCATCTTTCTTATAAGCCCCCTTTAAGTACTGAAAGGCCACAATAAGGTCTCTCTGAAGCCTTCTGTTCTCCAGGCTGAACAATGCCAACTCTCTCAGTCCTTCCTCGTAGGAGAGGTGTTCTATCCTCCTGACCATTTTCATGGCCCTCCTCTGGACCCGCTTTAACAGGTCCATGTCTTTCCTTGCTAAGGACTCCAGAGCTGAGTGCCATACTCCAGGTGGGGTCTCACTAAAGCGGAGTAGAGGGGCAGAATCACCTCCCTTGACCTGCTGGCCACGCTACTTTTGATGCAGACCAGGATATGGTTGGCTTTCTCAGCTACAAGCACACATTGCCAGCTCATGTCCAGCTTTTCATCCACCAGTACCCCCAGGTCCTTCTTTTCTGGGCTGCTCTCAATCCCTTCATCCCCCAGCCTGTATTGATACTGGGGATTGCCTCAACCCAAGTGCAGGACCTTGCACTTGGCCTTGTTGAACCTTGTGAGGTTCACATGGACTCACTTCTCAAGCTTGTCCAGGTCCTCATGGAGGGCATCCTGTCCCCCAGGTGTGTCAACCGCACCACTCAGCTTGGTGTCATCTGCAAATTTGCTAAGGGTGCACTCGATCCCCCTGCTTATGTCACTGATGAAGATATTAACAGTACTGGTCTCAGTACGGACCCCCCAAACATGTCAAAAGCCTTGCAGAAGTCCAGATAGATGACATCCATAGCTTTCCCCTTGCCCACTGATGTAATCACTCCATCCTAGAAGGCCACTAGGTTGGTCAGGCAGGACTTGCCCTTGGTGAAGCCATGCTAGCTGTGTCAAATTATCTCCCTGTCTTCCGTGTGCCTTAGCATAGCTTCTAGGAGGATCGAGTCCATGATCTTCCCAGGCACAGAGGTGAGGCTGACATGTTGGTAGTTCCCAGGGTCCTCCTTTCTACCCTTTTTAAAAATAGGCGCTATGTTTCCCTTTTTCCAGTCACCCAGGATGTCACCTGACTGCCATGACTTTTCAAATATCATGGAGAGTGGCTTGGCAACTACATCAGCCAATTCCCTCAGGACTCTGGGATGCATCTTATCAGGTCCCATAGACTTATGTATGTTCAGGGTCCTCAGGTGCTCATGAACCTGATCTTCCCTTACAGTGAGAGGGACTTTGCTCCCCCAGTCACTATCTTGCTGTCCATCCACTTGAGAGGTGTGGGAAGGGAGGTTGCCAGTGAAGACTGAGACAAAAATGTTGTTGAGTACCTCAGCCACCTCCTCGTCCAGTTTGCCAGTCATGTTCATCATGGGGGTTACAGTTTCTTTGACCTTCCTTTTCTGGCTGACATACTTGCAGAATCCCTTCTTATTATTCTTTGCATCCCTTGCCAAGTTCAGCTCCAGTTGTGCCTTGGCCTTCCTGACCCCATACCTACATCACAGTTACACGTTGGAGAAGTCCCAGTGCTGTCATGCCATGGCCTTCTCCTTGCTGTGGAAGTAGGTCCTTCGAGGATGTTCTTCCTTCCTTCTGTTTCTTGCCATGTCTATACCTGTTAATTCTCCTGTAACCCCAGCTTAGCCTTTCTCAGTCATTTATGTGATTTTAGCAGCTGTTCTACAAAATGGATTAAAAATTCCCTCTCTTAAATTCTAGAGCTAAAAGAGTACATACGGCTAATACAAGGGAAGTACCTATAGACAATAAAGTTAATTTGTTTAATTTGTATAAATAAGATCATAGAGCCAATAATAACTACTAAGTAAACAAATGCTGTCACCAATGTGTCCTGTCTTTGTAATTACCAATTCAAGCTTTGATCTCAATCTGAGCTGATTATAAGTGTTACCTGATCAGTACAACCTGTGTAGATAGTTCATGGGAAGCCTTTCTGTTGTAAAAGTTATATAGGGACCTTTTGACAGTGTTTGGGAGGTGAAGAGATTGAACTTGATTCCCTCTCTTATTTATAGTCAGGTCCAGCCTTTTAAATTTAATATGTGATCTGGCAATACAGTCAGAAAGAATTGTTGAGAATTTTACTTTATTTTGGAGCAAAAACTGAGAGAAAGCTAACAGCTTCCCAGTGAACCAGTTGGCTTCAATAGCACCTTTGTGCTTCTGACTGTTGCTGGTGTCATGGTTCTTACATATTTTCTTTCTTACACTTTGTGTTTCAGTGAATGACAGTTTATTATCTTCTGCTCTCTGAATTTTTTAGAATTAATAAGACCTCCATGGGAGTCATATGGCTGGTATACATCTGTCTGGAGAAAAGGTTAATATATGTAATATAAAGATTAATGGTCCAATTAATTACGTCTTTTATGAAACTGTTTAAGGAAGCTTAACAGGGAGATTAGTTTAATTTAACAGAAATCCAACAAGAAACACTAATCTCAGAGGTCTTACTTTTTTAGCTAGCTGAGAAAGCATAACTATAGGGGTTAAAATCCTGCCATGCAGTGTAAGAATTGCAAATGCTGCCTGCCTAGGTAAACTAGTCAGAAATGCACCCTTTTCATAGATTTCACATCATCAGCCTTGTAGTGAAAGGCTTTTGTTCTATTCAGCTCCTGAACCTCAGTCTTCAGTATCAGCACTAATAAGATTGATGCAAATCCTTGCTGTGTATGTTGGTATATTTTACCGATAACAAACAAGTTCAGAGTGTGCTAGTCATTTATTTCCATTGCACGTCCTTTTTATATGTCTGTTGTCCTTTGTTTGTAAAAGTCTTTTGCTTTCCTGATACCTAGGGTGCCTGTTCTCCTGTTGCAAATGTTCAAGTTGACTTGACTAAACCGAAGCACTACTGTACTTCCTATAATACTAGCCATTATTTTGACTTCTTTGTTGCCCTCTCTTCCTGATAACTGTATTCTTTGTGTACAGTTAATATTTTTCTAGATTAATCAAGCAGTTACACTTTGCTGTGGTGCTGTTTGAGAGAAGGCTTTTGATGTCAGTGAGATGTGTGTATGAATTATTTAAGAGAATTTCACTTGTTTACTTTACAAGCATGATTTGTAATAATGCTGCCTTTAACAGGGATCTTGCTTTTGCTACCTGAGTTGGTTTTGCTCTGCTTTAGTTTAATCAATGCAAACTGAGCAATAGAGGCAGAATGTCATATCTTATTTGAAATTATGTCCTTAATACAAAGTATGTGAATCTTCTAGCTATTAAGAACAAGTGAACTCCCAGTTTTGTTTTTTGTGAAGTAATCAGATAATACAAATTTGGCTTCTTTTTTTTTCCAGGAATAATATTTACAAAGTAGTATAAATAGTATCTATGATATTAATTTTCCCTTGCGAGAGCCTCATTTTTAGAGGTTGTCCAATGGAATTTATAATTCTGCCTGTAAATATTTTAAATCTGAAAAGCAACAATTAAGAATATAAGTCCAGTGTGAGTCTAGAATAGGCCTCTCCGTCTTTTTGAGGGATCCTGAAAATGGATTTTTTTCATTGCTTCAACATTATGTTCAGCTTGTTATTTTTCCCCAGACATGTGGGTTCTTCTCATCGAAGCAAAGAAATTCTTAAATAGAAAAGCATCACAGCGAAAGCAGAAGTCTTGGAGAGTTTCAAGGAAGGTATGAAAGAATAAGGAAACAAAATGTCTTAAAAAGATGTATATGAAGGAAATGAACACAAAGACACATGTTCACAATGGACTTGTGTCAAATTCTGCTGTGAGTTTATTGCAGCAAAGAAAACTTGAATGACTTCCAAACATTGTCTTCTTCCTAGTGCTAAAGTGAAGTGACTTACAGTCAGTCTGCCGGAGGACCATGGCTTATGACTTAACCTTATCTGAGATTAGGAATAGCCTGTGTTTTTTCTATTGTATCATTGCATTGCCTGCCATATGCATTTAAAGCACTTGTGGATGAGAGCTGAACAGACTATGTAACAAGTGGGACAGAACCTTTTAATTCAGTGGAGATATTATGTGCCTGTCCCTCCGACTCAACATGGAATGATGTTAAATTTCACTGAATCAGCATTTACATGGAAGTAAATGCTTTGCATTGTTCAGCCAGACTGTACTAAAAGCATCAGCCTAGACGTAAGAGTTTCAATTTTAAAAGCTAAGCATGCGAAACTCCAGGTATTGATATTAAGACATACAGTCTTCTTGACATTCAGTCTAGGGTCTCTACCCTAAATATGTTGCTGCTGTGCTTACTGCAATATTTCATACTAAAACTTATGTGTAATTGCCACAGCATAGCTGCATGGCCTCTGCATTCATTCTGGGAAGAAAAAAAGTACTGAGGAGAGTGAAAGAAGTATGGAAATAGAAGAGGCAGAGTGAAATATCAGTGAGTGTGGTCTAGTTTGTCTTCTTTCCTTTCAGTACCTCCTTTCTTAGGTCACAATTTTGCGAGTAGGTAACAATTTTTCTGTGAGACAATTGTCTCTAAAATCATTAGCTCCCAGCTCTTATTTCACATTCTTTTGCTGAGCAAGACAGGAAAAAAAAAAAAAAGATTTCCTTATGTTCATGGCAGTTTATTCTGCCTGTATATGAATGCTTGACACTTTGTGGACCACCTGCTTTGAACATAGAGGCTCTAGCTTAGTAGGACACTTGAGTGTATGCTTAATTGCACACAGCTAAGCAATTCCTTAAGCCTTGAGTTTATGAGCCTGAAAGCACATGTTCTACCACTTGAGCAAAAGGATTAACATGATTGGCTGTCACTAATTAGTCCATCTCTGAGAAAATGCAGGTACTAAAGAAGAAAACTTCATATAGATTAGATCACTGTTTTATTACCCAGGCATGTAAGGACAGAACTTGAAATATACTGATATTTATGGCTATAGCAAATAAACAATTTCCCTTACTGGGTTGCCTGTTGCTCAGTTAGGTACACGTACCCACAGTGTTTCCCGCGAGTTGCTGTTGGGTAACTGGGAGGGAACTCAAATTGCTTGGTTGACTGTGAATCTCCTGCATTAGTGTTTCAGTTGTACATTGATTTCAAAGGACTGTTCAATTACTGTAGCTATTTCCTTAGAAACTACAGAGTTCCCTGCCCTGTGACAGACACCACCATTTCAAGTTTTCTGTTAATACTAAGATTTGCCTAATTCTACGTGATTAAAAAAATTCTCCTGTGCAATTTAGAAAGGCAAGAGGGGTCCATGAGCAGTGTTTGAAACACCATCTTTATGCATGTGGATAAAACATATCTGCATACTTTGAGGGGTTTTATGGTTGAATGTCAGCTAATGGAGACTGTCCAAGACAGAGAGACGAGGAAGGAAAAATATAAAGCCGACTTAACATAAAAAATCCGTAAGTAATATGCGGGAGCTTGGGAAGAACTTACAATGGGGCTTCCAGGCTATTTTCCTTTCGGAAATTGTTTTTCATCTGGATAGGGTGATTAAATACATGTCAGAGGTTTTGCAAAGAGTGTGTTGTGACTGTAAATCCACTGGTTCATGACTTAGGTTCAGAGCTTAGCTGTGAAGCCTGTGGGGTTTCAGATGTCTCTATTGGTTAGCAAGAAAAAAGGCCGATCTGAGAAAATACCATGTGCTTAATGAGATAAAGGCAAGTGCTATCCTGAGATGCACTCTGAAAAGGTACCATAATATAGATCTTACCCGCTGCCCCATCATGCAAATTCTTAAATATAATTTTGCATCATAGTTCTTTAATCATTCACTTAAAAGCAAATCTGAATGAAATGCTGAAGGGAGCTGATTGTGGTCAGATTTTCATTTTGTCTGTTTCTTGATTGTGTTTAATATCAGTATGTTACATCTTTCAATAGTAATTTTTCCCTTGTTTTTATATTTAGTCAGTTAGGATTATTCTGCCATAGAATATAATAGAACGAGGTATGCTTTGGATTTACATTTGCATAGAGAGAACAAATTTAAGACTGACATTTTACCAAGACTAAAATTGCAACCAGTAATGAAGCCCAACTAAAATGTGAATCAGCTTCTGACTGATTTACACCTGCAACTCAATACTGTTTAATTAGAAGCATAAGTATCTGTGCCTGAATTAAAGCTGCAGATATGTGTTTGCCTGCAGAAGAGGAGACAAACTTGTGAAATTACAGCATTTTAGCTCTGAGGCATATACAGTGATGATATCTGGAGGATGTTTGAATTGCTTTCTCCAGTTCTCAAAGCAAAATATTTTACATTTATGATCTTTGTGTGCTTCAAACTGGATTAAGATCCTGAATGGATACTTGTCCTTTAGAAAATTTGAACATTTTCACTTTTTTGTGTACAGCAGGATATGTAGCAGTGCCTTGTCTCCAGCTGGTGGTATGTGTTGTGTGTACCCCTTCGCACATATTCAGCTTGCACAAGCATAAAATCCAGATGATTTACAGAAGATCAGATCAGACCATCAATGCTCCTATCTGGCCTTATATGCCAAAATCTCTCTGTTTTCCTTAGTATCTTGGGTCTGCCTTTTAGCTATTGTGTTGATGATTTACCTTTTCCCAAATCTTGAGACATTGTTACAACTTATGTTATAAGCAGATTCTTCTCAAGGTCCCTTACTCACAGAGAAGGTAGTCTGGCTATGACGTTAGCAGTAAACTGAGAAACAGCTCTTCCATAGACAGTAGAATGAAAATGCCTAAATACCTGCATAGCTTTGATGATCACAAAGTTAAATCTTTATACAATTATAAATTCCTTAAAATTAAAGTTTTGCTCAGAATAGCTATGATGGCAAAAATCAAACTAATAAATATAGCTAATTTGATTGCAAATAATAACTCAGAGTAAACTCTTTTTTTTTTTAGTTGCAGAGGTAGAACTCAATTTAGCAATCCACTGATCCTTGAGATTCCTTTATAATAATCTGGAATCACTGACCATCTCTGCCTGTTTCTAACACAGAAGCATGAAACTGCAGTTTACCAGTCTGCTTTTTAATGATTATTTTATTTCGTTATTTTAGAACTTAAGATTCCTTTTGCACATTGCTGTATGTGGTTTTCAGTTGCTGTATGTGGTTTTCAAAGCTACTTTAGATTCTAATAATTGGAAGTTTGGAGAGCTTGATGTGATTGAAACTCTGCAATATGCTTATTTTGAACTGTTTTGGAAAACAAATGGAAAATGCACAAATACTGTGCAGGTTGAAATGTACAACTGCAGAGGCTTTTTCTGTTGATGTCTGAGTCAGTGGCTCTCAGTAAGTGAGAAACACGGCAAACATTGATTCCATGGTGGCACTGTCTATACACTTCTCAGTGCACTCAACAGGAATTTTTCATTTCATGCATCATTTCTAATTTGCTGCAAAGATTATGAGAAGTCTCTCTCTCTCTCTGTGTGCATATATAAATATAAATATATGTATACCTTTTTTAAAGAGGATGAGAATATGCCTTGTCAGCCTTCTCTAAGCTGCGAGTCTTTTCCTGTGTGTAAAATTTGATGGGATAAATTGTGTCAATGCAAGTTTCTACATGCACTTATCCCTGGAGGAGATGGGAAAGAGCACTAAAATAGTTGATGCAATTTAGACATTTAATTATGGGATACATTAGAACATTTCAGTAATATCCCATCTGCTGCCCAACCGCTTTCAGAATTAATTCAGACCTGAAAAAGGAGAAGCCTTGAGAAGCTCGAGATCAGAATGTTTCAGGGGTCAGGATGGCCGAGCGGTCTAAGGCGCTGCATTCAGGTTGCAGTCTCCCCTGGAGGCGTGGGTTCGAGTCCCACTCCTGACAACCTTGCATCGAAGTGGTGTCGTTCACTGATGGGAGCCTCTCCGGCTGAAAAAGTTGGTGTGGTCTAACCTGGCGAGACCTTATTGCAGCCTTCCAGTACTTAAAGGGGGCCCATAAGAAAGGCAAGGAAAAGCTTTTTAAAGCAAGGCCTGTAGAGATAGGACTAGGGGAAATGCATTAAACTGAAAGAGGGCAGATTTAGACGAGATATAAGGAAAACATTTTTTACAACGAGGGTAGTGAAACACTGGCACAGGTTGCCCAGAGAGGTGGTAGAAGCCCCATCCCTGGGAACATCCAAGGCCAGGCTGGACGGGGCTCTGAGCAACCTGATCTAGTTGAAGGTGTCCCTGCTCACTGCAGCGGGGTTGGACTAGATGGCCTTTGGTGGTCCCTTCCAACCCAAGCCATTCTATGATTCTATGACTAACACTTAGCAAGGGTCTCCTTATCTCTAAAGCTTTTTATTGGGTTCCATCTCAGAAAGACTAGCTAGATGATGCTTTGCCATTAATGTTGCATAGAAGTTAGATGATTGGCTCTTTGTGATTATGCTTTACTTTGTTTATTAAATCACTGAAGTTTCAAACTTCCTTGCTTGCTTGCTTTCCATTCAAATCGTATGAGAAAGTCTCTTTGATTAGCTTTTGTTCTGGCTGTTTCTATAATTCTTTACACATCTTGGTACATTGCAGAGGATTTTATCTGTCATCATTATTTGTGCATCTGGAAGTAAATATTATAGATTTCTATACTTCTAGGTAGGTTTCTCCACTGGAATGCTATTAATATGGGAAGTTGAGTATTGACAAAAAATGTTGCTGTATACTCATCTAGGCTTCCCAGAACATTAATTGAAAGAGCATAGGATTTGTTTGTAAGTGTTTGTTCTTTTAAAATTTAATGAAGTCCTAAAGTTTTTTTGCAAACTAAAGTCCATTGCAGTTTTTACCATGGATAAAAATGTGCTACTTTTATTAGTGAAAATAGTCCTTCATACTGACAAAAGATGAAGTAAGAATTCTTGAGGTGCAAAACTAGTTCTTACTATGAAAAACAGGCATTTTTCTTGTTGGCAAATGCAAATAAATCTAAGTAAACCAGAAAAGATATTGACAGAGGCAGGAGTAATGGCACGAATCACCGGGTTAAACAGACCCAATTATGTCTTTTTGGCTTCATGTTTTTCTTAAAGTTTGTTAAGACACTTGTGGGAGCCATAAGGGAAGAATAAGGCCACATTAGCTTCTCTTCTTGATCTAATGAATGCTAAAGTTGCCTGTTTACAAACAAAATTTTGAGGAAAAACCCCTCAGCTAATGTAGTAATTATTCCCTTATTCCCTCCATTTACTGATTTATACAAGGTGAAGGGTTTTCTCAGGACTATACGTGGCTGGCTGATTCCTTCTCCGATCCTGTACTCACCCTCTGTCAGAAGCTTTTCAGTCCGGTATCTCCCTTTTTTCTGGTTTTGTTCAACTGGTTTGAGGTGCCTGGACTCTGCAGTCAGATGCCTGGCTCCGTAGCTTTGATTGATCTCTGGGAATGCAGCCTTCTGAACAAGTTTGCTGTAATTTACTACATGAACTACTATTTCATGCTCAACCTTTTTTCTTACCTGGCTGATATATTTGATGCCATATCAGTAAAACTGGATAGAAGCTGACCTGGGCAGAGTTGATAGACCTGAGAGGTGAAGGTGCTGAAATGTCTTAAAGATGTCTCATTCTTGCCTGATCAGCTTTAGGTAAATTCCTCCGACACTGTGTGAGTTGAAATACAGCCACTCCCCAGGTCTGAAAAGGGGCCCTAGAGCTACAGATTGCCAACAAATAGGGGCATTATGTAATTTCTTTCTTTCTTTACTATTTTAGTATACTGCTCTAAGAGAAGGAAACCACAATAGTTACTTTTACTCATGCTGCCTGTGTTTGGCTACCTCTCTCTTTTTTCTCTCCTTTCCTCATACCAGGAAAAAGGAAAAAGAGAGATTACTAAAGATTCCAGTGTGGAAAGGGCTGAAAACTCCCCTTTAATTTACATGGAAGAAAAAAAAATGTTGACTATATGCAAAAAAAGGCTTTGATCAGATAAAAAGAAAAAAAAGTCCTCAGGTGTCTAATAAACCCACCTTGAAACAGGAAACTCCACAGGACTCCACGGCTCACAGAATCACCTTTTCTTCATCAAATGCTTCCTACCTGTCAGAATATTAGGGGAGTTCACAGCTGAGTACAGCTTCTCTGTGGGCAAACAAGCTTCCTTTTGCCAGTGGAAATATATAACCCTATGCTTACTCACCCCAAAATATTCTATTTTACTTCAGTAAAAGGACAGATAAAATGTATAGACAAGACGTTCTAGTGACCCATGTTTCATTATGGCTTTTGTTGAATGACAAAAATAACCCATTTAATCCATTTTACTCTCAAAAGAAAGTGTACTGTAATCAATATTTCAGATGTTTCAAACTTAGAAGAGCTATGGTTCTTGTTTAGAAAACATGAGGCAGTATCGGAGAAATTAAATTAAATTGCTCAGCTATTTAGTTTTCTTATAATGGCAGCAGAACAACTTGGGCCTTAAAAAGTTCTATAAAGAGTGCTATGTTTTTCCAGCACAATTATAATTAAGGTTAATAGATTGCCAGGGAGGCAAAGAATAGCAAATTTTTTTCATAATTTTTAGAGTTTGGATAGAAACTGGAAGCCACTAAACTATCCAGTTGGAAGAACTGTTAATTGTTAACACCTACGGATGGACAAACCAGGCCGGACAGCACAAAAACAACTCTAACTTTTTCCACTAAATCAAATCCTTCTTGACCTTTGGAAAAAAATATAACTGGACCTCTAAGAATTTTTTACGTTACTCTTCTCTGGACTTCAGATTGAGGCATTCATTTGCTTTAGCATGCCTGTGACCTCCCTGGTTTTCTCACATGCTTGATTTGGCTATGTTTGAAGTTTTGCCTGTATCTTCGTAGGACTTCTTCTGTCTGGCAAGTGAAACCTACTGAGCTGTTGTCACGGCAGTGCTAGAGGAATGCGGGTTTGCAGAACTGGCAGTATAACTTCATCGATGCTCACTACCATATTGTTACTGGAAATTTCCCTAGTTGGGGAATTGCCAAGTACTGTCCCTCCCCTGTTGTCTCACAGTTATAAAGGAAATTAAAGGAGTCAAAAGAATATGTTTCAAAATGTTGCCTAAATGTAAATGACAATTTTTATAGGTGCCCCAAATTTACGCAAAGTCTGTATGGATTTAGGTCCATTCTACAAGACTCTCAAATATTCTCAGAAGAGATGTATTTGGTCTTCTGAATAAAGACAACCTGCACAGGGCAGGAAAAAAGCTGCATACATGTACATGCATACATGTGTTTTCTGCATGAGATTTAGTTTGCTAGTGTATTTGACTGGAATAAAACTACTTCTGCCTGTGTATTTTGGTTGTGTACATTTTAAAGCTTTTTGCTCTAGTTTCTGATGAGTCCTCAAGAGCAAATATACTGACATCTGTGATATCTGGCTCATCTTGGAAGTTCTTAATTTCCCTGGGTGATTTTCAGCTTGTTCTGAGGTAACTTGTGTTATCCATATATTCATGGCCAGGGTTACCCTTGAAGAAGGGGAAAAAACATTTTTTCTCTTGATAAAGTGTCTTTTTTTCCCCCTCTTCATTTTGCAGTAGTAAAAATGGCATCGTATAAGGTTTTAGAGTTAGATTCATAGGACGAGACATTTATGTAAGCTTGTCAGTAGTGCTAGTACAAGACTCCAGAGGGATATAAATCAAATATGTATAAACATGCAGCATTTTAGTTTTTATGAATTATTCTATTCCATTGTGTTTAGCTTTGTTAGGAGTATTACAGATCAGAGAATCATAGAACTGCATGACTAAAAGAACCTCAAAATTGATGTATCCAAGGGTATTGAGATAGAAACAGCTCACGGACATTTATTTTGTCTACTTAGCAAACAGTAACTTAAGCCAGATATTGCTGACTGTGTAGAACTACTACGTGTATTCACCATTCTCTCTGACAGTAGACAAGTCAGTTCTGACTTCACAAGTATGCAGATACATGTATTGATGTGTCATATTCCACAATTAAATTTGCTGAGAATGTTAAGAGCTATAGAGTGGAAGATTTTATTTAGTATCTAGTGCCTGTACTATCACTGTGTTTTAGTAATGTGACTGTTTTGCTTTATATGAGGTGAGGGTGCTCTTCTATGTTGAAAAATTCATAAATCAAATTATGTGCATATTAGGCAACTTTTAATAGAATTAACGTCAGTGCAATTCATCATCTCCAAGTTCCATGTGTGCCAATTCATCAAAACAACACACTTGTCAGGTTCTGTCCTAATAAATTATTATTTCTGCATCCAGTCCTGAAGGGCTTGTGAGGTTACTTGCTGATTCACCAGTGTTAATGTTGAGGTAAACCTTTTGTGATCCTCACAGAATTACAGTTCAACTGGGTGATTTTTTTTTTTCCTTCACAAGAGCAAAATTTACACATTTTGTTTCATTTATCATTGACAAAACAGAAGGGGATTACTTGTATGAACATCTTGCGCACAACTTGTATGGATAAATGCCATGGTATTCATCTGCAAACTCCTTTGTTTATAGTAAATTTTTGATGGTAATTTTTGGAAGCATGTGGTAGTTCACAATTTTACTTACATTGCTATGTCAGCAGCGTAAGATTTAGGAGTTGGAGGTTCAAGTCTAACTCTCACTTTGAGTCAGAGACTTAAAATACTGGAAAAAAACCCCTTTATTATTTATTATTTTTCATGACATACAATTTTTCAAATAAAAAATTGCCAAACTACCCTGATCATCTCTGCATATAAGCTTTATAATAGTGGTTTTTGAAAAAAAAATATATGCAAGAGACTTAGATACTCAGATCCTAGTAAACTGGAATTAAATGAGCAAGCTAGAGTATTTACTGCTAGTTGATGCTTTATATAAATTGAAGCACGAGGGTATGTAATGTATTTGAGAGTACTCATCAAGCTGCAAGTGGTACCTTCAAATCCTGAAAAGCTATATGAGAGTGAACCATGTCCATATAACATATGGAACTAATCAAACAATATATAGGGGTTTTTTATTAATTGGTATTTTTAAAAAATAGTTATAATAATCTGAGTATTTAAAACAAACTGAAAAACTGGATTTAAACTTTGAAGCGCAATAAAAAGACTTCCTTTCTATTCTATATATTTTAACGCCTATTTCTTAGGCTGCATTTCGTATAACAAATATTTTATTTTTGAAAGATTGAAAAATGTTCTTGTGGGTCCTTTTGTTTCTAAACCCAGAGCTTGGTGAATTTGACTGGAATGTGTGGAAGATGTTAGTGTTTCACTGCATCAGATTTTGGATCAGTCCTTCACAAATTCACTCTGTGCATCAAGCCTGTTTCTGGCAATGCTTTTATGCCTATAGGTGTACGATCAGCAATTAACTCATTTGGCACCGAATAGCTATTAACCAGCTTTTATTTGTTCTGATAGGTGTGCTGATGTGTTCAGGAACTGGTGCAGTGTGTGCTTGGAAGGGGCTGTTACCCACCAGCCACACAGCTCATGTTTCTCTGCATCGTTCCTCTGGTTTTCAATGACCCTGTACTCAAGGGAGGAAAATGAGAGATTCTGCAGTAATTGAGAAAACACTGCAGTATGCACAATGACGCCTAAGCAATCAGAACTATCTCCACCAAATTGCAGGTGACATTTTCATTAGCTCAACAGCTTCTGGGCTTTGAATAGGAAATGACTCCTGAAAAAAAAAAAAGAAGTCATATCCTCTCATAGTTATGTTACAGATGATGTGCCACTTTTTAGGGTGCTTTTTTCAGCCTGCCTTAGTACTATATGGCAGCTGACAAAGAAATTTTATAATTTAGGACATTATTTGGGTAAGTCATGAGGTACTTCTACAAGTACACATGGAGAGCTTTATTGTGGGGCTGTCTGTAGACTAAAAGCTCATTAATATGGACTCATATGGACGTTACATAAAGTGTATATAAAATGGACATTATATAAAGTATTTCTAGGAAAAAAGCATAACTAAAATGTATTTATAATTCCTACCTGTGTTCAAAAGACAGTTTCAGTGAGCTTTATGATTTAATTACCTGTGAAGTATAGCAAACCTTGAATATGAAAAGAATATAAACATAAATAAGTCCAGACAGGTAGAAATGGATTATTTCTGTGTAGCTTTGTGTGCATTTGTTAAAATCAGACTTGGGAATTGCCTATCACATTGATCAATAATGTGAAAGTGTGATGTTTCTTTTTCATTAATTGTATCTTTATATACCTGGAAGCTTTTTCTGCTTCTTCCTGTTCCAAATTCTGATTTAAGATTTGCCATGAGTTCATCACGTAAACAGTTGTTACGAAGTTCTGTTCACAACAATATCCTTTCATTACCTCCTCCAGCTAAGAAAGATTCAGTCTCAAAACACTCTGCAACTGCTAATTATTCAGCACATCTCTGTGAAGTAATCTAGTATCACCCCCACTTTACATATAAGGCAACAGATCCTGCTTAGATCTTGACACTGAGGTGCTCAGCAGCAATTCAAATCAGATCATACGTGATTCTTCTCACCACAGAGGAGACAGCCACTGTCCTGCCTCCCAAAGCCAAAAATTAAATCAGGATAGGGATTTGAACTTTGGGCTCCTGCAAATGACGATTCTGTTCCCCAGCTCCTTGACTATTCTGGGCTGGCACACTCCCATAGAAGCTGCTCTAATTTGAATAAATAATTAAATATTAATTAGAGCAGAGGCAGCCAGTCACAGCCAAACAGTTTGGTTTAAATAAATCAGCATTTTCTTGTTAAATAAATGTATTCTAAGTAGGAGGCTTTCTGTTGCATTAAAAAGCAGTCTGATTACCTAAATGTAAATTTAAACCTATAAGAAATCTCTAAAAATGACCACAGACAAATAAAAGAAAATAGTATTTGCAGTTCCTTTTTGATCAGCTGTGAAGCATTTCTAACTTTGGTTGCATGATTCTGCATTCCTGATGTAAATTTACAAAATCAAATACAAGACAGTTTGAGGAACAACAGAATACGTGACAACCTGTTAAAAACTGAAACAGCTGAGGAGCAATGTCCCAAAGCGGACTTTGTAGGAATTATTTGTGATTTTTCTGTAGCCCTCAAATGGTCTTTAAGCAAATTCTATTGACTGCTTTTGGTAGTGAACAGCTTGAAGGAAGAGTAAATGAGAAAACAGGCTTTTAGAAAAAAGATGGTAGAAAGCATGTCTTTAATAGAAATGGCCTTTTCTTTAATGACTAATCTGATTTGATGTCTTTTGCTTGGATTTTTGCATTATTGTTTTCTTCCTGTGTCCCAGAAAAATGTGAGCTATTACACAGCATTAGATGTTGCAGGGAGCAGGAAGGCTGACTTCAGTTTTGTCTCGGGAGGGAAATCCAGAGAGCAGCCCAGTCCAGGCTCCATTTCTGAGAGCTGACTTCTCTTTGAGCAGGAGGGTGAGTGAGTGCTTGCAGCTCACAGAGCATCATGAGTGAGCAGTAATAGAGGTATCATTGGTGATATTCTGCTGTCTGCTCCTTGCAGAACACCAATTCATCGTTTTCACACAGAAAACGTCATTCTGATTAATTTTCCACTTTGCAAACAATTTTAGAGCTGTCACTCTTTTCTGTTTTGACATTTTCAAAATTGAAGTGTTCTAGGATTTTGTTTGAAATAGGTTTTCTTTTAGAAAGCTAAGGTAATTCCTGGTTGGAAAATACGAAGGAAGAACATTAAATGAAACACAAAATAGTGAAACCAAACAATCCAGATGAGCCGGCATAGATTTTCTTTTTTCTGTTTTCAGCCTATGAAATATTTTTAACATTTTACTTTTTCTTTCCACTCTGAGATAGGAAAAAAACTGAGAAACTTGAAAAACTCTAAGTCAAATAGTTTTTCAGCCTGTTTCAGTAGAGTAAGTGCTCCTCATTTGCTGATTAATTCAGCAGTGGGAACAGCCCAGGGTTCATCTTCTGTTAACTTTGAACTGAATTTTCCATTTGAAGTACTTACAGAGAGTGTTTGGGGATACTAAGCTCCAGTTTGCAACCTTGGTGAAGTGTTTGAGGTTAGATGGGGCTGATATATACTCTACTCATCCTCTTCCTGGCCAGACATAGTAATGGGGATGGAGGCAGCACTTTCAGGTAGAGAAATCAAGCCTGTGTGGTACAAAACTGTCAAAGATGATACAGCAAGGCAGGATACGAACATGCTTTGGGAATGAAGACACTGGGCCACTTAACTGTCACGAGATTTCTTAGCTGATCTGCAGCAGAACCGAAAGACTACAGCTGTTTTTCTGCTTATTAATCCTGTGTATTTACAAGCTTACTTATACTTTTATGCATATCATGAAGTGTTTCTCCAAAATACTGCATGTGCTTAAAGCAGATGAGCTCCTCAGACCTTTTATAACAAGATGAGGCATGATTAGATGCTAGAGCGATGCTTCATTTGCATGTTAAGCTAACTGTAACCGGAAATAATTCTCCATGTGGCTGGCTTAACAATTCCAAGTTGTTTTACACCCTCTTCAAAGAGAAAAAGGAGATTATTGACTACTGAGGTTGCAGAAATCTCAGAAAAGATGCCTGTGTAAGAAAGGGTAACTTATCACAAAGGCTGCATATTTCTTCTCCCTGAATACAAACACACATTCACATTCTTCTGTGTCTCATTGCTGTATAACTTTTAGAATGCCAGATAATGTGCTGCTTATTTTCCTACACAACATTAAGCATTTCCATTAGTGCTGGGCAAGCAGGAAAAACAGTGGTACTTTGTACATTAAATTAACACTAAATTTTAAAAGACCTCTATATTTACCTGGCTGATACTGAGAAGACACAAACTTGGAATGGCTTATGAAAACAAATAGGGTGGGTGTTTTCAGAGTCCTTCCTGGGGATTATGAAATTTCAGTTACTACTGTTGCTGTAGCTGTAAGGTTCATTTTGTAACCTTTCTTTTAATTTTTTTTGATACCTGCTGTCTCTCTCACCTGGACAACAATTCTTTTTACTCCCTACTTCCCATTAAAAAAAAAAAAAACAAACTTAAAAGTGTTGTTTCTGGCCAAATCCATGTTTTTTCCAGAATTTGGCAAAACTTTTTCGGTCTCATTATACAGCTTCTGTGAAGTTCTCAGCATCTTAACTCTGATTCATCTCATCGTCCTGCCTGAATAGTTTTGATAAATGAGTCTGACCGCCTCAGCTTTAGAATACAGTACATTTGGGTCTGGATCTCTGGGTGAAATACTTTATCCTGGTATTGAAAGATAACCTGGAGCAAACATACCTAATCTGGAAAGTAACCTGGACCTAGTCCAGAGGCCAATATTTGAGGTAAAATTTGAGCCTGTTCATTCCAAGGGCTGATTTATTTGTAAGCTATTTGGTCCAGTTTTCATTGTCGATGGATATTATAACCACTAATTTGTGGGGTTTATCCCAGAACATGTTCATTTTTTGGCATTTCCTCTGTTTGTGCAAGAGGATATCATAATTTGGTTGGTTTAATACAAAGTGTTCAGCTCACTCCTGTGAGTCCAATATAATCATCCACCAAGGCAAACAAGGATGCTCACCTCTGGGCAAATACACATTTCTCCTATGGTGCCAGTCTGTCTGCAATGATATAATCATTTAACAGCTGATGTCTTCAAGCAGGTAGGCTTTTAACAGTGCATGCGTTGCTGGCATGAATGTGGCATTTTTCTCTCTTTACTTGCAGTTTCATCCTCCATGATGGGTCTTATTAACACCTTGTCCTGTGGAGAGGACAGAAATCTCTTCAGCTGAAGCTTTGATGGTCTTATTTGTCCAAATTTGCACTTCTGTCAGACTCTTGGCTGCAGCTCTACATTTCATATGTGAGTCTGTTATGATCCATTCAAATGCCTATGGGGATCTCAACAAGCTTTTTGAAAAGATTTTTTAAAAGATTAATGACTTAGCTGTGTTTTTTATGATAGTGTTTCTAAAGAAAAGCCTGCATACTTAATAAGGTTATTCCTACAAGCCAAAATTTGCATTGCTTACCATAAAAGACAAATAGATAGACTTTAACTACAAAACGTCTGAAGGTTTGTTGCCCATTTTTGTCTTTTGGAGATCAGTTTTGTACAAGAAAAGGGAAATAAAGAAGGGAAAAGGGAAATAAATAAGAAATGCATCAGCTTTAAAATGGCAGGAGAGGAAGGATATGGATGTGAAGAATTCTTTACTTTAGAATCTTGTACCATATGGACATACCTTTGTTCGACTGTTATTGCTTACAGTCTTATGTTTTTATTTGGACATGAGTATAAGTAGGAGTAATTTAAAATAATGTTTGAACTTTCATAAGATTTATTCAAGATTTATGTGAGTGGTTAGAAAAAGATTAACTGAATCATTAGCTAAATTGCATTTCCTAATGCGACCACCAAACAGCAGGCTGGAAGGAGAGAGGTTACGTTTGTGCTTTTGTTAAACCGTCAACCTAGTAGAATACAATTTTTTAAGTGCATTTGCAACTTGTGTATTATACTCTTTAGTGAGTGTTAGTTAAACATCTATCAAATATCAGGGATCATCTCACATGCAACAACTCTTTTGGGCTAAAATTTGACCAGTATCTGTTCTGATTTTCAAAATGTGACATGTGTTTGCCTAGCATGAATCTTCTTCATTTATTGTGAAGCTGAGTGACCTAGTGTGGCAACAGCTTCATTTACAAGTGGTACCACATTAATAAGATCAGACTTCTGGCCCTTACTTTCTCTAGTTTTCTGTCTCTTTTGTGTTACATATTATTAGAGTTGATAGTTTAAATGAGATTTTTCCTTTTCAAACTCTAGAGAGTCTAAGGTTAATAGGTAGTTTTTATTAGCACTTCTTTTAAGCGCATTCTACAGGTGTATTCCTGTGGGACCAGTAGACAAACCTGAAATCAGAAAATTGAAAATTTCACATGAAAGGAAACTTACAAGGGAATATAATAATTTTAGACACTGTCATCATGTATTGGCCTCACCTTAAGTATATGAAAATGCTCGTAAGATCTCTCCTCCTAAATGAATGTGTGTTAGAAAAAATGCCTGCATTTGAGAGTAAAGGAAGAAGAAGTGATGCTGATTATTCAGATATAAACCAGAGCAGAACAGATGCATGATTCTGTGGCATCTATTGCTTTTTTCCCAAGTTATATTTCTTTTTTTCTAAACAGATAAACATTTATTTATTTAAGGTACATAGTCACTTTTATAATCATCTTCTGGTTGTTTCATAAGAAAAATGGAGAAATAATAATATTAGCTATTGAAAATATCTTCCAATATTTGCAGAGTAAATCTGTTTGGAACATAACACATTGTTGGACTCTAGATGCTATACATCTGTTGTTTGATTTGCTGCTGCAAACACTAGATGCAACAGAAAAGAGAACTATGGTTGCAGACTCTCTGATGATATTGCAAGCCACTTTTCACAAATGCTGACTATGCCTGGGTTAAGACTTTGTCAGATGATGAACAGACTAATAGGAAGACACAGATGTCCGCCTGGAGCAAGCAGTGAGGAGCTGTGGACTCCTATTTATCCTACAACCTGCTGCAGTCAAAGGGCAAGGAACATCTAGACAGCTGTGCAGTTTGCCCAGGGCACACTTTTGCAAGGCTAGAGCGGTGTTCGGTGTGGAAAACATAACAAAGACCCCTCAGAGCCCTTGCTAAGTAATGCACGTGGTCACATTTGCATTGCACAGGGACATTGCAAACCTGGGATACCACCACAAGACCCAGAAATGGACCTTAATCCTATCAACGATTCTCCAGCCTCTTTGCCACTGTGATATATCAGTTGGTACTATGTGCTGGGAATTTATTGGCAGTTGTCCCAAGGTGAACTTCTGACGAGTTTTGTGGAAAACAGCTGCTTTGGCATGACTACTTCTGACACCTGTAAGGGGAAAGACTTAAAGCCCAGAGATGCCTGTGAGTTTTTGTGTAAACTGTCTTTGTGGCAAAGCAGTTGATGCTTGCATGTAGAAAGTTGATTTTTAAAGGTAGATATCTTCTTGTTTTATTCTTATAGGGCTCATTTTATGGTGGCTAGGGTTCCCTTTGGTTTTATATGTGCCTGTATGCACATAATTTTCTAACGAAGGTTGTCAGCATAGTTTTAATCTGAGTGCTAAACTGAATGAAGTAAAGAAACTGTGTATTCTTCACCAAAATGATGCCAAGGTCACAGAAACTTGACTATACAGCTGCTTAAGTGAGTTTTACATCAGTCTACGTTTTCAGTTATTCCTGATTTGCAATTTTGTCAAGAGAATTTCTCCCCTGAAGCAGAGTGCAAATTTACAAAAGCAAAAGAAGGAGTATACGAGATTCACCTCGCAAAGTTTGGGGAGTAAATTAAGAGTCTTTGGTTTTGAATCTTTTGCATTATTTACCTTTTTGAAACAAAACAAACCTGAAGAAAAGAATAAAACCTGTTTTCCTTATTCCTAACACTTAAAGGTTAGTTGTGTGTTTCTCCTTCAGGGTTACCATGGTGATGAGAGTAATGTTAAGGCCTAGCTAGGCAGGTACTAGATTAGGCTAAAATCATTTATCCTTCTTTTCATCTGCAAAATGCATGGCCAGAAGATGAATAGCGTCATTTAGAGCGCTCACTCCTCTGACAGTCTGCTGTAAGCTCAGCCCCAAGAGTTCACATTAAAGCATGGGCAGAAGTTTTTCAGGCCTAAATTGTACTGCAAAAGGAGGCTGGCTTTCAAAATATATCTAAAGCTACAAATATATCTCTGGAGTCAATAATAAAACTCAGCAACAGCAAGAATAAAAGCCCCAGCTCTACCCTGTCTGCTCAAGAAGAACACAGAGAGGGGAGAATATGCAGGCAGAGAAAGCTGAATGATTTCTTTCTTTAGTGATGCTGAAGTTGTTACTTACTGCAATGCCTCATTAGCTCTCTGAGGCAGGGCTCTCCCAGCTGCATAGGCTGTTTCACAGTCTTCATGCTAACTCTCATTCTGATAAAGTTGCCCTGTTGCGTTGTTGGGCTCAGGTGTCTCTCCCCAGCTTTCTCTGATCCACTTATTATTCTGCGTAATGCTACTGATCTGCCAAAGAGGAACCACAACCACACACTGCTATGAAAATCAGCCTCAAAAAGACTTCAAAATGCTATTTATTTTTTTGCTGTGCTTCAGGGCAGTCATTTGTCTCTGCATCATGCAGGTGCTTGTCTACCATGCTCTCAAAGACCTTCAGAGGATAGCTACAGGCAGCCACCTTACAGCTCCGGGTTGGAATTACTCTTCCGGTTTTGGCTTTCTCTTTGAATACAACTTTTATTTTAACTTTCTTTACAATATGCACATATATCATTAATATCAATCTTCATTTAATATATAACGAGTGTGTATAATCTGGTTCTTCCATCACCCCCTCAAATAAACTGTCAAGTTTTTATTTTTACCTTAAAAATGTATTTAGATGCATATAGACTGGGGTTCTTTATTTAATTGTTGAAAAACTAGCTGCTTTGTGGTATACTCCTCTTAAGCAGAAGTGGAAAAATGTTATTGCTCTCCTTCATAGGTTTGTTTATTTATGGCATATGCAGTTAATGGATATTTCTAACGCCTCTTACGCAGTAAGTAGATTACCTGATGCCAGCTATTTCATTTCAAATATCTCACATTTTCTTATTTAGGATCATCAACATATTTTTACATTAATTATTTAACTGCCATTTCCAATCTTTTTAGTCAGGCACGCTTCTGCCTACTCAGGGCACAATTAGTCACTGCATTATTATAGATTTAAACCAGTTTAAGTGAATAAAAAGTAATTTGCACATTTTGAATACAGTTACATTTTGTTCTGAAAATTTTTACCCTGAAGACTGGCTTTCAATTTCACATTAAGACATTTTTGTTTTTCAAAATGCGATGGCTAAGGCTTATGCAGTCGTGTTATTTTAGATCCTGAATTACTTTTAGAAACTGTACTTCAACTTGACTTTTCACTCCCTGCTCATCCACCAATAGCAAAAAGACAATACAGCAAGTAAAACAATTCTGAATTAATGTTAGGGGGTGTAATAAGCCGATTAATATATACAGTCTATCCACTGTACTTGTTCTCATTGGAAGCACAAAATGCATAGCTAACCCTCTTTTGTATAAATGTAGATTCATACCTACTCTACGTCACAATGTGTGGTGCACTACAACCACCACTTCCAGCCTCTTAGCCGAATGATTTTTTTTCTCAAATTGTGACTATGGATGTTTAATTCAATATTTGGTTGCACTGATGATTTTGGAAAGCATTGTGTGTCAGAGGCTGGGAGGACGCAAAGCTGAAGCTCCGTGTTTGAGACGCAGTTAAGGTTTTATTCCATGTTCTTGAGTCCTAAGTATTACTGTAAACAGTAGAGTACCTGCCCTGATGCAACTTAAAAATGAAAAATAAAATATGGCCATGCTATTTTCTAAGCATTTTTGAGACCAGGAGACAGCAGACGCACACTAAAGAAAATCAACAGCTAAGAAAAATATCTTAAGTTTGAGGAAGAGCACCTCCTCATCAGGAAACAGGTCAACTCTCCTTTTCAACTTTTAAAGGGATTGTAAAATGAAAGGGGACTTATTTCATGACCCCTATTCATCTTTCTTATCTGCATTTCTTTTTGCTGTCTTGTGAAGCAAGCTTTGACTCTTTTGGAATATTCACCTTGATTGTGCAGTAAAAGAGATACCTTTCTTCTTCTTAATTAACTATTAGGTGTGTATTTGGATCAAAAATATTCATAAGTAAAAGTTACAAATATTACAGGATCTCTAATGTGCTTCTTAGAAAGGTATGTTTTATTATAAAGCTTTCCCTAAATGTAAGAATGTAACAAGTATCTATAGTGGACGTGAAAGAAAGTTACGCTAAGACGTGTGAAGTGAAGATTTTCCATTTTATTCTCAGATGACTGAGCCTTTCTTTGAGTAATGTCATAAAGAAGTAACTCCATCAGTGGACAAAGTTTAAATATATTTCCAATTTGGTATGCTTAAAATATAAATAACCAAATGAGACTTTCACAAGTACATACAAATTTCTCTTAATTTGTTCCTTTGTCCTCATGCAAATGATAAGCCTTCCTTCATGAAGGAATAGTCTTTCTATTAATGCAGTCCTAGATAGCTGCTATTTGGCTTTCCATCTACCCTCTTTCACGAGGAAAGTCAGTGGAACTTCTGTCACTATCTCTATCATATTTTTCTAAAGTTTCCTAAAGTAAGAGTCAGCAAAACAACAGATAGCAAATGTCAATGAAGTGTCTTTTGTGAGTCTGCCAGCCCTTCAAGGCTTTCACATGCTCCATGAATTAAATGGACTGAACACTGAGTTACCAGGACTCTGAAGGAGGGCTAACATTAAAGCAGCACCGTTTTCTGACACCAGCGCTAGAAGTCTGTGCATCAGTTTCATTCCCCAAACCTCATTTTAATGGTGTAACTGCTTTTGCACAGAGGATGGCTGTGACTTCCTTTTTTGCTGCTATTGCAAAATCTGCTTGCTTCTCTTGAAATTGAAAATTGTTCAATCTCAACTAGCAAAAACTTGACCTTGCAAAACTTTACTAACACAAATAGTCTCAATCGTAAAAGCAGAGCGGTTTGTATGTATAATTATCCCTCATATGAATAGGAATATTCAAGACTGACCTTTAAAACATACTCTCTGGGCTATCATAACTTAAGAAAAAGAAGAGTATTTTTTCCTTTTAATCTAGGTGGCAAAGCTAGCAAATAATTTACAGTATGAAATAATTGCTTTTCCTTTTTTGAAAAACAAATCTTAATAATTGACTTGTTTTAATTTGAAAAGATGTTATTCCGAATATAAAGTATGTGCTTTTTCATGAGAAATTTAGTAAGGCTGTTTAATACTGGAAATGCATTCACTATGTATCAACAGCACCCACATTAACCCAGCAGACTGAAACAGCTCCATCCATTGACTCAATGGGCCGTGAAATAAAAACGTTCTTTCCATAAGCATTGACACACTAGACCTCAGTAAATTGAAGCTCCCATGATGAGTTACGAAGTGAATGATACCCTGATAAGACCTTTTTTAGGCCCTGACATGATGGATTTACAGTACCAAAGAAATAAAGTGAAGCCTCATTTTTTCAGGGTTCTTCAGTTTAATGTATATTGGATAGTTAAAGAGGTTATATTTAGAGGTCATTTCAATATTGTCCAAGCTTCATGTGAAATTTTCAAAAATTTTTTGTTTTTTACTTATGAGGCTAAATCTAATTTTCAGTAGACGCCTGGGGGACAGACATATTCCTATTGCTCCTTGCAAATGTCTAGAGCAGATTTTACATGCCCCACCCTTCTGTCCGTTACTAGCTCCTGTCTCTCTGCAGGACTGGTGTACAGACAGGGAATGGATTGCGTGAGTGCTGCTCACGCTTCAGTGTACGGTTGTCTTAATTAAAACTGCCAGGTAAGGTGGTTTGAGTGGCTGACATTGCACTGTAGAGGATTAGGGAGTAATATGTGTCCCATCCTTTTGTCTGAACCCTGGCAGACTTTTCTATGTGCCCTAGGAATAAAAAGTCAAATGTGCGCTGACTTTTGAAAATACTATCTTTAGATGTATTCTTACTGTCAACCAGAGCTCCAAAGCTCCAAACACTTGAATCAATTGGATCTTGCCTTCCTTTCTCACCCTCGCTCCCTTGTCTGCAGTGCTATCCCGTCTGAGGGTAGAAATGTGTATGCAAATAATACAGCAAATCGTGTTTAGTGCAAAGTACATTTTAGTGTGGATGCCAAGCATTTCTCAGCCAACACAGAGCACAGCATTGTTTCATGGAGGCAGATGAGTCTTTCTTGTAGAAAGATTAATCCTTGCCCACACCCTGCACAGTTCCAGTCACTCTGGGTCATTCTCAGACCACCCACCGCAATGGACTTAGGCACCTACACCAGTATCTCAGTGTTGGGGAATGGCTACGTGATCAAGGACACAGGTCCTCGGATCAGCTGCTTGAGCAGTCTCATGCGTAAGAAAGTTATCTGTGTATTCTGCTATGTTCTGCAAAAACAAAGTAGTGAATAAGAAGCAAGGATGCGCATA
>JAVKLA010000039.1:11639092-11660178 GCA_034782735.1 Sagittarius serpentarius | reverse complement strand
TTATCCTAAATGAACAATAGCAACGATTGATTGTAGACACTATATAATGTAGAAGCTGGCTGCAATAAAGTGAAGGCACTCCTATCAACCATATTGGCTGTCTGTGTCTTCCCCGTCAGCATTCCCCGTCGGCATCTCAATGCAAGGAATCAGTGAGAGAGGTGGATAGTGTGCTGCTCTGGAACAGTCAACGCAGGAAGGCTAAGTTAGGCACTGCAGAGGGTCTGCATGCTCCATCTTTCTAAGGGTCTGTAGGTGACTTGGAATTTTTTCTGGGATCATGGGCTATCACCGTGTTGCCAAAGGCTTTTATTGATACACATTTCCCATGGCTCTGGCTATCTTTGTTATTCCTTGTTGTTACTTCACTCCTATTGGGAAGGGTAAAGAGAGTATATATGTTACCACTAGAAAATTTTCCAGTTCTTTCTGCTGTCCAGATAGGGTGGATGCTGTCTACTGTAATATAAAATTAATCCAAAGAATTTCATTTGAAAGACAGTCCCTGAAGATACCAAATCTTTCAAAACCAGATTTTCACATTTCAGCTTCAATATTGCAGGTTATAGAGTCGTAGGTTAGAAAAGATTATAAGTTTAAGTTGGATGAGGCATTCGCTGCTGAACTGTGATTCTTACTAGGCGTTCAAAATATGTGTGAAGCTGCTAGCACATGTAAGAGCAGAAGTCCGCTTGGGTTTGCTTGCTGTCACCTTCAGTCGCTTGCTCTTGTCTGGGCTTCGTTTTGGTGGGACTGTCTGTTAGGATCACACTGACAAAGCCACGTGACTAGTTCTTGTGATCCTCAAAAGGAGCTGCTAGGGCAGAGAACTCTTCCCACTCTCTCCGAGGTTTGTTTCTGCTACTCTACATTTTGATGTCAGTCATAGCCTGCTCAGCCAGACATGTATGGAGTTTTTTTGTGCACCTGCGACAGTAACAAGGCACCTCGATGGGCTCTTACGCTGCACCTACACATGCTGGCCCAGCTGGCAGGTGAGTCTGTTCCCACCCACTGTGGCCAAGGAGCATGAGTGATCTAGAGCTGTGGAGCTCATCTGACCCCTGAAAACATGCAATAGTAAAAGTCCATCTGTACACGGAGTCTTATCACTTGCTTTATATATTTAAAAAAATATAAATATATATTTTCAACAAATATACAGCTCCCAAAGGCACAATCTTTTTAATCCAGATGTGATCATGATATGAAATACTGCAGGAAGCTGGCCATCAGAGATAATCCAGGTGTATGTTTTTGTGTTAGCCGATACAGCCGGAAAGCGGCCATTCCTACATACGCCTGCTGCTAACCTTCTACCCTGGGGGATAATTGTTTATAATTAGGTCAAAGAAGAAAAGAGATCTCACTATTTCCTTGTCAATAAACAAGTTAGAGAACTTTTCAAAAAGGTGCTGTGATTATGATGATTTTGCTGTGAGCCAAGTTTATCTATACATAGTTAAAAAATAATAAAAAACTTCACGAGACAGACCAGATAAGTATCTCTGCAGAGAGATGAGTCCTGATTGCTAACTTCTCCACAGCGTCTCCGTACCCACAGAAGCTATAGCTTTATAAAATGAAAAGTAGCAGATAAAGAGTCAGCTTGCTGTGGAGATTGGAGATTATTTTATTAATTTAAAAATTATAATGTCTTAAATTTTATCTGCTATAAATTGAATGAATCGAACCATGATGCATTGAAGTATTAATAAGCTTTCAATTAAACTTTGCCACAGTGTTCTTACTCAATTATTCTTTCCACCACCAGCTAGAAGGAACCCCTTTTATAATACAGCTGTAAATGTTGGACCCCAATTGCCACGTTACAATGTGATGATAATATAATGCACATTCTGCAAAATATCTGTAATTATGTATTTGTGTGAGGCATCATAATGGCTCCTCTAGTATTATACAGCTCTAAATCTTTATTTATATGGAGGTTATTTCTTAGCATTCATATTATTCTAACAATAATTTGTACTTAATATCTCACTGTGTCTGCTTTTGATTATATTTTTAATAAGATGCAGCAGGATTAGTTACCAGAAGATGCTTAATTTGCATAATGAACTAATTGAATCTTCTGAATTTGGAAGCAATCATCCCAGAACCTTGTTTTTCAAAACCCATATCCCCAAGTAGCAGGCACAAACAACATGCAAAGGAAAGTATTTCCTGGAATGTAGGGCAATTCAAAGCAGAATTTATCAAATACCTTCTTCATTATGTTCATGTGTTGGTTCTGAAAGAAATCAGACATTTGATAGATGGCATATAGTGGTAACAAATTCCAGAATGTCCATTTTAAGTTGATCATCAAAAAGTTCACCTTTCCTGAACTCTTGCTTTAACCAAACAGTGTCCCTAATTTCAAAGTGAACGCCGTGTCTGTGTGGGAAGCACATTTTATATATATATATCTATGTATGCATGCGCACATGCATGCATACATTACACACTCCATATGTTTATGTATATTAAATTAGGTATTTATATGCATATTGCATATATTGTGTGTATACATTAAATTTCTCAAAGTGTGTAATTAGCAACACTGGAAATTCTTATGCAGTGTGATTTATCTGATGTACAATAGCCAATTTTTAGACCCTGAGGATTTTCTACCTCTCTCCCTGAAGTATGAGCAACAGTTTCACACAGCTCACTTGTTAATTACAGGGTGCCATCCTCATCCTGAAGTAATTTATACAGGCTGGCAGTCATTCTAATACCCAGTATATCCTAACAGCTGCTGGATCTAAATCCACTGCAAATAGCAGTGGTGACAATGGGTAACCCTGTCTAATGTACTTGTATAATTTGCTACACAACATAATTAACATAAGAAAAATATTTATTTGAAAGCTATTATACTGGCAGATTTCACTGTTAAATGACCACTCTACCTCGGAGTCAGGTGCCAGCAGAATCTAACTCAATGTGCAATGCTCCCTATTGTTTACTTGGGTTTGACTTTTTTTTTTTGGGGGGGGTATTTTGGTGTTATTACTCTCTTTTTAGGAGTGTAAAATATAAAAATGTAATATAATATAAAATGTATTTATAAACATATTTATAGTAGAAAATATATTCATACGTATATGTATACATACAAAGTTAGGCTTCTTAGACATCCTTCCTATTTAACAGAGGGCACTTCAGACCCATTTCACTTTGAATTTTGCCGCATGTGGTCAGTTCTGATCTTTCACGTGCAGTTACAGGGCTAGTATGGCAACATAAAAACCATAATTTTAAGGGCCATATAAACAAAGATGCCTCAATCACAATGTTTAAAATGCTTTAAATAGGTGCTGCCTCTACAGTGGCTTCCGTAAATTTTTATTTTATCTGGAGGACTGAAGTCTACTTCTGAACAACTCAGTAATAACAAATACACTGACAATACACTGTTTCTCTATTACATGCTATCTTAGGGCTACTTGTATTTAAATTGTGTTGAGGATCATCTGCCCTAATGTGTATGGACAGCACTGTTCTGTGAATACTCCTCTTGCTAATCTCAGGGACCTAGATCAGTGATTTCTACAGAAGAAAATCACTAAGGGTTTAGGGAGGAATCAGCCTTCACCGCTATTCCCCCCGTATTGTTATCTCAAGGTCTCCTTGTCAGACTGTGTGTGTAACAGAATGGGCAAAGGGTTTATTCTCCTAATTCAAGTCCCTCAGATCCCTTCAAGTTTTCATTGAGATACTGTCTCTCTTACTTTGTTATATCTCTAAGTCACTGATCAAACCCAATGGAATCAAATTTCTGCTAAGCAGTGGAAAAGTACAGCTAGTGAACGCTCCCTTCTGAAAATCAAATCCCTGACTGTGCAAGGTGAATTCAAAAGATGTAATTGCATGGTTAGGGCACTGCATTAGGATTTGGAAAAACTGAGTTTCACTAGTCAGCTCTGGGCTCCTTTGAAAATGACTTTGGGTCAGACCCTTAAATGCATGTGAGTATTTTTTGCTAACACTGATGGAGTTCATGCATTCGAGATGCAGATTCTTGGAATCATCTGGGATTTTTTTTGTTGATGTTGTTGTTGTCCAGTAAATCAAAATAATAGGAGGCTATTCTGCTAGAAATAATTCTCCTGCTGCCCTTGGAGAGGTGTTACGATCACAAGTATGTTCAAATAAGATAGACCAACATAGACAAAATCCAGTCAATCTAGGGAGGATACACATGCAAACAGCTGTTAGATGATGTTGTCTTCAATGGCTGAAAGCACAACAAACCTTTACTAGCCAAATTTGATAGGTTTTCTTTTCTTTAACCATGTATAAGACAAAAAAAGTTGTTTGAACTGGGACTCCTTATATTCAGTTTTATGTCAAAATAGATAGCATGTTTTAAGTAGCAGACCCCTAAAGAGAGCGCTGGCATCTTGGTAAGTATGTGTATTTTGCAAAGTTACAGGCTTGCAAGAAAAGGGACTAGATAGATAATTTAAAAAAACAGTAGGAATGCCCTTTAAATAAATGTCTGAGGTTGTTTTCTGGAAATTGGCTGTTATCCGAAATATGTTTTCTGTGTCTGAGGGTTTTGGGGTTCTAGCAGTAGTTGGCTATCAGATCAGCTGAGCAATCTTGCTCAGCATTCAGAACATCTTGTACAAGTGTGTAAGTTAGGCACCTTGACCGGGTTTCTCTGTTGAATGACAGAGAGCAAAAGTATCTGTAATTATTTTGAATTGCTCAAATTCTTCACTTTCTTTAATTTAGAAGCCAGTGCTGTCACAACTTATGAGTGTCTCATGCAGTTGATGTGTATGTTTAAAGATTTCCAACTGGGTAGAAGGTGGCCTTGATATTTTTTTAAGAGATCTCTGGCACAGTGGATTCCTCTCCAGAACAATACGATGATAGAAGAGGTTTGGAAAGTTTAAATGAACATGTAGCCTGAAGAGTTTATTATCCAAACTTAAGTTACAAACTTCTCTGTATTCATTAGTGTTTTGCGGCTGTTAGTGTTTAGTCATCCAATGTTCAAATTAAGGATTTTTTGTCACAGCAGAAGCTTACAGTCTGGGAATGTGGTCCAGAGGAAGCGAAGCATGACTAAAACGCTGACAGATAAGATTATTGGCTGGTGGTGTGCAGGAGGAAGTCTCTAAACTAAGAAGCCTCAATCAATAGAGAAAGCCTGTATGCGGGTGGGACTGGGAGACTGAAAGCTTCTGAGCCACAGCTGGTGGTGGGAGTTAGAGCCTAAAGGTACAGCTAAAGGTTTCTTTACTCACACAGTGGATTTTTGATCCTGAGACATAGCAGCTAAAATAAATCCTAGAATGTGTAATCAGCTCATGATTACGTGCCTGCTGGATATCTGAATCATAACTGTAGGAATTAGCTGATGGTGATATGCCCTCTCCGTGGGATCTAAAACAGAGTGCCCTCAAATGACTTGCTTGAATCCCCTCCAAAACAGGGAGTGGAGTATTGGCCACGTCCGCATTTGCCTGCTGGTCTGTAACGACTTTGGAAGTGATGCTGAAAAGTAGTTCTGCCTCACTCACAAACAAATTGGAGGCCTGGAGAAATCTTCTTGTTTGGTGTCTTGTTTGGCCAATCCCTAGAAAGTTTGCTTGTCCTTCTGGCAGTTCAGAAACACTTCATATGCGTCTTTTACTGTAGCTGACATGGGGCAGCACATGATGAAAGTTCTTCTTAGGCTTAGATATACAACCACGTTACCCTGGTTTAAAAAACTGCAGTGAATCAGGTGTCTTAACCGTGAGTTTGCTATCAGTCTGCAGGAACTACAGCAACTATGCTTTAGCCTCATCTTTATAAATATGAAGCTGCTTCTCCTTACTTCGCATGCGATGCGCTCTAGGAAGGTGGAGCACAGAGCGCTCTGTCTCGGGTGATGTTGACCTCAGTAAATTGATTCTGTGATCGATAGCAAGTACCCATTTACTTTGTAAGAAGTTCACTGCTAGTCCCAACACAAACCAGAAAGTAAAGTATCCTTCAGCTTCATACCCGTAAAATGTTGCTGGCGACCTCCTAGTCTCACATGTAAGAAATCAATGCCTGGTTCATTTATTTGGAAATAGTTGTGGTTTACCATTTCCTAAAGCCGTTATGAAAGTTTTATGTAAAGAGAAGGTGGTGCTCTGCTTATAATTGAATTCATGGTGGGTTATTTAATTCAAAATATCTTAGAGTTGAGCAGTCCATAAACTATCAGTACATTTTTCAAACTGATCCTTCAACATAGAACACAGCACATCTGTAGATCAATTTCATGCTGCAATACAAACCTGACTGCAGACCAAGTAATGGCATGACCACTCAGATGAATGCGTCTTTCCAGACATGCTGAAGAGCTAACACACAGGGAATTAAACAGTTGATACAGACAGAAAGCCATCCTTCACATCGTTAGTAACAGATACTTTCTGTGTTTTGTGATTTTAGTCAAATTGGGAGTCTGCATAATTAGGAAGGCATTTGCACAGATATGAAGTAACCAGAATAAATTAGGTGAAGAAACAAAACTGCAAAAGCAACAGTCTTGATTTAAATAATATCCCTGCTCATAGCTTGGCTAATTTACTGTGGTAAATTATGTGATAAACATGTTATACTGATTTCTTATGTACTAGAATTTTTTTTTTCCGGGCTTTGCTAAACGTTTGTGTATTCCTGTCCTGCAGCAAACAGGAATATTTAAGATTACAGTGCAGCACTGTCATGTTTCCAGTTCCTACTATTTATCATTTCTATTGCAGTAACATCTATTGCCTACCCACTGATACAGATGCAGGGAATGCTTCAAGTCCAGCCTCTAACTAAAATATAGAAGCCGAGGAGAATCTCCAATTTTATGAAAATTGAAATGTTTTGTGGCAAACAGGATTTCATAACCACTTATTTTTGTTTATCACCAGCCTTCTTTCCTTGGAAAACAAACGATGTTGTTTTCAACTTGTAAAAAAGGTGTAGACAGCCCATGTTGTGACAGGTTGTCTCCAGAAAGTCATACTCAGGCTGGCTCAATGTCTTTGATAATCAGTAGCAGTCTCAGTTTGCTTCATGGTGAGGTATGTTCAGTTTAGTTGAGTGTGATTGTTTGTTCAATTATTTTTTTGTTGTTGTTGTTTGTTTCTGGGCTTGGACTCTGCAACTTTATATGTGTGTCCCTGAGTCAGTCATTCCTGCTGTCCAGGCTATGTAAAAATAGCAGTAAAGATTGTTTTGCTACATTAAAAAAATTCTCTGTGGCACAGGAACCTCATGTTGCTGAGCAGACCCAGGGGGAACCAGGTGAAGCTTCATACAAAATCCCCAAGAATGGTCCTTCTTTGGTTTTGGCATGCTTTCTTTGTGTTCTTGGCAGGCTTTTTTGGTGGGGTTTTATTCCATAGGTCTTGCATTTTAGGTGCATTTTATTGGCATTTTTGGCGAGCTTTGGTGTTGGTTTTGGCTTCTTTGTGTTATGGAAGGTTTATTTTTGCAGTTTCATGATTTTTTTTATTTTATTCTTTGTGTATTTCTTTTGCAATACGGCATTTTTTTGTGTGTTATGGCACTTTTTTTTCATCATGGTACTTCCTTGGGTGTTTTTGGTCCTTACTTTGCATTTTTAGTGCAATTTTGGCTTTTTTTCCCAGCTTTGGCTTTTTTTGTGAATTTATTTTGCAATTTTGCTTTTTTTTTACTTTTTTTGCTCAGCTTCTTAGTATGTCTTCTGATTATTCTTTTCGTGGTTTTACAGTTTATATGTATTTTTTCCTTTTTTTGCATTTGTTTCCATTTTTTGTCTTTTTTCATTTTGGGGCTTTTTGCTGTTTTGCGGGAATTTTGGAGGGTTTTTTTTCTGTTATTTGTGGAGTATTTTGCTCTTTCGGGACCATTTCCCCTTATTGCATTTTCTTTTCTTTTTAAAAATTTTTTGGACTTTTTTTCAATTTCTTTTCTCTCTTTTTTTTCTTTTTTTAGTTTTGGATGGTTTTGGCATTAAATGGCATTTTTCGTTATTTAGCAGTTTTGGTGTTTTGGGGCATCTTTGAGTGCTTTTTGGCATTTCTTGGCATTTTTTTGTGGGTTTTGGTTTTGGCATTTGGGGGCATTTTTGGTGCATTTGCCAGTGGCTTTTGGATGGGTTTTGGACGGTTTTGGCATTTTTTGAGTGGTTTTTTGGTATTTTTTTTGCATTTTTAGTGTGTTTTTTTCAGCATTTAGGGGCAATCTTTTTTCCTGCAGTGTTTTTGCCATCTTGACTGTGAAGATGATATTAGTTTTGGACACAGTGCTGAAGGCCATAGTGAGACAACATTCTGGGGACATTGCTGCATGTACCGTGTGCGATGGGACTGGCCACCATGTCTTTTGCAATGTAGTAATTTTAAGAGAGGGACTAAACCAGTTGGTACGCGAGTAAGCGATGTTGGATTCTTTGCTTATGAGACAAAATAATGTGACCTGATCCTGGGCAAACTGTATGCGATTTCGGGTTGAGCCTGCAAGGAGGGTGCCTAGAAACCTGAGAGCTTCCCCTGCACCATTAAGTGCTTTTGAAGGCCACTAGCACACACATGGTTTGTGGGAAGTCAAGCACTCTCCGCTGGACTCAAAGAAATCTCATCTCTCACCTGGCTTTCCGAAGAGCTCTTTCCCCTCTGCCCTCTACCAGTCACAGTGTCTTGTCTGAGAGGATGCGTAAAATGCTTGGAAAAATGCTGTGCAGTCTCTGAAACGGTTGCACCCTGGGTGCGAACTGAAAAAACACTTTTGGCCTGAGGTTTCTCAAGCCACATGAGGACTTCTGTCCTTGTAAATGCATCTGCTTTAAAACTGTTCCTCTCAGTCCGCTGGTAACAGAGGAGATGCACTGGTGTGCTCTCATACATGGTTTCTATTAGACTGGGGGGCTCCTTGGGATTGTGTGCGATTTCTGTGGTAATCAGTGGTTTTTACTGAAAAGCTTGGTCTGTCATACTGATAACAGCTTTTATAATTTGCGCTGCAGCAATGCCCAGAAGGTCGTAATCTGACTGGGGACTCCCTGTGCCAGGCACTGCTTAGACATGGTGTAGCTACATTTACAATTAAATTGAGCTAGCTAAAAATGGGAATCTCTCTTGCATGCACAGCAGGAGACAAGAGAACTCCGAAGCCAGCTGGAATTGCCCATCTTACCCATCAGCCCAATCTTCCGTATCAATATAGCAGTGATCACAGGAGAGGTGGGTCTCAGGACACCAGGTGGGGGTGACATTGTTACTTGAATTTGTAGCTAAAGCAGCACAGATGTGAAATGCTTTAGGACCACAACCTGAGGGCCTGATTTTAAAAGTAAACATGCCCAACAGGAGGTGGCCGAGGGTGTTGGAAGTCCATGTAGACAAGACGGAGAAATGGAAGTAATAGTTTTTCTGTTTGATATGGAAAAGTGAAGAACAGTGAGAAAGAAATGTGTGGCAGAGATGGGAGCCCAGCAGCCCGGACCCTCAGCGAGAATCCCCCTTTCCATGGTGTATCTGCACTGTCCCCTGTCACTGATACGCATGTAGCCATCAGTGCAGTCCTGAGCGAGGTGCGAGCTCAGGTCCTGCGAGCAGCCCGGCTGGTTCTTGCAGTGCTCTGCCCCAAAGCCCGGCAAGGGGAGCCAAACCTCAGCGCTGAGGGGCTCCCGTTCCCGATACGCTCACTGACAGCCACTTCCCACGCGCGTTTTCCAATGCTGACATGTCATTTCTTTCAGTAAGAAAAACCACCCTGTAATTCCTTCTGAGAAGAGAATGCAGGCTTGACTGTCAGATTGTGGAGGGATTGAGACTGGTGTTAATTTTGATGGACTAAAGGGACAATTACTGCAGTGCAAGTCCAAGCCGCATTTCCACTGAAACTACTGGGACAACAGAATGCAGCCTGAGTTTCCAAATCTTAATTAAATGCCCAATGAACTGGAACAAGAAAATAGCAGCTAAAGATGATGCAGGTTTATTTTCTTTTTTGTTTTGTTTTTAATCAGTAGCTATCTAAATGACAGAAAGGAACTGTAATTCTGTAAATGCGTGTGGTAACTAAATGACAACATGAGACTTCTTTCTGTTGCGGAGCAGTCATCTACAAAAATTTATCCACATTTTCACCTATTGTTTTGCAGTGATAGATGAACACATTAAAAATGCTGAAATCATAGTTAGAATCATTTATGGCCCACTGAGTTTAACCACCGAGTGTTGCATTCATGCCCTAGCAATTTATTTAATAATGTTTTCCCACCTTGAAACATACTGTATCATCCCAAATCATCTGTTTGAAATGGTTGTTTCAGTTGCTCAGGTGGCTCTTACTAGTGTAATTTAACATTTTCATTAGCTCAGTAAAAGAAAGAATTTAAGGTCTTTTATGTTTCAAAGGCATAATGTGTGTCATGGTGGGAATCAGGTAGGAATTACTATTGTTTAATGAATACTTTACGGATCCTGTAAAGTAATTATATAGTGTAATTAAATTATTTGAAATTCAGTTTCTAACTTTGTTTCCTGAATAGACTTAATTTGTTCTTTGGGTAGGGAATAACTTTCTTTCAGTTAAGTCCTCTGTAGGCAGAATAGAGAATATGTCATTTGAACATAGGTGGCTTGGGACTTCATGGGTATGAAAAACAAAGAGCTTCCTTGTTTTGATCTATTCTCTGTTTGACGGCTTGTGTTCAGCATGGGGAAGTCACATAATTGCTATCAACTACTCACTGAATTAGCTTATTTAAAATCTTTTTCAATAAGTATATTATACAGCTATTAACAATAGACTTGTAGGTGAAATAATACTTGTGCTCGGTTTCTCAGCGGGAGTTTCCATTTACCACAGTAATGCATGCAAATCCTCCTACAGAAAATACAGTACATATAAGGATTCAAATATAAACCAAATATTTGCAGGGCCTGATCAATTAACCCTTCCTGAGGCAAACTGACATGGAACTCAGTGAACACATTATTAATGTAGCAGGTGTGCTTTGGACATTTCTGGCCCTTTTTTCACCCTCTTTTTGGAAGAATTCAAGCTGAGACTTCACAAATTCAAAAATTTCCAATCCTTTTGTTCAGTCACCTGGGAAAATAAGCAAATTAGTTCTGTCTTGGACTAAGAGTTTTTTTCTGTTGGTTAGCAGGCCTTCCGAAGGACATCAGTTTTCTCCTACAGTAACTTCATTATGGTTCCTTAGAGGACCCCATTATGCCACCGACCACAGCCCAAGACTCAGCAGATCACATGTACCACTGGACTTCTGCACTGGTTCTTTGACTGTCATAAATGGGTATAAAAATTAACCAGTTCTATATTTATCATCTTTTAGGTTAAAAGAGAACTCTAGTCAGGAAACCCAGAAAAAAACCTTAGAAAAATTACATACTTGGAAGTCCCTAGCCACTGAATTATCACTGAATTAGAGCACAGGCACAGTTTTGGAGATGGAAATAAAAATATTTTTCAATGTTTAAAATTTTCCTTCTTTTCCTGCATAAGAGTAAAATTCAGCTCTGGGTCTTCAGTGTGAAAAGCTTCTGAACCTGAAGTCTTGGTTCAGGTCCATCTCTCACTGTGCTTAGCCATAAATAAAAAGGTTTTCATGGCTGATTTAAAAGTTAGGAGGGCTGAGCCAGTAGCTAAACAGTCAAGGTCTGAGTATATCACAAAACGTCAGGGAATGAACTGTACTTCTGAAGGAGGGAATCAGCAGCAGAGTGTGTGCACTCTGTGAGGCAATAACCAGCTATTTACTGCAAAGTCTGCACCCTCACTTCCAGAAAAATGAGTGCTTTAAAAACACATTTCGGTACAAACAATGCCACTTTTCCATGGAAAATTAAATAATCATGTTTTAAGGGAAGATAATTTATTTCTTTTTTTTTTCTTCTTTTTTTTTTCTCTAATAGTTTTAAGTAGGCAGCCCAAATGATTTTCTTCTCAAATTTAAGTTTGAAAAAAGTGACTGTGTTCAAGATGGACCATAAGAGAATGCAACCTGCCAGCTTAATTAAGTTTCTGGAATGCTTCTGGGCAAAATTAATATATGTGGATGAAAGCCAAAACCAGCCTGACTGAACAGATTTTAGCTAGCACACGAAAACTCTGAGAAACACAGGGACCTTAAAGTACCCAGCCTAGCAATATTAATTACAGTGGTTAGAGAACTGTCTATCCTTTTTGTGGATGCCAATTGCATTTATTGTTGTTTATTTCCAAGCCAATATGGTTATCAGAACAATCTTAGAGTTAAATTAAAAATTAGAAAATGGTTTGTCATCATTTTCTGCTTCAAACTCTTAATAAACAGCAGCTGATGGAAATAGAAAGCTAGACTTACTCAAGTAGCCTGGGTGTGAAACTGAATTAGTTCATTACGCAATAAAAGCCCCTGATATTAATGTCTTTTATGCACGTGGACTCCTAACTTGGCCTTTTATCTCTTCCTAGAAAAGGGTCTCTGAATTAAACGCGTTCTTAGTTTTGTCACCAGGCGCTGCTCCAGAACATTTGGAGTCTTTAGCCGTGCTTTGCATAGGCTGCATTCACTGGCCACAGAGAGAAGAAAATACATCCTGCTATTTGATTCCCTAATTCTTCATGTCCATGCCTTGCTGTGGTGATAGCTCTGCCGCAGTCCTGTGTACTCCAGGGCTTTACTTTGCAACATTAAAATGAAGGTAAGGTGGCAAAGATAGATTTTTTAGCTCAGCAAAATCAGAGAACTCATTCTGACATCCTTACTGACACACAGATCCCATTGCCTGCAGAGGAAAGTTTACCCCAGAAAGAAGGCCAGGATCAGACCATTAGGGAAAATTCTCACCTGTATCTCTGTTGCATATTTCCAGCTTGTGTTGTTGATCAGCTCTGGTGAGCAACCATGGGAGGTTCACGTACTGAAAATACAGGATTGGACTGCGTGATATGCACATGGTGGTAATTATAGAGAAACTGATTAACTGATGTCAGTGCAGAACAGAGACATTCTGGTCTTTTAATTACCCCCTTGCAGAAAGCTAAACATTGCCAATCTCTCTCCTGTGCTGTGAAATCTTTTCTGTTCTGTTCTGCAAAATCTCTTCTCTTCTGTTGAAAGGGCTTTCACAACAGGTCTGCCCCTCAGTATAAAGTGGCTTAGGGATGCTCTGAATTAGTACACTGCAGGAACTGCTTTCAGCAAGCCTGGAGAGGTGAAGAGGTCTTTGTGAGTGACACCCCGCTGGCATTTCTCCAGAGTATTTTTGATGATGAAGGTCCCTTATCACAGAAAATTACACTTAGAAAACAGCCTGGAACCAAAAATTGTATCTTCTTCTGCTTTTCCTTTGCATTGTGGTTACCAGTAAGAACTTGGTATTTGTCAAGTTGAAAACAGTAATTGATTCCCCCAGTTTTCTTCTGTCATTGGTAGGTTGTGAGCTTTAAAAGGTAACCACTGCCTAATGGCCTATTTCTGACAACTCTGTCCTGTCACCCAGCGGTGGCAAAGGCTCGTCCAACTGAACAAGGTAGTTTCAAAAGCAGGAGTCTACTTTCTCATGCATTATAGTTCTCATTTGGATTTTCTAACATCTAAGAAATGGGCTCTTAAGCACTCACCATCTGACAAATACACAATATAAGCACAAACATTTCCTTTCCTTACAATACTAGGCTGAAAGGATGGGTCCAGTTGACCACTATGACAGTTCAACAAATTTAGTGATGACAACTTGTTCTGCAACTGGCATAGTGAAATTTTGGTCAGATTTTATAGCTGAACACTAAAAAGACTTCAAATAGGTTTTGAAGGAATTAAGATATATATTTTCATTTCAAAGCCTTGTATCACCTTCTGGAGTACAAAAATAATACTTGTACATCATGTCAGATCTCTCTCACTTTTTCTGGGCTTTAGTGTGCCAATTGTTATGAATAATATAGGAAGGATATCTCCCAAAGAAGTCTGTAACAGAATTCCTACTGATTTCAAAAGGAAAATCCTCTCCCTAGGCTTAGACAAGCTATGGCAGTATATTGCATACAGAATTTACAAATACACATACAAATTTATACACACTAATGTAAAAACCATAACATTATGTAATAATGTTAAAAATGAGAGTCTGGTATTTTTTATCTCATAATTTCTAATCACATTTCATTAAGATTAATGGCACCTTATCTCCCTTGTGTTCATGTCACAGTTGGTTTTCAAGCAAGTCTGTTATGTAGCCTGACAATTCTTCATGTAATTACCTTTCAGGAATCAGTATAACTGAGCAATAAACTATTAGAAAAGTAGGCATCGGTCTATCTAGAGTTAAATGTAGAAATGCAGTCTAAATCTGGTTATTTAGATGCTTTGCTTATGACTTGAGATTATTTTAAAATTAGAAAGAATTTTGAACTTGGACTTTACTCAGTATCCTATACTTCTGAGTTTCTTTTTGATTAGTGAAGGTTACATGTGGAGTTTCCTAAAAGCATGCATAAAAATATGTAACCTCAAGCCATATGAGCAAATTAATTTAGACAAAATGGAACAATTTATCCCTGGGGTAACTGCATGGAAGTTGGTGGCAGTAAGCCAGACACTGATTTGGACCATCAAATTGTGTATCATTTACTTAGAAGTTATTTCCAGTTGGAGCTGGTTTAGTCCAGGTTGGCCATGTTGAAGCTTATTTGGGAGAATCACAGTCTGCAGATTTTGAGGGTCATGGTCTGCAATTCAACTCCAGTAATGTTCAGGATTACAGCCTTTGCATGGGTGATTTTAGTAACTGGTTGAGACAGTTCCACTGTTCTTAATCCTTGTGAATATAAATGGATATAAATATTGGGGAATACATTCTGCAGAGAGAAATAAGCTTCAGGCACAACAGACGGTTATAAAATATTAGCTGTCTTCATAAGCAAAATGTTCTTCATTTTTTACATACAGTATTTGTGGCTGCTTCCTTTGAAGTCAGTTTTGCCTTTGATTTAAAAAAGAACTCTATGGGGCACAGACAATTGTAGTCATCACTTTTCCACATTTCCACTGCTTCATTCTAACAACTCAGAGCTTCCAACGCTGATATCAGTGGCTTTGAGTGAGCCATGTAACTTTTCTGCATCTATCCATCTCTTAGTGCTGACAGCTGCTTGGAAACTATGTCCAGGCTCAGAAACTTATATTTAATTTGGTGCATCTCTTTAATGGTCCATGTCTGAAAGTTCTGAATTTTGGACAAAGTTTAGGTTCACTACCATATTTTCAGCCCAGAATGATGAAATTCAGAAAAGCCAGACATTACTCTAAATGCAGTTCGGAGGTGATGATAGAGCTTATAATGTTTCTGTGGAAAGCACTGATGTTTCTACTGTATCAGAAAAGATTAAATATCACTTAATGTTTGTAAAGTGCTTTGAAGGTGAAATGTGCTATACAAATGATACATTATCATTATTTGTAATAATACTACAATATGCCTCAAGAAATAATCATGGAACTTAATAAGAAATTAATTTTCTCTAGGTTTCTTTTTTTTTTAACATCCCATAAAAGTTAATAGAAAATTACAGTCCTGCTCTCGGAGTCTAACATAATGGTTCAAAAGACCTATAGGAAGGACATATTTCTCCTTTTGGAGAATTTATATAAAACTTTCCTAGAGAATCTTACAAGTTTCATTTCTGTTAAATTCTGCAGGATTTTTTTTTTTTTAATTTGTAATACATAGAATGAGAGATTATTAATCCAGGAATCTGTTTTTCACATGCTTTGTGAAATTCTCAGTCCAAAAATTGAAAGCTTCTTATACTCTACAGATGAAAGAGCAGCATTTGCAATCAGATTTCTAAAGACAAAAATGAAATTTCATTTTACCTGTGTGTTCTAGCACATCAAGAGCTATTACAATGTGTTTAAAATGCATTTACATGGGGTTAGTTAACATAACTTCAGTGTAGAACCTTTGACGCCAATGGAGCTAAATAGAATTTTACTAGTCAGCATTAGTCTCATCCATTTCCACAAAGCATAAAAGCAAATACATCAATTTTATTTGTATGCTGAGGTCTCCATTTTCCTCTGTCTTCTCTTTCTGTATCTCTGTCTCTATTTTTTGATTCCTTGCCTGTATTTTTCCACTTCTCCTACTTGGAAAATATGTTACTGACAAACTGTAATATTACAGCAATATTTTATTACTTCTGTAAGAAATATTCAGGGAAATAAAACAACATGTGGAAGTCATTGAAATGAGAAAAGTGAGAATGTCGTCTGTTTTAGCAGAGTTCCATCTTCAGAACTGACTTACTGTTGATTTTCTCTGACAGCCCTTGCTTCTTTAACCAAAACAATCTCCAATTACATTTGAAATTCAAGGAGCTGGCTGAGTAGAATTAGGAGGAACTACTTTACATTTCTTATGAAGTTAAGAGGGAGTGTTAAGGAGTACTTCATTAATTTCAGTCCTTTGTGAAAAGTCATCAGCCTTGAGACTATTGGTGCAGCAAAGAATTTGAGAAGTACTAATACTCAGAATACTCTGTAGAGAGTTTATATGCATATTGCTCTGTCTGGTTTTATGGACCTGTGGAGGTCTATTGACACTTTTTTTGCCCCTCTTCAAATTAATTGAACTTTTCCCCCACTAACCACCTCCCCAGAGCTGTGGTGCTAGCAGTCAGCTCCCAAAGGCCTGAGACACAAGAAAAAAAAAAATAGTCAAAGCAGCTTTCACTTAGATAAGGATAAGCTTTTAGAAATAAGGAATGTATTGTGGAATTTACAGATTAACTAATCCTAGGATTTGCCAGTCAGTACAAAGAACCCTGTCTCAAAAAGGGAAGAATGAGACTGTCACGCTGCATTTCAAAAGGCAGCTTAGCAGTAACGGAGTCTGAAAACGAAGGGATGTGGTGGAAGCAGAGATTTGACTGGATTGGGGAAAAGTGTGGGTTGTGCTCAGTTTCTCATACAAGACAAGCAGACAGGATGTCCACATTCTCCTTTGGATCTTGAACGGTGCTTGGGGCATGAAGGTTGAGTGCAGTGACAGGGTCAGACTGGTGGCTGAACGGGCAGTTGGCTGTTGTGCCCATGTGCCAGATGAAGCAGAGGAGCACTGGATGATTATGTGTTGAGAAAGACGCTGCACGCCAGAAGGGGCTTACGGGTAGCGATCAGAAGGGGGCCAGAAGTGGTGCCATGAGGATTTGGAAGGAGCTTTGTGCCACGGAGGTGTGCACACAGGAGCAGCTTGTGGGAAGCACCCGCACACGGGGCATACCCTCCCTCCTCTGCCTCTTCCCTGTGCGCAGAGCAGTACAGAGGAAAGAGTCAGCTTTCCTCCAACTGCTGAGTAAAGCCAGAACATGAAACATCTTTCCTAAGAAAAACAATAATACTAAGCCTAAATGCAACACATATGAGATGGATTTGGCATTCTTTATACCCCCATTCTCCAACATGGGGTCAGTTTTCCAGCTGGGACATGCTGACCAAGGAGCTTGGGCTGCAGAGGGGAAGGGTGCACCTATCATCTCATAGTCAAGGGACCTACAATGGCATTTGCAGAGTGGAAGTATTTGGCTTTCAGCAATAATGCCTTTTCCTATACATGTCTGTTCCATTTTTGTTTATTTTGTGAAGTAATCCAACATTGCTGTGGGATGTTCCAACAAAAAATGGTTTCCTAATCTTTGTCAAAAAATTCTACTCAAAAAAGTCCATTTTTGACCAGTCAACATGTCTATATTCCCTCATCTTTCCCTACTTCAGGCCAGCAGGTAGCTAAAATTCCTTCACAGGATTTAAATTCAAAGAAATAAACCCACTTTTTTAGAGAAACAGCTCTTTGGCCTGTGCTTCCTTTATTCTTTAACTTAAAGTTATTATTTTGTTTATGGCATATTCCTACAATTCCTTTGGTCTTATTTCATCTCTCATCTGTGTAATTTCTGAAAGTCTCTCACATGCAAATAATGTAACGAGTGCAAGACAAAACTTGACTTGTGCCATTGTTGAAAGGGCTTGTCAGTCAAGAATTCTTGTGCCTTTTTCTGAAAAAGCTGCACTACAACAACAATTTTGTAATTTTCAGCAGGGAGATATTTGTCTTTACAGAAGCAGCTGGGAAACCAGATGGGAAGTCTGTGTTTCTCCTTTTTTTTTTTATTTTTTTTTTTCCTTCTTGCTTTAACTAAGTTCTCTGCCATCAGAGCTGGTTCCTTTTTTCAGGAAATAGATGTGGCTGATATATACTCAGCATGAGTTTTGAATATTTCCTCCTCTTTAAGAAATTCCTGTTGTGTTGCAGAGTTGCCAGGTCAGTGTTGAGTTTGTTCACCCTTTGGAACAACTGCATACAACGTACCCTGCGATGGCTGGATTTTCACAAATAATGCATTCAGAAAACAAATAGGAGCCAAATTCTGGCTCAAGACTACTGTCTCTGAAGTCACCTTGAATCATTTTTTTCAAAGTGGGCTCCCAGTAAAAGCAGCGTGTCCCAGACATTTACCTGAAATAAACTGATTTCTCTTTCCTAACCATTTTGTAGCTTAGAAGAGGTGATCAGACTAGTTGCATTTGGTTCCTTAAGCTCCCTAACAAAACAGAGGGAATTTCAATTCAAGAGTATGCTCTCTTTCAAATAGTTTCCAGAGGGCATTTTCCAGCTTCAGAACTAGCACACCATTCTGGATCCGAGCCACGATTTAAAGTTTCTTCTTCTTTTTGATGGTACCAGTTAAGTCCTAAGCCTTTTGTCTCCCCGCTTTGATACGTCAGTGACAATCTGGAAAACAAAAGCGTGTGTATACTTACCGCTTCCTGACAAAGCTAAATAGTACCAAGTCTGCAATACCCAATGTATGTGTCTTATTTGTAGCTTTGGGTATTTCTGGCTCAGATATTTCTGACTTGGATTTGCCAAACCACTGTCTTCAGTTTTAACAAGCTACACATGTAAATGTGCTGTTCCCTGGTAAGTCTAAGTACCTCTACTGTCCTCTAGTCAACTGTGTAGTCAAAACAGAGCAAAGCTTCCTTCACAATCTTAAAATTTGATAGAAGTACAGAAAATCAAATAAGTTACTACTCAAATAATTTTAACTCTATTCTTCCCTTTATACAGTTCTGCACGAGACTTGTTTCTTTTCTTTTAGCAGGCAAGTAACATTTCTGGTAGTCTTTTGTTTAAGATGTTTTCCCTGTGGAGCTCCTTATCATACAACTTGTTGTGAGTACATGATTTTGCTGATTTTAGTTCAGCATGTGGTTAATTTTTCCGAGTGAAGTGTATCATATCCTTTGTTCTTCATAGCAGGGTGATAGCTCCTGTAATTTTGAAGAAATAATGTTAAAAAGCATCCTCATTTCACATTTGCAGTGCTATTCAGCAGGGATAGTCTTTCAGAAGATATTCGCTCTTTTTCGCCTGAGGTATCAATCTTAGAAGTAAATTAATAAACTCTAATATTTATTGTATCTCTATAATTAATTACCATAATTTTATTTATCATAACCATACAATTCACACACGCCTTTGCAAGCAATACTCTCACCTTCCCTGGCCTTTTAATTGCTACGATGTTAAGCTGTATCTCAACCCTTATAAATTATTCCAAGACCACTTCTTTTACTAATCTGTTTTTCCTAACATCATCATGACATTAACACAAACTAGCTGCCTGCGAAGATGTGAATTCAGCTGTGATCATCAGCAGATGGAGCAGATGTGGTCAGATTTTTGGCTGATTTTTGTCTCCATGAAAAGGGATTTGGAAAATCAGCCCCTCCATTTTGTCAAGCAGTTTCTGATTCCATCAGAAATATGCCATTTCTGAGTGATTAACGTAGTGTGCAGACACGTACCAGCGCGGCTATGCGAGGTGCTTTGTAAAACGAGTGAGTACTTGTGACAAGCACCACTCACTGTTTGTGTTGGTCTTACATTTCCATAGGACAGTGTCACAGGTGAGACAATACAGGAACATTTGGAAAGTCTCCAATGTGCTGCATTTCCATAGGGAAATTGATGTGAGTGGCAGCATGCTTAGAGCAGGGTGCGGGACTGTCCTGCAGCTCCTGATAAACCCCATGGCTGGTTCCTGTTGGACCCTATCCTTAAGGGACCATTGCTCTTGGTCATTAACTCCTCACCAGAAAATGATGCAGGAACTCATTTAAACACCATCAAGGGCACTGCCCTAATCAGTCAGAGTGCAATGTTTTTTCTCGAATCTTACAGAACCAAATCAAAACCTGCTCAGCCACTGCTGGTCGGTCTTGCAGCCTTGCCCACTGAAGTCTGTACTCTCTCTCCTCTCACCGGGGCCATCGGTGTTTCAGCTGGCTGGAAACATGCCAGGCTGGAAGGGGTCTGTGTTGGCTTATTTTTTTTTTTGCTGTGGAAGGTGCGGATGGCAGGATATTTATTTACCCTGACTGATTTAAGAGGGCGCAATACAGGACTTAGTGCTTTCAGTTTTTCTGTTTCAAAGGCAGAGAGTGAAACAGCAGAGATGCTGTTCTGCTAGTCAAGGCAACTTACCAAATCCCATCTGAAGATAAAGGGAGCGCTGACACGTTTGAGCAGAACAATATGTCTTGGCAGTGCTCCTTGACCCTTGTTTAAGAGCCAGATGGTGAATGTTCTCTTGCCAGGGTTCTATGTAGAAAACAGGCAAGTTATTTTGCTAAGGAAATGGCAGGCATGTCAGAATCAATAGACTTGGAAAGCTCACAGTATGTGCCTCCTCCTGACAGATCGAGGAAAGCTGAGGGTAGTGGTGAGCTGTAACAAGGCAGTCACAGTGAGAGGTGATTCTGTTCTGCAAGCAGGGCAATTTCTTAACGACATATTACACGCTTCTGCCTTCTGTTTAATGCTTGCAAGGAACTCCTAGAAAATGGATTACCGTGCTGTGGATTGCTCACCTTCAAATGTCTACAGGTAGTCTACAGACTCATGTGGCAAAGATAGTTCGGCATTGCGTGTATGTGGCCATGGGGATGCCTATCTGTCGTGGTTTAACCCCAGCCAGCAACACAGCACCACGCAGCCGCTCACTCGCTCCCCCCCCACCCAGTGGGA
>JAVKLA010000039.1:11606359-11638992 GCA_034782735.1 Sagittarius serpentarius | reverse complement strand
TACTGAACTGAAAACACAGCGCTGTACCAGCTACTAGGAAGACAATTAACTCTATCCCAGCCGAAACCAGGACACTATCATACTGTGCTGCTACTGCATACAAAACTGCTGATTGTTTCCATTATTTATGCAGGTGTCATGGTTAGAGATACCTGTCAGAACTCGGTGATTTTCACATGCAGTCAGTGGCTCTACTGCATGTCAGGAAGAAAGTGCCACGGGCAGCCTGGCTTATAGGAACTTCCCTCGTGTTGTACAAAAGGAAACACAGGAGAGGAGGAACAAAGCAAAGTTAAAGAGGCTGACTTGACATTTAATATGGCCAGAGGACACCACTGCATTGGGAGTTTTCTGCGCTTTCCCCACTAATATAAACACACAATAGATTTATGTTGCCTCCAATTTGAAATTCAACCAGCTTCTTTAAAACAAATTGCAGGGTCCCATAAAGCAGAAGAATAATGGATGGAAATGGTGTACATGTTTGAAGAGAAATGGGAGAGTAGTTAAATGTGATAAAGCATTGTGGAATGATTTACAGGATTGTTTTGGGGTGGGAACATTTTAAATCACTTGAATCCTTATAGGATAATTAAACAGCTTACAGGACATGCTCTTTTCAGAGTAACTGGTGTGACTGCAATCCTCTATTACTGGATTTAGAAATATGTTTAAACTCAATTCTTAGCCATGAAGTATATTTTTAACAGCCTATTTAAATATGGAAGCAAATGAGGAGATATAGTAGGTACCAGGCTCTCAGCCATGCTAGCCGGGTTTGGAAGTAAAACACAATCTTGCAAACAGGAGTGTGGAATTCATTTAAAAAGATTTACCAACTCATGAAGCTAGGCGGAGGGATTTAATTAACATCAGAGGAGATGAGAGGTAGCTAGATTAATCTTGGAGGCTGGATTAGTTGATGAATGTAATTCTGTTAATGGTTTATGATTGTCATCTAAGTCACAAGATAACCTTAGCAATCGCACAAGATAGCCTTACTAGTCCTTTACCTTAAATGACTCTGTTTTCAAACCAAAGCATTTGTAAGAGCATCCACCAAATGGAGAATACCATGCATCAAATATAAAAGAATGTAATAAAAAAAAAGAAAAACAACTATTCAAAAAGAAAAAAAACAAATAATAAACCACTCAATCACACAAATGCATAAAAGAAATTTCAGTCACCTCAATGCTAAGAGCACGGTAAATATAAAGACTAAAATCATGGCTGGATTTAACAGTTGTTTGGAATCTAACCAAATCCTCAGGAATCCAGAAGCAAGTTTCCTTGAAACAAGCCCTTGGATGCATTAGTTGTGTTTAATATTTCTCATGGAGTCAAATGTCACTGTATGCCCTTGACAATGCAATTCCATTTTCAGAGTAAGGTCAAAACCTGTCCTTATTTCTTTCAGAAGTGTTTCTATCTATCCTTTATAGTAGTCATCATAATTATGATCAAAAGCTATTTCAATACTTGGCCAGCAATAGAAGCAGTATCTATCTGGCTGAAAGTTCTTTTATAGTTGCATGAACGTCGATTCTTTTAGGATTCAGACCTGTTTGTAAGGTAGGAAGCACACTTACTCTAAAGAAGTCTAGTGAATGTATGTTTTAAGAAAGAACTTTTTTATAAGCCCAAAGAGTTTTTCATTGACAGCTCATACCCTTCATTTAAAAACACCCCCACACACGTTAGTTTTTGCCCCTCTAAATCTTTTGTTCTCCTTGGAAAAGAAGGCTTTTTTTCATGTTTTTGAATTAAAGAATAGTCTTTTTCTTATATTTTTCAAAACAGTGTTTTGTTAAAAGTTCCATTTCTGTATTTTTCCCACTTTCAGCTACTGTAAAACTTTACCAAAGCAAACACATAAAACAGATGTTTTCATATCAACATCCATAAATCCCCTAATTTTTAAAGGTTTGGGGAGATTATCAGAGAGGATTAGTGTTTCTATCTCACTGGGGCTTTGGAAGGCTGTGTTGTTTGAGTATGCCATTTTATCAGTCCCTGTTTTACATCCTGAATGATGAGACATATTCTCATCAATATGGGCCTCCATCATTTATATAACAGCTAATCTGACCCACCTTGATTTTAGCAGTGATTTTCAAGTAGGAAGGCTACCATTTGCATGTTTATGTAAATGGTGAGCATAAAGGCATTATTCTATGACATATTTCAAGCAAATATGTGGGAGCAGTAGGTTCTTTTATTTTGCAGACTTCTCATCCATGCTGAATATATTTCAGCTCTGGAGCAAGATATGGGCAACTGAAAAAATATTACTAAATGAAAGAACCCTATCAGAATGCTTTAAAGCAATTCAGTCATTCCCTTGGTCTTTTGCAGTAATTCCTATTTCTTTATTTTTTCTTGTTTTGTGTAGTAGTATGCCTACAGAGGACACCATATAACAGGTAAGTTGGCAGGGGTGGGAATTAATAAATACCTTAAGTCAAGAAGTTGTCAGGAAAACAGCAAGAGACAAAGAACTGGGGATAATTCAAGTAGTAAGTCATCTACTACCTAAAGAACCAGAAATGCTGTATGTTAGAATTTTATACCACAAACAGAACTTTTAAACTAGCTAGCACTTTATATTATTCCATCTCTGTCGCAATAGATGTATCGTCCTTTAACAAATCTTTCTGCATATGCGCTGTTTGCTTATGTACAATAATAATTTTGTACTTTCATTGCTTGCTAAGGACTTAAGATCCAAGAATGGTTTTTTTATGGGATCTTTCCAGATGGTGCTCTAAACTTGTGCATTTTTATGTTCGATGTTGTCACAGTTAAGCAGAAGGCAAATATGGATTTCTGAGACTAGTATGTTAATTTTTCAGTATTACTAGTTATATTTCAAACATAGTTAGACATGCTTAAGCTTATACTAACATATGTGTGCGTATATGCACACTAATTATAATAATTTCTCAAAGTCAAGAAGAGCTCATGTCTGTTTGGAGTAAGGTTTCCCATCCTTCTCCTATCTCTGGCTTTACCAGAGGGAATCATCTAAAAGTGAGATGAAGGTCAGGCTTCTGTTAAAACTAACCAGTCTTACTGGAATATAATTACATACATTGGAATATATTAGAAATTGACCTTCTCTAATATTTCTAAATTTGTTGGTGTTGGCACAGCACAGTCAGGAATATCAGTATTTGTTAAACTCTACCAGACGTCTTCTCAGTGACTGGTAACACTGAAATATAATAAATAGGAGTAGGAATATTCTTCTCTTCCTGTCATTTGTTTCTTCCTGTTTTCTGCTTTTATTTCATTGACTTTATGCTTAGCAATGCCCAACAAAGGTTTTAAAGCATAAACATGTTGATTTTAGTGGAATATTGATAAAGCATTAGGATAAGTAATGAATTTTATATGATAACGTCCACTCCGGCATTACAGTGTAGTCGCAATGAACAAATTTTTCAGCTGGGACAGAGGTTGTAGCCTTAGAGCTTCTCTGCTTCAATAGTTGCCAAAGCTCCTGCCATTTTCTCAAATGATCTGTTTCCAGTGGGCATGTGAAGCACTACTTAGCAAGATAGCCCACAGTCTATGACTTCCATTTCATGCTTCAGTGTTTTACTGTTATGTGCATACTTAAAGTGCAACGAATGCTGCTTGTTACCACTCAGATGGTGATATAGTATAAGAGTATCATCTGTTGAAGAGGATTTCATTTAAACTATGTGTGCTCTTCACTAAGAACATTACACGTGCCGGCTGATTGCAAGTGATGACACGTGCTATGCCTGCTTTTTTTTTTTTTTTTAATTTTTGCTGGCACTAAAATGAGGTTACCCAGTAATACTATAGTATTTGGATTTAACATCCCTCTGCAACTGGGCATTTGTCATACGTGCGACTCTTTTCTTCGTTGCTTATTTGGCTACCAGGCCCCCAGATTTCAGAGCACTCAGACGTGCTTTTGGGTAACTCCACAGGGTGGGTAAAGACTGTGCCTCCCTGTAGCAGTGCTGATGTGCATTTAATGGACAAGCATATATGACAGGCAAGACCAACAGGTAAAAGGCAAACGGATTTTGTTAGAGTAAATTACGTGGCTGAGAAAGATTAACTTTTTTTCCTCCAGATACCTAGTCTTTATTTCATGTGTTAGATAGCAGCAGCAACCTTCAAAGCAAAGGACAGGTTAAGGACAGTTCTTTGAAGCTTGACTGGATTTGTGCTTGTGGACTCAGGTAACTATCCAGGCAAATACTTTGTAATTTTAAACTTGTAAATCTTTCAAACTGTACTATATCTGTCTAGGACTTGAAGCCAGTTCTCTTGTCTACCTTTAAATCTCTTTGTTCCTATTGACGTGGCACCAGAAATTATGCTTAATTGCCAGCAATGAAGTATGGTTAGCATCATTTTGCTTTTCATAAAGTGGATGTTTCTAGTTAATTTTATTCTGAGAATCACCCTTCCTCAGCCATTTTGTTTAAGATTGGGGAATGAGATGATAAAAAGTGATATTAAACATCTTTTAAAATCCTTAAGACTGAGGTGTAAGAAACTGTGATGTGGAGACTGTGGTGTAAATGAATGTAATTGTAGCGACTTCAGCACAGCCTTGTCTATCTGTACTTGGAGAAAGTCTACTGCTTTACTAGTAAGGAACCACACTAGAAATCTATATTCAGAAGAGGAAGTAGCAATTTTACTCCAAACATCTTAAGTGTAGTGCTCAAGAGCTACTGTGACTACTCAGTATTGTATATTAAACTTGAATATAAGGCATAGAAAGAAAAAAAAATATTCTTCTACCTTGTATCTTTGTATTCTCTGGCTCTGAAGCAGTAAGTGTCAGCTTGACTAGATCTGTTAAAAAGCAGAAAGAAAAAGAAAGCATTATTCTTTGAGAATGCAGGGAATAAAAATGATACTGTTTTAACTGATGTATTTAGCAGCAAGAACATTTTATTTCTCCTGCACTATAAAACTGTGTTACAACTGCTGTCTCTTGTCTTGGGACCCATTTTGAATTCTGTCTTTTTGCTGAACTATAGAGGCTATAAAAGACCAACTTTTCTGTGAATGTGAGCCCTGCAACTAGCAGAAACACAACCAGTGATTGAGGCTGGGTATCAAGCAAATAATAAATGTTACAGTTAACATTAGAAAGCTGTATGTTAATGCAGCCCTATAATCCAGGAAGTCTTGGGAACCAAGGCCAGGAGCTTCCCAGGGTGCAAGATGGAAAGCGGAATATTACTTACTAAATACTAATTAGTGTAGTAATAATACACTATTCACTTTCCTACTTCAGGACCTCATTTGCTATGGCCTTACACAAAAAGAGGGATGTGGGCTGTACACGATCCATTACAGATATTTACCCTGGATATTGTCAATATGCCATTTGAATGTTATATGCATAATAATCACATTTTAGTGTGTATTCTTTCTCTCTGCATCTGTCTATCTATCTATCTATCTATCTATCTGTCTTTCTATCTTTAATGTACAATTTTGAAAACATCTAGCCTCTTTGGTGTATTTAGGAGCACAGAGGAAATATGTGGTTGCTATCTCACGTGATGTAATAACAGTAATGAGATCATTTCTTAGATATCTATCATTCTACATCTGTAAATTGAGACTCACTTAACCCTTAATGCCAGCAGCCTTTTATTACATAAAAGTGTTAAGCATTACCCTGTCTAAACCCATGCTAATAAGAATATCACTGGTCATAATAAAGGCAGTAGTTCTAATTCTAGGCAGGTACTTCACAGGATTGTTTAAATATTCATTACGCGTATGCCTAAAATGTCAGTACATACTTTTAAAATTTCACTACTCAGGTTTTCAAGGTTCTAATTAAAATAACTATATGCAGCAGCTGGTATCTTCTCTTTCTATACTTAACATATTCCTACATTATACCTGCAGTAATCTGGATCAGGCTATAAGAAAGGTGAATGAGTTTTATTGCTACCTGACAGCATTTTGTAAAACCTGCATTATTGCTGGATGAGGAATACGTAGCAGTGTCAGCTTTTTTTCTTCCTTGGGCATGTTATGAATTTCCTTCAGTGATTTGTTTCTTATTGCCATCAGCTTTTAAGGCCACTTGGCTTGAAAAAGAAGCGCAACACAAAAGAAGCACTGCGCTTAATATTTACTTGAAAAAATGCAAAAGAACAAAGGGAAAAAATATTTTGTTACTGTTAACTCTGCATTCTCTCCACATTGATGCAGAAGGAGATAGAGATGGTAGAAACAGAACAGACACGTATGAAGCATCTCATCCCTGCTAGTCAAAGTACAGGGCTTTGTAGCATCACAAAGGACCATCACTGTCCTGACAGCAATTTGAAGATTTTCCTCTGGGATGACTAAATTTCAAAATAAACTCAAAGCATTGTAAACTTCAAAAAGAGCCTCTGAGATTTGGTCTATGACAACATGAGTCCCATTTGGCAGCCACAAGCAACATTTGTGGGATTTGAGGACTCTCCATGCTAGCTTAAGGGAGTAATAAAGCTTCCAGGGGATGGTGCAGGAAAGGAGGGTGAGGTAACAGGTGAAGGACAGTACTGCCAGGTTAAAAACATATTTCAGAAAAAGAAGTAAATAATATTGCCCCAAAATCTTCTTTGCAGCTCTTTGAAAATATTTGTCTTTTGATTAACTCAGACTTAATTATTTTTCAGCAGTATCTCAGAAAACCTGTCATCCAGGCAGCTCCCAAGCTATCTGGAGCACACACAATACTGTCCAGCGTAGCACTGTGCAGTTGTACCTCGCTTGGCTCTGAGTGAGCTACTCCCAGGACTGTGCAATTACAGCGCAGGTCCTGGGCTAATTCAGCGCTCAGGGAACTGCCTCTTCTCTTGCAAGGGCTGCACTCTGCTACAATGAATGGTGGCAACTTGTTTGGGTGTCCCTAACTCAGCATGGTTCTGGTGTACTCGCACCCTGGATGCTTCTTCAGTCATAGCCAAGAACTGTAAGTCTACGTGGGGACCAATTGGTACCATCTGTAGTAAACCAAAGCCTTTTTTCTAAGTTACAAAAAAATGTGTGTTTTCCACATTTACTTAGATCTCTGGGTACTTTCAAAGAGTAGTCAGATATGTTTGGTTGAGTTTGGGTTTTTTTTGGTTTTTTTGTTTTTTTTTTTTTTTAAATACATGAGATGAGATAGCTGAACTAGGATTTTGAACCATCTGAAAGCTGTTTAATGCCTATCTGTTCAAACCACTACTGCTCCTTGCTGAGTCCATCCAGCAGAGCATCTCTGCTGGATTTGCACCCCTCCACCTTATCCAAATTTCACCCTGAGAAGAAAGAGAGCAGAGGGATATGATTTACTGTAGAATGTGTTCAAGCTGGTATATTGTGGTATAGTTCTCTATTCATGGCCATCTAGGTGATTTTCTATGGTGTGCGTTAGTGTGGTTCCAAACCCCGCCCACTGCACTCCCTCATTGGTGTACTCATCACTTTATGGTGAGGCTTATAGGTCTGTGGTCGTAGGTGGCATCTAGCCTTTTGTGGTTTTTTTTTAATGTAGTATGGCAGACATTACAGTGCCTGTTTAATAGTCCATCTATGAGACTTCAGGCAACAGAAAACAATGATTTGTAGCTTAAAAAGGACAATTCTGGAGCAAGCCAAGCATTAGGAATCTAATCCTACTGCTACTGCAGTGTGCTGCAAAGTTCCAGCAGGCAGTGGTGTTGGTCCCTGGTGCTGGAAGAGGTGCTAATGGAAATGTGCAATTCTGCTAAGGGCTCTTTCCAGTTTGTTAAAAATCATTCTTGCTATTTAAGAGACTAAATACAAATTTGGGGCCCATCATGATGCTTCTGGTTTTTTTTCACATTTGGCTTCCACTTATCTTGCTATGAATACTCCATTGTTTTGTCCAAGTGTGAATTTTGATATTGTTCAAATTCCTAGTCAGATAACAGCAATACAGAGTTAGCTTTTAGTAAAAAATAATCATGAAACCTGAATGAGGCACATAGCCAATGAAGTGACATTTTATTCAGCTGATAACTAGCCAAAAAACCCCAACGGCTTGGGAGGTATGAACTTCCCATTCATCTCAGTGGAGAAGTCTATTTGGGAATCTGTAAAGCACCACTGATTTAATGTGCCTGTGCCCTTCTCCTTATCCGCCTTCCTTTTATCATCCAGAGGATGCCTTTGTTTTCTGTGCCTCAGCCTTGGCAGTCCCAGTAACTGTAGGTGCGATTATGTCCCCCAAATCTGTCCACTATAAATATTAATAGATAGTGAAATCCAGACACATGACAGAGCCATGTGCAATCAGTAGGGATACTGGAAAATAAAAACTAATGCAAGTCACTGATCAATGTATTCTGTGATTTCTTGCCAGAATAATTATTCCTTTTTAAGAGGAACATGCAGAATTTCCAACCCAATATTCCAGTGTATCACAGAGTCTGGAGTTTGTATTTGTGTGTATGAGGCACTGAATCCTATTCTATTTAGTATTCCTTTTTGAATGTTCCCCTCTAACCCATACTCCTTATGCAATTCCCATCGGTTTTTACTGGTTATGAGATGTTTTTTGCCTTCCTCAGCATGCTCACATTTGCCTTTTTTCACCTAGGATGTATTTATCTACCAGGTGAATCCTACTGTGAATGCAAATTTTCCAAATCTTGGCTTATTCCAGCCAGAGAACTCATGACCTCCTACCTTCCCCAGTGTGTTCAGATAATATACTGATAGTCTGTTGTCAGATGTGATTAATATTACCTTTAAAAAAATGCAGTATGAACCCTGCAGTGTATTTTACTTCCAGCAGATTTATGTATAGACTGTTAACTTATTTTTGGCTAGTCTCCCACCATTAACAAAGCAAAAAACAGCCTATGCTGAACATCTTGTGTCCTCTATAGACAGAGAAGTCAACATATACTTCCACTATACCATGACTTAGCTATGATGATCAGCAGTTACCCAGTATTTGGGTCTGATTCTATTACCACTAAATCAGGAGAAAAGGGCTTAAATTTGAATCTTACATGTGAGGTCAGGATCACACAGTTGCCATATTTAATTATGGAAGAATCCATCATATCTCACTTCAGTCGAGGAAAAACAAACATGAGTAATGAGCAAGTATAACTGCGAAGCTGGCAAAAGTCATCATAAATTCTACACCAATTGCTATTCCCAGAAGTCAGCATAGTCATGTAGAGAAATTGTGCCTTGGAAAAGGTGAATCGATTGGTCGCCTCTGTATCAGTGCTGTTACTTATACACCTAGGGAGATGGGTAAGTAATAGCCATCAGAGAGGTGGGTAAGAAATTTATTAGTCATTGATTTAAATATTAGTGCAATTACATGTTTTAAGAAGCCATTTTGGATAAAATTGTCATTACTTGTCAATAGTAATGAGGTTGCTGCTGGAGGCCCTCATGTAAGGGTGCGATTCCCCCGTGCTGCCCAAGGAGTTTGCTGTCAGAGCACTCCGTGGCCGTCAGTTTTTTGAACAAGCTGAGTCCCACAAGACATGGGCTCAATCAGTCCTGTTGTAATGTGAGCAAGAGGGAATGAGCTTGAGTGTCTCTTCTGGGATGAGATCAAAAGAGGAAATAAACCTTCCTTTTTCCCCACGTTCTGAGGATGGCAGGCAGAGATATGTGCGTCTGAGTGACAGAGAAGCATAAACGTGGTTCTTCACCTCTCTTCCTCTCTTTGAGCAACAGAACTGCTTGACACTTAGTGATGGCTGATTTATTAACTAGGTTTGACCTGCGTTTATTGAGTTAGCACACGCAAAATCACATCTGCCAGCTTCTGCCACTGTGGATGAAAGTTAATGTTTTAATGTGGGTACCTTAACCACAAACATCCTGAGGCTTTCAATTTCAAGAATTGTGCATTCCAGCAAATTACACTATTCCTTATTATACGTGGATTGCTTTTGTCTAATGTTTATTTAAATATATTTATTCATAACTGTGGTATCTTGTTCTATATATAGTGTCTTTTATATGTATATATATTTATATTTTTATATATATATATGCAGCCTGGTACAGAATCACAAAGCTGTTGATAGCAAGCAGTACAAATATTTACAATCCAAATGAGCAGGCAAAACATGTTGTGCTGTTATGCTAACTTACCATTGGAAGCGTGTCATGCATGGCTGAACAACAGAGTATTAAAAACTGAGAAAATGCTAAATGGTGCTGATAAACACAAAGGTCCCTAAAGGCCAAAGACTCAAACAGATTTATTCCATGAAAAATGCAATCTGTGTCCAGACCCTTGTACGACAGGAGCTTTAATCTGTTAATCAGTAAGACTTAAATAATTATCTTATTTATGACAGCACCCAAAATGTTTAGGCTGTGTTCAGCCATATGGAGGCATAGTGTTTAAAGACATCGCTGACTTCATAGATTCCACATGGGAGAAGGATAGTACAAAGAAAAGCAGCCAAACATGTGAGAAGGGTAACGGTTAGTGTGCATCATATGTTATGCTAAATGCTTAGAGTAAGAGTTGGTTCTAGAAAACGTGCTGGACTATGAGACAACAGATCTGAATTTCATTCCCTTCTCTCCTGGCAGTAGAACTAAGTTCTCTGATTTCTGTAATTTGCTTTCTTCCTAGCCCTTCTCTATTTTGAAAGCTTCCTGTAGCAAAGCCTGTTTCACACTATGTGTGTGTGGTTTCCCAAGTCAAACTGAAAGTAGATTTCCAGTGGGGCTCTTGGTCCTACTGTATTTCTACTGGGAGAACTGTCTGCAGTAAAAGTATGTCTTACAGAAATTACCTTCTGCTGAAATACCACTGTCCTAGTGTTCCCAGTCTTAATGAAAACTCTGCAAATTGGTGTTTAGTGAGTACCATTTGTAATCAAAATGAAAAATGAGTTTAGTTTGGAGTACTGCAGATAAAACTAATTATAATGCCACCCCACAGGGAAACTGAAATGAAAAAAAGTTTTGGTAAGGATTCCCAACTTCAGGTGGCATATCTGCAAACCAGGGCTGGTAATAGGTACCTGAGATTTCCATAGCTGCCCCAGATAAATAATACAAGTCTTCTGTATGTGTTTATTCTAAATTCCTCGACTGCTTTGCAAACCTCAGGCTAGTTTCTCGAGTACTATGGCCCTATCATCCTTAGCCACTGTAGGAGAAAAAGTTAAATTTTAAAAGAAAAGACAACTAAGTTTCTCTTCATATGTTTGGCAAATGAAGGTGAGAGGCAGCCCAGACTGTTACCTATTTCGTAGGTTAAAAATATATAAATGTAGTAAGCAAGAGAATTTTTAACCTCCTAAGTAAGGGATGTGATTTGTTTGTTCCTTCTCTCAGTAATACTAGAAAACTCCTTTTCTAGAACCAGGGAACAAGACTGAAATAAACTAGTCATGTATTTTTATGCAGGAAAATTTAAAACATCTTTCCTTTGGTTGGGCAGAGCTTACTAGGGATACAACAAAATGAAAAGCATTTATCTCAAGACCACTATCCTTTCTGAGCTCTAGATAGGATTTTTTTGGTGAGTTTAACTGAAAGGAGAACTTGTCGGAAGTCATTCCATATTTAGGTATGGAAAAATTAAATCCACCTCTCACTCTCTAGTACGTACCTGATGATTAATATGTTGTTGCAAAGTACTGAGTGTTCAACTTTCATGTTACAATGCCATTACTTTTCCTTCATTGCCAAATACCAAGAAGCTGTGGTTCTCTGTCTGAACATAGCTGAGGCTTTCTGGCATCCAGTGTCATGTTTTTCATGTGATAAATCTACCATTTTTACATAAATACTGAGTAAGGTTGCTATATCTCATTTCAAGTGTTTAAATGTTTTATTTAAACTCAGACATGAAGGGATTTATGTAAAATGAAAAGAGATTCCTAGGGTACAAGGTAAAGAGGAAAAACACAAGGATGGTGGGAGGTGAAGTGCTGCATAGTCAGAATGAAAAACAGCCAGGAAAACAGAGCTCAGAAAGGTTAAGGTAAAGCCCAGTAACACATTGCATATACTTTTCCTGTCTAACAGAATGTTGTCTTTAACTAGAAAAAGCTATGAGAATATTTAAAGCAAATCCCTTTAGAAAATCCAGAGTTCAAATCACAAGAGATAAGCATTATCATGAATTGGCATTTTGTAATGAAAAGTAAGGGATTTTATTTTTCTTTTTTCTTTTTTAATAAACAAACTGTCAACCCCCTGAAGGCTCACCTGTTCCATCACCAGGAATCCACCCCACTAGTACTGGAGATGGCCATGTCACAGGGCTCAATGAGCTTCAGAGGAGGAGACCATAGAGAAAAATCAGAACTGGCCAAGATCTCTAAACCCACCTCTGCTTCTTTCAGTCACAGTGCCGAATTAGTGACAAAAAGTTCACACAAAGGTTAATCAGCCCTCACTTTTCAGACTGTCTCCTTACAGCCAAAGATGTATTTTTCTTTTGTTTGAATATTTTAAGGTGACGTTGGCTTTTTTTGCAACGTTGCACAAATAGGTGCTTCCTGTTTACGTCACTTATCAGATATAATTTGTGTTGGGCCATACAGATGATTTAATTATAAAGTATGTCACGTGTATTCCAGCTAGTGTCAATGAACTCCAAACCTATTATGATTGTGTTTATGACTACTAACACATTATGTTGTAATTAGCAATGAACTGTCTTCTTCAGAGGGTATAGGTGTGATGTGCCTGACTTCGCATGAAAAAACCTGGTTAGTTATATTGCTGGATAAAGTAATTTCAAATTCCATCCCTTGAACAGGGTAGATACGCTGTGTTATCAAGTTGTCAGAACTGCTAGATGGTTTCATTTATTTTCTTTGTGGTATCTGAAAGTCAAGTCTGCGTTTGCTATTATGGCTTGGTTTCTGCATAGCTCTTTATAATGTATTTGTAGAGGTCTCACCAACAGTAAGAAAAATTAATAATGGAGCCAGTGGAATACATAATGCCTACCTGCAAAATGGTGACTCATCACATTCAAACAAAGGTTGGAAGATGTTTGACCAAAGTAGGCTGTGAGGAGAGGGTAGTGATGGGAGAAATAATAATTCCCCAGGATAATAAACTGTCTGAATTGGAGAATAGAAATGTTTATGGTTAAAATAAGAACAGTGTTACCCTGAGTGCTACAATAAGCTTTCACATAAATTTTGTGATAAAACTATGCTCGTAGGAGGAATTTGGATGTATTTAGGGCATTATGCATGTAAAGCCTGTTTGACTAAGATTGAAACGTGTATGTGAGAACCTGATAAATGTGAGTCCCATGTGACTGGAGGGAAGGAAGGACAGTGTCAGGAAAGAACAGTATAAAAAAGGAAAAGCAAAATGGATAAATACCTAAATGAATAATGTAGTGCCTTGAAGAAGCCAAGAAAGTGAGAAAAATAAGTGAAAGGGCTCTCAAAAGCAGATGCTGTTGTCGTATTTCTTTCAAGGAAGGCAGGGAAAAACAGGGTTTGAAATTGCAGCAATCAGGTTCAGCAAATGTTTGCTGGAATGTTGCAGTATTTATATAAAACTGGCTATGGGATGATTAAAAAGGTCTTTTCGACAAACGCCTAAATAAAACCTGCCATGACCTGTTTGAATGGATGGGGTAACAGAGTCACAGAGTAAGTAAGAAACTTGCCCATAACTCCTGAAAAGGTAAGTGAAAGAGCTGAGAGCACAGGTACCATTACTTGCCTTAGACTTTGTCTTTGAGAGTTTGCCAGCCCCTGGCCGTCTGTGAGCAGAACAGTTCAGAGTAAAGACTTACAAAAGTTGAGGTAAGGCTTTTTTACACATCCCTGCTTATTAGGGATCCTAAAATTCTAATTATATTTTTGACACAGGAGGGTTTCTTTTACCTTCTTCTGGGACATGTAGTGATAGCTTCTGTTGACAGCTTGCTAGAATAAAACTGGATTAAGAAGGTGAACCACTATGCTTATTCTCATATTCTATTGAATAAGTATTTCCAAAGCTTGCCCAAGGTATTGCTCCATCTGGTTCCACCTGGCATTTTGAAACATGTTTCATTTAATGTGTTTAGTATAGATTTACTATCGTAAGGCCAAAAGCAGAAGTGAGACTAAACTGGTGCGTAATTCACACCTCTTTCTACCATGTAGGCTATGCCCTTCGGCTCAGAGCTGATTTTGGTGTGGAGAATTTGAACTGTGTATGTACTACATATGTTGCAGTGTGCTGAGAAACCCAAATGTTGCTTGAAAATGTGCACAAATCAAAGCAAGCTGGAAATTACCTAAGAAGACCAATAAGCACTGTTATTGCTGAGGTTATTTTACATTTCCTGCTTATTTATTTATTTTAAAAACCAACATGACTCACTGTATTTAAATCAGTTTGCCTCAAACCTACATTCAGGAATAATATATTTCTAAATAAACAAATTTTTTAGAATGATTTCATGGCTCTCCCACCTGGTTTATTTGCTAAAAATAAAATTAAAAATTATTCGCTTCTGAGCTCCAAGAGTTTTAACTGCACTCCATGGCCTATCTCCCTTTAGTACTAAATTACAACTGCATAAATATAGTAAAAATATTTATCAGTGTTTACATAGCACTTCTCTTTCAGAAGGATCCAGAAATACTCAATAACCTTGAAAAATTATAGTACAACTACATCAAGGCATACTTTCCCCTGTCATTGAAATGCAGGCAGAATGCTGGACTTGACAGAGCAATCATCTGCTCTGATATGGTGTATCCTGCATTCCTGTGTTATTGTAGGCTGCTCTGGGGAGTATATGCATAGAATTGGAAATGATGTATTGTACTCTGTATGTAACTTTTTATTTGGGGTTGTTAAATATAAGTGTTGTAAAGCCATTTCTGTCATAAGCTTTCTATACTATAATCGTTTCCTCTACTTGACTGGAATATTAAATGTTTGGCTGGAAGTACTACAGGTCATTTGCAGTTGCTGGACCAGTTAGATACAATGCTGACCTTCATGTAGTAATTCCCTCCTTCAGCTACAAGCAAACAACTGTGGAGTGTAAAGAGATTAATGAGAATTTCTGTCATCTTTCTCTGAAGTACTAAAGAATTGTTTACAGAGTGAAATTGTTTTATAGGTTCCATTACTGGCTTTAGATGAAGCGTCCTCTCATTTAAGTGACTGCTAGAATTAGGACCCTGGTATGAACTTGATGTGTTCTTACTAATATATACTCCAGTGGACCTATGTGTTCCAATGAGACAGTGAATGTCCTGTAGCAGTTCCTGTACAGATTCAGTATGGGAGTTTGTCAATGTCCTGAGAAGATTATAATCCAAATATGTTAGACACTTAAGTAAATAAATCAGTATTTAGGTAGGTTGCGCACAGATGATACGTTAAAATACTGTTCTTGATACTTATTAATAGTTTATTTTTGTTTATTACTTCCTCCTCCTGTTTCCATAATCTCTGTGTGATTGCAGAGTTAACTTTCCCCGTGCTTACTCCAAGAAAAAGTAACGCAAGAGAAATTAAAAGGATTAGGACAGGCATCAGTTACAGACAGTGTCAACTCATTCTTTCAGATATCAGTCATTTATTCCAAGTACCTCAAAGATGGCATGCTTTGGGTGAGTAGTAGTACCTCATTATTTTCCTCACTTTCCATGGAGTTTCCTTTGGGAAAAAAAGCCGAGGCAGAAATAACAGAGTACAAATGGACACTTGCACTGTTCCTGAGGGCTTGACCTGCCTCCTTGGCTAGTAAGCTCTCTGTGGTATAGCTGAGCCATAAGGGTTTATACATGACAATAAACAAACACAAAAATGAATGGAAAATCTGTCTGTGCTCTGAAGCACTCTACATTTTCCTGGGGGCAATTAGATAGCAGGAGCAATGTTTTATTGCAATTGCTCCCTGTGGGAGTTTTTCAGAAAGGGGCTACATGCTTGGGATTCTCAGCATGTTTAGGTTTTACCCAAACTGTCTGTGGCTTAATTTAGGCAAGGGTATTTCTAAATTTAGTTTTATATACCTTCAGTTTCACTAATGGTGTTAGAGATGTCTTGGGACCAAGGAAGTGGTCTGTGACTCCCAGTTTTGGACTGAGTTCTTTGTTCTGCCAATTCACCCCTTCTGACCCTGGGCAAGTCTTCTAACCTCTCTGGCTTGGATTTATCCCACCTAACTTCTGACATTTAATGAGACACGCAGTAGTCACGCTGTTGCCTAAGGCTTCCTGAGCAGTTAATGGCCAAAGTGTGGCGTTTCTACATAGCTGTACCAATCTTTTCCCCTTGAATATACAAAAAGCTTCAAGCTACTGTATTCTTAACTAAGGCATTTCAATTAGTTTGAATGTATTTGGGTGGTATGAAACCACTGAATTCCTTGCCTTTGCTACTGTCTATAAAATGAAGAATGCTTGCATTTTCTCTTCTCTTTTTCCTCCTTGTTATTCTCTCAGGCAAGTATTGTCTGCAACTATACAACTGTACAAATGCAGCCTTGATTTCCATTCTCTAAATACAGTAGTAGGGCCCTTTAATTGCTGTAATAATACAAATAATAACAGAAGCTCTCACTGTTTCTGTTTTGCGTCAATTGGATTACATTTCCTCTGCCAAACTATGGGGCTATCTAGTTTGCTTTAACACAGGGGAGTCTGTTAATTATGATTTTGGAATTACATGTAGCACCTTCTTTCCAGATTGAAGTTAATGTATATCCCTGGCAGAACTTCGAGTGATAGGAATCTGTCCAAGAGAATGACTGGCATGTGCATTACGTGAAAGCGGTCTACATAGGCTTTGCTCTCATGGGAATACATCAAATAGGTGAAGCAGGCTACCTGTAGAGTTCGTAAGTTTGCTGGGTTTCAAGCCATTTGGTATTTCCAAGGTGTCCTTTGGACATGCATATTAAGAGTTGTATCAGCTGGAACTGCTCCTCACAGTCCAACCCTGTCCCAGCGCCCCCCCATTCTAGCTAGGGTTAGTTCAGGTAGTAGTGCTTTGTTTTTCAGAGTTCTGATTCTGAAATGTCCTGATTTATTTTTAATTAATTCCATTTTCTTTGATTTTTCTGTATCTTAGAGTACCAGAGTCTCTGCAACTTGCTCACACTCTCATCATGCCTAAGAGCTCAAAAAAAGATACAAATTTACAGCACTTAAGTTGACAAAAACTATTTCCTTTTCAAACACCACCTTCCCTCAACAAAATGATCCAAACTATGTGATTCTAAATGTTTTATTATTGCCACCTTGAACTGATCTTTTCTCCTAGTTTTTGTGGGAAGAATTTAATGCCATGGCTCTCCGTGGATGCAGAATGCAGAAAATGACCATTGTACCTGCAGCTTTTGTCTTCGGACAAGGCTGACTTCTAGACTCTGTTGTCAGGAATAAATAATATGGTGGCATTTTTGTAGACTGAGCCAGAAAGATTCTCTTATTTTAAGACAAAGGAGAATGACAGCTACTGCTCTCAGAAGGAAAGCTTAATCAAAGCCTAATTCCCTCTTATAATTAAGTCTTCAAAATTGATACATGACACATTCAAGCACGGCATTTTTAATTTAATTAATTTTCTAAGGACTAAAAGAGTAACTCTGATTAAAAAAGTACAGTATGCCAAGCAAAACTTCCAGAACCATACCAAGAATTCTCTGCCTGTGATGCTGTAAGAGCCATGGAGGCCCTGGAATTTACAGCAGCACTACAGGGGGAACAAAATATGATCTTATGAATGCCAGGCTGGTTCTTCTCTCTGCATTTTCTTCAAAAGGGATTTGGGGCACAGGGTTGAAGGTTGCATGGAGGAAGACTGGAACGAGACCTTGAATTATTGCATCATGTTGAATTACCCCTGTTTGAAAAGAGGTTCACACTAGTGTTGTATTAGATATCATCCTTGCATAAGGGAGAATGGACCTCAGTGAAAATAATTCCCAAGGATGAATTTATCCATGTTTTCTCACTGGCATAGTAAAACAAAGCACACATTTTACCCCTTTGGTACTGATGTGCTCTGCCTTCATCCTTAGTGTCTGTTCAAACAACAAAGTGAGTATCAAGTAAAAATATCAAAGGTACAATTTATATGATAAAAATCACACGTTAGCGTGCACTGTTCAGAAGTGTTGTTGCCTGGGTATTTGTCTCTAAAAGTTCTCCATCTACTCTCAAGCACTTTCCATCCTGTCCCACAGCTAGGATGGGTATTTTGGTGCTTGTCGCATCATGAAGACAATACGAGAAGAGTGGCGGAGAGAGTGCATTAAACCAGACTGTGTTTTTGCATTTGTTGTGATGAGCTTTATAAAACTTAGTACTTGTAAGACAAACAGCCAATCTTTTGAATTGGAGAACACTGTATGGGTTCACGGTGAAACTGTACATATTAGAGAGTCATTTGGAAGCACCTTTAGCTCACCTGTCCTCAGTTTAATAACCTTTGTACCTCTCCAGCAGGTAACTAACATGTGGTAATTACCAAAATAGGAAAGGACCAGGTGTTGGCATTGCTATACTGAATTCAACAGAGCTAATTCAGGCTTGTCATAAATGAATTATAGGGAGAAACTGTTAGGGATCGTACTGTTACCAGTTCTCCATGTGTCATCAATATCAAATAAATTATTTAATTAGAAAATTTAAGAGAACAACCAACAGCTGGCTGAGCAAATTCCTTTTGTCTAGATTCTGGCAAATTTCAAACATAATTGCGTTTCTTTTGAGAACATTTGCAATATTTGGTGTTTCCTTGAATCATAAGGTTTTCTATATTATTTAGATGTAGATATTTAGATTTACATATTGATACAATATTTATATTTGTTTTCATAGTAAATTCCAGGAAAGGAATGTACTGTGCCTAGAGGTCAGTAAGAATAATCATTCTTTGATAAGCAGATATCAGGTGCATATTCTCACCAGAATTGTTTCAGGGATATGTTCTGTGTACCCTGCGCACTGCTTTGAAAAGTTTCTGCTTTGGAACTAGACTGTACAGATGGATGACAGTGCTGAAATGAACTAGAATGCTTTCCCAAAGTTTCTCTAAGATGGTTCATGCAATAAGAGGTATATTTTGTTCTTAAATAAGTAAGAGCATTTGGGTCACAACTTATTGGAAAGGACTGAAGAATTAGAAATCCAGTGTAAAGCATTAGTTGTTTGTTGTTCTTGACAAGCCCACATATCTGTTTGTACACTTGTCTCACTTTTTCTGATGCCTGGACTTCCATTTCTTGAGTTACAGACAATGGAGCATCTCTGACTTTATTGGCTCCTTTCAGCAGAGAAAATTTGTGTTTTGGCGCTACACCCTCTGAACAACAGCAGATTCTGTTGAATTTCTGGAAAAAAGTCTTTTGACTAAGCGATATTTTCTAGTTCTAGTAGTCCCTTTCAATTTAAACCATCCTCCATATTTTCAGCATATGTGTGATATGATAGCTCTCAAGTAAAGCTATGTGCTCTTTGTGTTCTTGTGAACACTAGAATCGATTTCAGATGATAATCAGAGGAGAACAGATCAGTTTTACAGAAAGGAACAAAAATACTTTGTCTTGAGTCATATTTGCGTGTGACTGTACTCAGATCAAAGAATGTTACTGATGTCCTTCCCAGCCAAATAGTGGTTGTATGGTTGCAACGTACACTGCTGCTTGCATCTGGCCTGATTCTTTGTAAGAGCAGCAGTTGGTGTAAACTGATGGCCAGAATTAGACAATGTTGTTGTTGCCAGTGTGGATACTGTGTTGTGCTTGAAGGTCCTGCCGCTGCTGGTGAGCAAGAAGAGCTGCAAATACCTTGTGGTAAGTCTCAGACAAGAAGTTAGATTTTGCACAGCCATCTTATAGTACTACAATTCAGTTGCTATTGTCAGTTGTGACAAGTCAGCTCATTTTCTGGGGGGGAGACCTTTCATTTCTGTTGGAGGCACTTCTTCCTAATTGGTTAACTCTTTTCACAGTAAACTTCTCAGGACATACCTGTTTTATTTTTGAGGCATCTGAGCCTAAGTTGTTTACAATCAGAAGCAAAAACTTGTTATAATTAATTGAATTTTTGAAAACTAAATGCTAGGTTGGAATCTTTGTCCTTGTTTTTGCTCACTTGAACCCTGAGTGGCTCATAAGCTGTGTTGGTGTTACTCAGAAATGAAAGAGGAGCAACGCTCAAACTCTGAACCTGTAGTGCTAACCTGAGTGTGTATTTTCAGACCTCTGGCCTCAGAAATAAGTGCCAGCAGATTTACTTTCTTTTGTCACACCTGGACCTGAGGTTCTTCGCTTAGAGTCAGCTAGCCAGGTCAATATGTTGTGTGTAATATTTTTCTTTTGTCATTTTCTAACCTTTGTCAGCATTGTAGAAAGAAAATACTGAATAGAGGTTGCCCCATTCCATGTCACCTAGCTGGGGTCTCTGCAAAAGGGATATCTTTTATTTTTCCATCCTAAAGTAATTCTAATGCTTGCTGACAGGATGCATTCACTTTCCTCCAGCACAGTAGCTCTGGGCCACATCAGTTCACGGCTGCATAGAGCATGTTCTCTTGCTGAATGGCTGGAAATATTCCATGTAGCAGAAAGCAAATTCAGTCTGGATCTAATATCCACACTACCAGCACAGTGCAGATTAAAAGTATTGTTTAGTAATTCTGAGCTCATAATACAGACGTAGCATAAATGCAGAATGCATTTAAGTGCCAGTATATCTAAGTAATAGTAGTTTCATTACATGACGTGTATCCTTCATAATTCTGCTCAGAACTGCACAAAAGAGGTTCTGTGCAGAGGTCCAGCGGAATTCTTTTAACTCCAAAGGGCTTTAATTTGGTAGCAGTTTGAAAGGAATGAAAAAAGAAATACTTTTCCAAATATACTTCTGAAATATGGCCCCTTTTATTACCTAAAAAATTGATACTAGAACAATTAATAGAGATTAAAATCAGGTATATTAACATGAAAGTAAAGCCCCATCAAAGAGAAGATAAAATATTAGCTATTTTCTGGGATTTCCTATGACAAAATGTATTTGGACAACAAAGATCATGAACTGCTTCTGGCATTTATAGAAATTACAATGAATGAATCAGCTGCTAATCCAGAGCTTGCAGCAATCTGATTGTACAGATGACATTTTGAATAAGTGACACTCATGCTTAAACCACATGGACTGCAGTAGATTTCCTATGAAGTCTTTTTCCAAATATTTTGCTCACCTTGCTGTAATCCACTGTCATTCTGAATACAGCTCCATTTCAGCAAGTTCCAGACAACCAAAATGTTCGTTAAACATTTTTCAATTATTTTTTCTAAACATTTCTGATGACTGTGAGCTTGTGAAAGAAAAGCTTCTGAAACTATTTATGTAACTCCACTGAGTTCTTCTAATGCTGGGCAGTTCTGTCTTTTTAATATGTAACAACAGTTATTTGAAAGACTATTGCCCTTCAAAGTGTAGAAGGTCAAGGGAGAAGAAGAGGAAATAATTTCACACCAGTAATATCACTTGAAAACAGTAGACTTTTTTTAGAAGTTTACATAAGTACCAGTTTAACAGTAGCTTCCCTTTCAGTTCATCTCAGTTATGACCAGCTAAATAAAAATGCAACAAATAGCTGATCTGAATAGTCTGGATACTACTGAATATCTTCCAGTGGAAATTGGAGATTTTTTTTTTTTTTTAAACCTACAGGGATAGAGCTCAAATCTCATGGGAAAAGCATTCATTTCAGATTTCCCAGTGTCTGACAAACAAATAAATTGAAAAATTTCTCTATGCTGTATTTAGGAAAAATATATACAAATAATACTTCTATTATTAATTAAAATTATTCTTAAGAAACAGAGGTTTGGATGGAAATTATTTTGTCTTGTCACAGAGGGAATAAATTGAGAGCCAGTCAATTTGTGCAGTTTTACTTACAATATTTACTATCTTAGAAACTAGAGCATGAGCCTTCAATTATTAATCCATGGTTTTGATTTTGTACATGCCAATTGAAATCATGGCCACAGTGAAGTTGGTAGCAAAGCAAGACTTCACCCTGCAAGTAGTCAAAGGAGTCAAAGGAGCTACTGCTAGGACTGAGCACATGATCTGATGGTGATCTTGGTCATTGCTAGAATGCATCTGTGGAAATTTGTTTACTGTCTGATGAGCTTAGATAATTATACTCTTTCTGTGACTGTAGTATTGCAGCTTTTTATAGATTTAGAAGTATTTTTTCTGCCTAATTCCTGTTAGGTAGAGAAGAACCTAAACAAAGGAACATCTGTTCCTTTTCCACTAACTCTTCTATATGAAAGGAGGCAAGATAATTACTGGGATCCTAATTATTAGTCCTTGTTACAGATAAAAACTATACAGGGGATAGCTATTAATATGTGTATTAACATACCTTCATTCATGCACAGACTCCTTTTAATATCAGCCTTACCCCAAAGTCAACCAGAGCCTTTCTGGCATCATTAAATAGTAGGTTAACTTAAGTGGTTTAGGACCAGGTTTTTGAATAGTTATTTACATTAAAAAATCTTGCCATATTTGAACCAAGAACCAAACTGTTCTTTAATTTAAACAGGGAAAGGGCTTTCAGTCTGCCCTTTGTATTTCACAGAGAGGACTAAGGATTGCATCTTTGGTTTGAGGAGCAAAAGGCTCCTAAGTAAAAAATGCATGCTTATTTGCAAGCAGTTTCCGCATAGAATGAATTCAGACAAAAACAGATAAACTTGTGAGATGGTTAATTATAAATAATGTTGCATAGTAATAATATCTCTTTCATACATTTTTTATTAGTATTTTTGTTGAATTATAATATTTTTCAATAAAAGCACTTTTTTTACTTTTTGAATCAAAGTTAAAAATTAAAAGAACACATTTGCTTGAAATTGCTAAGGTTTATGTATGGGTTTCTGATCCTTAGAGCTTCTGAAACAGTTCAGTGAGAAAACCTTGAAGTAGGCTTGAAATACGTTTAAAATTAAAAGTCTCTAAGTCAAAAAAAGGTCATTTGTGTGCTTACTGAACAGCATTTTTATGGATAAAAGACTAAGCAATTAGGGAAAATACATATCCTCCTTTGTAAATACTGAATTCTTTCATATTCCTAAATTACTGTGTCTCCATTTGTTATATCTCAAAGAATGCATTTGTTTACATAGACAAAATAAATGTAATATAATCAGATTATAAAAATGAAATTAAATATAAACTCTTCTACATTTATTAACTTTAAGTATCATAATTCAAATGATAAAAATATTCTTCTAGTCATAGATTAAACATATACTGCTTGCTTATAATGTTGTTTTCTACAAATGCAGATTAAATTTTGAACTTGTTTACTCCCCCCATAGACTGCAGAATAGACTTTGCTTCCACACTTTCAGTGCTGAAAAAGACTCCTTCCCCATTTTTAAAAAAGCTGCTATCTCAGTGGTTGCCAGGCTTTTGTGGTTCTAACTTAGCTAAATACTACATCAAACAGCAGAGCATATAAACGATTGCAAAGCACTGTCTGTAAATTCTTTTTCAGCTGGCTAGGCAGGGATTTCTCATTTCATACATCATTCACATCTTGCTGCAGTGATTCCACAAAGTCACCCAGGAGGCTTAAAACAGTTAATGCAAAAGAAAAACTTCTTTTCGGTTTGGGATACTTTTTTCCTCTCCTTTTAGCTCTGCTGTTTGCTCTGCTCGGTGCCTGCCTCTGTTGGCAACACTGGTAGAGCTTCAAGAGAGGGTTTACAGTTGTTGTATTTAATGGAAATCTTCCCAGGCTGCTTCTTAGTAGCAAGTGGTTACAGCAAGAGCAGCAGCAAGTAGGAGTAGCTTGCTTTCTGTAAAGGGAAAAGAGCCCAAAGAGGATTTGATTCCGACAAGATGGTTAGGTGACTGGTTTGGCTAACCAACTCCAAGCCTGCCTCCTTGGCCCAGGACAGACAAACTTTCCATTGCGGAACGAGGGGCTGCCTCAAAACAGCAGTTTGTTTTTGTAGAGTTAGTAAACAACAGAGCTAAGTAGTGTAGTGTATGCCTCCTCATAGAAAATACTGAATTTGTTGGAAACCAAAGTCATTTTACATCTTACAGGAGGTACAGCATTAAACCCACTAACTCTCCCCTGCATTCTGGTATGTCTTTCACTTGCTGATCCATAGTGCTTTACTAATAATGTGATTTAGCATTTTATGGACTGTATTTTATTCATGCTAATGTAAGTTATGAACAAGAACCTGTCTTACTACAGAAAGGATATACAGCATTAGGAATTCCAGGTAACATAATTAATAGTTGTCTTACCACCCAGATCTGTGAAAATGCTGTGTACAATAGGGAGTAAAGCAGGTTTTTGCTGGATGTAAAGAAACATTAGATTTCTTAAAGCTGGAATTTAAAAGTTAGTGATTCAGAGTTTGACCTAAATTATGCCAGCATAAAAGTGGAATGATTTAATTGAAGCTAATGGGCTTTTCTGGAATTATACTACTGTAAATGAATTCAGTATTCTAGGTAGGCAGTTAACTTGAAGCCATTTTCTTAAAAGAAAAAAAGAAGTATGGGGATTGATTCTGTACTGCAGTGCTACCTTTTTTCTTTCCAAGACCTAGTATAAAGTGGCACTAACTTTGCAATCTCAGTTCAGCCAAGGGACTCTAAAAGCAATGCTCTTGTTTGTTATTAGCATGACACACCCTTGGTCAGATGGATGCCTCTTCAGTTCAGTCATTACAGGACTTTCACTAGGTCCCTTGTAGCTACTGATAGTAGCTGAAGTGTCGAATAAACTTCATTCATGTCAGAGGATCGTTCCTAGATATTCCTGCAAACCTGTGATATCTGTGTGTACTTACAGATTGTACAGTAATGCAGTCGTTACACAGTAGCTAGCACTGTGGTTCCAGCAGTGTCTATTTTACATTCCCTCTTTCTCAAGCTAGTCCACTAGATCATCTCCCTATGGATAATACATGGCTGATAAATTGTTACAGATTGCTGTAAGGGCTAATGGGTTGCTGACAAACATGGACCATCTTTACTGACTGTGTATTTATAATCATCAAAAATCCATAGCAGTCAAATTTTGCATGACCTAATATCAGCTATTAATCCTTTATTAAACCTCCAAATGACATGTTCTTTGAATATGAGGTGTTACTATGTTATACTTTATTATGTATTAACAAAGCAGGAGAACTTTTTTTTTTCCCTTTCAGTCTGACACGTTAGCATTGTGATTGCTTTTAGTCTTATTTTTATCTGTCTGGAGAATCTTGGGTTTTAACTTGAAATGTTTAAAATCAAGTGGCTTGATTTAGTTGATGAGTAAGATCATTGAGCTTCTCTCCTAGATTTCATTCATGAAGGTTCATGTCCAATTTGCTTTACTTTCTTTTCCTTTACCTTGTTGGAGTTTCAAGTAGTGCATCACCCTGATGTTTATAGCACTATAAAGTTACTGCCTCATTGAACTCAGATGACAGATACTTGTTTGTAAGCGAATGAGATACCAGTGCTAAATTCAGGAGTACTGATGCTAATGTGTCCTTATTTCATCTGTTCTTATTGCCAAAATAATTAAGGTTAAAATAACAATCCATTGTATATAACATACATACCTTAGTATCAAAGCTAGCTGTTCTGCAGGACAACAGTCATCTTTATGGCTGATTGTATTGTTCTATGATTTATTTTACATATGTATCTGTATGTCTCTTTTTTTCTTTAATCATAATTAGTTTGCACCATTTACAGATGCACATGGTTTAAATTCTATCCTTGTGTACAGATTTGTTAGGATCATTTGTACAGAACACAGTAAAAGCCGGGCATAGGATGCTCAGAGCTTGTATCCTGCAGAAATTTGCCAGAATTAAAAAAAAAAGTCACCATGGAATTTATGAATTTAGTTTGGCAACTTATTTTACAGCAGTTAATTATTCATATAAATGAGGCAGAATTATTGTGAAAAATCCAATAAAAAAGTTCAATTAAAAACCTAAATTATAAGTTTAATCAGAATCTTCAACAGCACAAAACCTGATTTGCATATCGTCTCACTGAAAAATGCTTTGTGTAAGATGAACATTGCACTTTTGTGCAGTCTCAGCTCTATTAGTTATTTCTGCTGCATAAATGATCATATATCATTTTATCGATGGCAATTTTCTCTGCAGCTGCAGTTCCTTTCAAAAGAAATCAGTAGCTCTCCATCTTCATACTGAAAATTCAGTAGGTTCCTCTTTTTTGTATATGAGCAGTAACTGAATCAACACAAATTAGGAAATCCAGAGAGTCTTCCAAAGGAAAGCTGTCCCTACCCAACTATTTCCTGTTTAGTTCTACTTAATTGTTGGCCTGCTATCATAAAAATCACATTACTACGTTAATAGCAAGTTTCAGAAAAACTTTGTTGTTTTGACTAAAAGCACATAAATCTCAAAGAATATCAGCTGTAATAGAGACTGACTAAGGAGGTTAGTTTATTCAGGCTAACAATAAAACAGGAGTGAGACCTCTCAAGAAAATTGACATTATTGACTATGGAGGAAAATTACATTAAAAAAACTCCACCTCACTTGATGCCTCCTTCTGATTGTTTAGAAGGAGGTACGAGGTCCATGCAAGAGAGGATTCAAACTCAAAATGGTTGAATGGCATTGGCTAAACGCTGCAAGTAAAGCAGCTTTTAGTACAACAGGATCTTCAGAATGATCAGTGAATGCAACCTGATCCTGCGATAGAATATGTTTGTTCTGTAGATTCGCATCCTCAGATTTAGATATGGTTTTTTTTCAACTTGCTTCTCAAGCTTAATATTTAGAACTCAGTTATGTAAATGTGTTTCTCAAGAGTGAGAAGGGTGAGTTGATGGAGATTTTGTTACACAGATTGCTGTACATGACTTTTTGGTTATACTTGTGATAGGAAAGTGTTCTATTTAAGAAAAGCATTTGACTAATAATAATGATTTGTGAACAGAATAAGCATAATGCAATAAGTGAAAAGTACATCTGTATGTTGGTACTTATGTGAGAAGTTGCTTATTTCAGGAAGAAAAATTGTTTGCTCTACAGTCATTGTGGTTTTGTGTGGCAGAACTCACTGCATTCATTCTCCAAGGTGAAGTTGCCAAGGAACAGTGATTGCTACAGACTCCATTTTTTGTACAGCCGTATGTCCCATCATTCAAATAATTCCTCAACTCCCATAGATAAGTTGCTGAGCAGAAGAGAGAATATCACTCTCATCTCTTTTCATCTGGCAGCAATGCAGAAGTCTTGGTTGATCAACGTCTTTAATGAGGGCTACAGGAGTGCACAGATATTTGGATCAAAGGGTAATCTCTCTCTTTTATGTAACTGTGGAGCCTCACATATCACTAGATTATTCTCTGCACTTGCTGTAAATAATTCTCCCCATCAGAGCTAAGCACTTTGCAACCATTGCCTCTAAATTATAAGATGATCTATACCACCTCCACCTCTGTGCAGTTCCCTGACCTGAAGTTGCTTATTTTCACTCAGCTCCAGCTGCAGATTTATGGCCACGATATTACATTTTCTCTCAAGGGGACAATGCATTTTTCGTATCAAACAGAATTTGTTTTTAATGCAACATTTCTTCATCACCTATTATTATTATACTTCCGAAAGTGTAGTGGCCAGATGAAAATACGGACTTATCTCTATTCCTTGAATAGCATAGAGCTGTAGCATGGGTGGGAGCAGGTGCAGTTGCCTCTGAAGGGGTTTCAAATAGAACTGGCATGTCCATGTTGTGTGTGTGCTCAGTTGCCTCTTTCGGTGGCCTCTGATTGGCGCATAATGCAGAGGATGGAGGTTTGACCTCAAAATCTTTCTCTACAGCTGTGTCTATAAATGTACCTGGATGCTATGATACAGAATCTATAAACATTCAAGGATGGCTGGAAAGCCCTCAACAACTTGGTATCTGAAAAAGTCCTCAAGCTTGTGCATTACCTTGCGACCCTGACTTAGAGCCCACCCCTGTGGCTGTATAGCTGTGGAGTCTGAAATTAGTACTGTCCTATAGCTTTGCATCATTGTGATGTTACCCCACAAAGGAAAATAATGTCTAGAAATGCAGATATAGCAAAGGATTCTGGGAAAGGGGGATTAATGAAGCTCCATGAGGTGGTGTCAAGAAATCTAGAAATCTGTTTTAACCTACTCAAGTGGCAGTATTACACTCCTTTAGAAAAAGGATGAAATCTATTAGGAAAAATCGAGCACAAAACAGCTATTGGTGTATGGCCAGTGTCATACACCAGAAATAATCTTATCTGTCTGAAAGACAAGACATAACAGGGCTACTCGACTATAGTTCCTGTTCAGGGTTCAGCATGCATCAGGGATGAATGAGATACTTTTCACAGCAAAGTTTTCCCTTAGCTCATTCCATAGGAGCAGATACCCAAGATAAGAAGAGTTCTGATTATACCACATGCCTAGGAGTAACGTGGGCTTTTCCAACGTAGCAGAGTATTAAAAGTCTTCCAGAGCAATAGTACATGCATAGTATCCTATTCAAGGTTAACAAGCTCTTCTGCTTGATTTATATATACCTTTGAAAAGAACTGAAGTGCAAAGTAATATAACTTGAGCCGTTTTCTTGCCAAACATAATTTAATAAATAAAATAATAAAAAATAGCAGTAGTATCATTTTTTTAATTGCAAAGCTCAAAAAAATGCAAAATTTGAAATTGTTTAAGAACTATTTTCCCACCTCTGTCACATGTGTAACAGCTTACTCTTTGACATGTCATGTTGTTTAAAACAGAGATGCCAGAAGGGGGTTTCCTACTGCTTATAGTCATTCTGTTTTCACCAGATATTCCTGCTTCTCTTCACCTCCCCACCTCTGTTTGAAGGCAAGACTCAATCTAACGTTTCATTTAAAATACACCATTCGCCCTCATGAATATCCTTTTCCCACAGTATATTACTTTTTTCTTCTGGATTTAACTCCAGCAATCTGTTTTCATTCTGTAACTGCTGCCGGTTATACCTTTCACCTTGACACCTAGTGTATCAGCATCACCCTGCTTTTTTGTAGGAGGGGGATATGAATTGGTCTGTGTGCCATTTTACCTGTCTTATTCCTAGCCCTGAAAGGCTGTAAAAATACATGAACTTCAGTGCATCTATAAATCATTCACTGATAGCCAGAGAAAACACCTGATCACAGCCTGACACCAGTACAGAAAGCTCCATGTCCTGCTGATCTGCTGTTGGGGATGCTGACAACTGACCGGTGTGTGTGTCCTTGTCTTTAGGTGCTGAGCAGTGTCGGGAGCTGCTCGCCTGTGTGTCAGTCAGCTGTCATGGAGACAATGTGAATGGTAAGCACACAGAGCACTGTATTTAACACCTTGGGGATGGCAGTTTTATGTTGTGCCTTTTACAGAGTGAGTGTTGGAGGTGAGAATGAACACAGTGGCACAGAGTCTTGTAGCTGTCTTTCCTTTGCTTATATTATCTTCTTTTAGCAGTACTTAACACATGTGGTATCACTTGCACCAAACAGTCCACCTCTGCCATGCTCTGGACATCATGCCAGTTTTCAATCAGGTGCGTTATGATCATCACCTGCTGCGGTGAATTACCTCCAAATACATCTTTATGTGTCAGGTTTTGCTATGCAGTTTCAGATGTCATCAGCCTCTTGTGATAGGCACTGTGGTAATGAGACAGATAAAGGGCAGAGTAGAGCATTCAAAGGGTAATGAAAAGAGTGAAATACCGAGCATACACTTCATAAAAGAAGTAAGGCAGTTGCTGTTATGATAGAAGGAATATACTGACAGGCGAAACAGAGATGAACCTCTTAATGCTTCAACTCTAGAGGAGCTGAATGGCCATGATTGCTAGTGTTCTCTTACCTCTTACTGAGAATAGATGCACTTAGTACTCCTGCTTGTGTCTATTCACAGAAGCGTCAGTGTGTGTCTGTGTGTGTAGCTTCTGAAAAATGCATATCCAGAAATGTTGCAGAGTCTTTTATACAATAATCTGGGTACCAGAATATAGCAGGGACATAGTTACCACAAAGATATCGAGACAAAAATATTTGTGACAAAATTTCAAGACAGGAATAAATACAGGAGAAACATAAAGAATTGAAAACTCTGTAAATTGAAACTAATGAAACATTTGATGAGTTGTAAAGAAAAACAGAATGTGCTCAGTGAGCAGAAGTTTAGCTGAGGTGAAACTAGAGATGCTTTTCTCATGCATTTGGTTAAGGATATGTAAGAAATGAATATAAGAGCTTACTCAGCAATGTGCTACTTAAGGTAGATGAAAAAGGGATAGACAAAAATCTATGGAGAGAAACATAACGCCTACTTAGGGCATCTCAGTAGGTGTTTTAAACCACGCTTCTGGAGGTCCCTATCTCACACCATTGATGGAACATAAGCTTTTAACTGTGGTCCATGGAATCCTAAATTAAATGTCTAAAGTAGACTAATGTCTGCACAAATACCAGCCATACAGATTAAACAACTTAGCTGGTAAATCATTTAAAATTCAGTATGTCAAATCAATCCAACAGACCACTGTAGAGTGGCGTACAATTTATCCCAGACTCACAAATATCCAACAAGTGTTCAGCCAACCAAGAAAACTCACACTACCCAAACTCTATTTCTGAATCACCTCCGATCCAAAATTCGAGACTTTTGACTAGAAACCCAGCAGAGTTGATGCAAAGGAGAAGGCAGGAACCAGAGAAAATGGTCAGCTATGAAAGATGAGAAAAGGAGAACTGGACTCCAAATTGCTGTTCTCTGAATAGCTACTACCAAGCACATCTAAAAAAAATAATCCAGAGTATAAAACTAAAAGCTTCTATAGGAAGATACAACAGTAAAGTTGGAGTTCTGGAGATTATTCTGGTGTAACCATCTTCCTGACTGTCCAAGGGACCTCTATAGCCTCTGGGGCTGTGTTTCTGCATTGACAGTGAAAGGACAGTAATCTTTGTCTACAGTGCAAGACTGTGGCTAGTGCTCATACAATGTTTTGAAAATGTGCTATGTTCCTACAATTTAATTCTCAAACATGGTAAGGGATGTAAATATCGCTGAATGTAGGTTGAGCTGGTTCTCACTGGAGATACTGAGTGGTCAGTGGTGATAAAGAACACCATACTGGCAAGAGCTACGCTGTGCCATTGGTCACAGAAATAGTAGAATCAGGCTATTCTGCATTGGTTTGGAGTTGTACAGTTATCCAATCTTGAGAGACAATTATTAAAGAAAATAGTTGAGATTTGATGGATGGTGTGATGCTGCCAAGTGCACTGAATTTTTTAGTTTATTATATGATGGATTCCTTGACACTTCAAAGATTAAAAAAATATTTAAAAAATCACTGAGCTTGAACCTAAAAAGCTTACCTGTGCACGTAGTTGTTAGTAATGCCAGCAGCCACACTGGCCTTTCCTGAAAGTAAGTACAACTGATAGTAGAGTGTGTGAGCTGCCAGTGCATTATCAGACTCTGCTGAAATTTTCTAGTATATTGGGATATTTTTTAGTATATTGAAAAAACAGGTGGGGATTTTAAGGTGTTGGAAGTTAAGTCCAATGAGCGGAAAGGTGAAAATAAGACAAAGGCTGTAGCTGAGAAAACATTCTAAAGATATTACAAGTCAAAATCCTATGCATCTGAAAACTATTCCTGATCATTCACCCATGATAAAATATTACATGTTTAGAGTAACTCTTATGATAGGGACAGTCAGTATATGTCTTTCTTAAATTTTTTAAAGAAAATCTGAGTTTCAACCCATTATTTAAATTTATGATGTGATAAAAAGCAGAAACTAGCAGCAGTGTTAAACTGTAGTTTGATATTATTGTCCACCTTTTGAAAATTAAATTCCTTTTTTGACAGAAAATCTGAAAAAATTTCATTCAGAAATTCTATTATACTGGAAGAATTTTGAAAATTTCCTGTGTCAAATAATTGACATTTTTGGGGACAGCTTCTTTTTCCTTTTAATTCAGTTTTCTTTGTGGCTTCTTAGTATCTTTTCTTCTCTTTCTTTTCTGTATTTTTCTCTTTTACTCTAATTCAGGGAGCTTGATATTCCAAGTTTATTGTTGTAAAGTGGTTTCTTTAATAACAGCTGCTGTTGCATTGTATACTTTATTGTATGCTTTCCTTCCATCAGTATAAAATGAAGAACTGTATAGCTAAAACCTAACAAAATTATACATTAAAAATCAAAGGCTCTGGTAAGACAGATCGGAAGCATAGCTTTTGAAGCTAAGTAAAGCTGACAACATTCATTTACAAAGTTCAAATGGCAAATGAAAAACATCTACAGCAAAGCAAAAGGAAGAGACCCATCTTTCATATATAATTGGAATACCTGAAGGTGTAATACTCAGACAAGAGGAAATAAAACAAAATGCTAAATGTAAGGGATATTACTGATGATTTTACACCACCAGATGAAGAACTAATGTGAACAGGAGGAAAACCTAAAGCATGGACAAATTTAGTTCAAAATTTCCATATGTATAAATGTAATGGGTTTACGTGGCAAGGTTTTGGTAGCGGGGGGGCCACAGGGGTGGCTTCTTTAAAAGTTGCTAGAAGC
>JAVKLA010000039.1:11587062-11600268 GCA_034782735.1 Sagittarius serpentarius | reverse complement strand
GGTTTCCATCTCCTCCTGCTTATTTCCCATGCTGCGTGCATTGGTGTAAAGGCACTTCAGCAGAGCTACCAGACCTGTTACCTTCTTGTCAGATGCTGCCCACAGCTTACATATCACTTCTTTCTTTTTTTTAAGCTGAACCCTTCAGAAGCACAAAGATCTCTTAGCAGAGCTTCACTAAAAGCTGTTTGGCCAGGGAGATTCTTTCACTGCCACATATTGCATCCTTCATTAGAAATATAGCCCTGTCATTGCAATTTGTCATACATATATTTGTGTGTGTTCTGTAGCAGCGTAGGCTGGTCCCTTAAACCTGTCGCCACTAAGTGCTGGTCTGGACCAAACCCCAGTTCCACACACATGCTTTGCAAGAAAAGACTAGGTAATAAGTAGTTTAGGAAGTGACAGAAGATGTCCAGGTTAGTTTTCACTAGGCTAACTTCATGGCCCTCCCCAGTTTTTATGCAATTATCAAAGGCCTTCATCGGTTCTCCCTTCCCCATTCTCTTTCCTTTGTTCTTTATGCTTTTCTCATCCTCTTGTTTCTCTGTTTTCTTCTTTTGACATCCCCTTTCTCTCTGAAGGGCCTACAGATTCCTGATACCTCTTTGCTTCACTATGCTTTGAAATGAGCAATTATTTCCTTCTAAGACTGTGGTCAAAAAAACCCACATTTGACTTTAAGACCAATTTGTGAGGATGTGGGTTGAGAAGCCAAATGTATGACAGATTTGGACAAGACTGGAAAACTACTGAGTGCTTTCCTTACACATTTGATCAATTGAGTATGTATTACTGGTTCAGAGACACATTATGCTTTTAACATACCTCTCTGTGCCCTATAAAATGCCACGTTTTAAAGTGTTCGATAAAAAGAAAACTACAAAGTCAGAAACTGGAGGATTCATGTCATTATGCTTAAGTTGCCTTAAAGTTAGGTATTTAGTCTCTGCTGGCTGTCTTCAGCCACTTGTTTTTCTGTGAATATCCCACCCTTATATTGGTTCACAGAGAAATTAATGATCTGCCCCTGCAGCCTGGTTTTGATATAAACAAAGTATGAGTTAAACATACTGGCTAGGAGTATTTCCCATGCTCTGAAATATAAGTTAGTGTTTTCCTCTCTAGCTTACTGACTCAAATCCAGTTTGATATCTGTTTCTGTGCATCACATTATTTACACTATTTGCTGGCAGGTAATGGGATTATTTATTTTATTTAAATAAGCAAATGTGTTTTATGCAAGTTTGCTGCCAGTATGGCCATGTACATATGACAGATACTAGACACATGATTTTCTTTTGTTGAGATGAAAGGAAAAGCTGTACAAATAGTTTTCTAACCAAGCAAAAATGCAAAGCAAAAACATTATATTAAAATATTTTAGAAACATGTAGAAAAAGTACTTTCAGAATGTTGTTGGTTTGTCAATTTTTTGCCAAAGATAACTTGCTTTGCTTTTGCTGAAACACCTGAGGACCCAGAGAGATGTTAACTTCCATTTGCTCCTGCATGTTTTCATAGACCAAATGTTAGCTGGAAGGTCAAGCTGGGGAGGGAACAAGTAGATATCCAGGAATTTAAAAAGACAGTGGGCAATTTAAGAACCATTGTTTGAGAAATCAATGACAAGGCTATTAGAGGCTTGGAAGATATTGTTGCCTTTATTTGGTAGTAACTTTGTTTCATCCATTGTTTATAAGATGGAAAAATGGAGGAAAGAAATTAGATAGGGAGTATTACGGGGGATATGCTAAAAGCTCTCTGAGAGAAAAGAGGGAGGCAAACATACAGTGACTGACTGGTTTACATAAGCACTTGGCTGCTTAAGAGATCGTGGCTCTGAACAATCTGCAATTGGTGCAATGGGGAGGGGGGACTGGAAAATTCATTCTGCAGGGGTTTTTATGTTAATTTTTTATACTGAAAAAGTCATTTCAGGAAAAGGAAACAAGAATGATTCCATTAAAGAAGGACAAAATAGGGGAAAAAGAAATGTGATGCCAAAGCAACAGGCTTTTGCAGTATCTTCTGTAGCTGAATTGCTGTAAGAGGAAGCTCAGGCAGTGTGTTAGCAAGACCTGAAGACACTGTGACAGCACTAGTGGCAATGATACATGAAAGAAGCAGGCATGGCTGTTCAGAGGTTTTGTCTAATTCTGTTATCATTCACATCAGTGTATGATAGAAACTGCTCCACAGGAGTCAGAGGAATTGCACAGCTTAAAACTGGTGTGGTGGTTAGGACTTTTGTCTGCTGGTTGAAAAGAAATGTCCTGACTCAAATCGAAATCCCTGGAAGTGAATTTAAACAGGAATGATGGCTTACACTAGAAATAGTACTGTGGATGCTGCAGGGGTATTGACACGCGGCTATACAATATCCTTTTTCCTGTTATTGTCATGATGACCTAAAAGCTGCCACAAAACCACTATGCATGGTACTGATAATTAATCAGGTTATGCTTTAGGAGTTACACAACTTTTACTGATATTGGTATATGATATCTGATGAGTGCAGCTGGAGCAGGGAGGCTATGTAATCACTGAACTGCTGTTCTCCAGAACATCATCTCTGACATTCTTGGGGCTGCACGGATAGCTGCTAAGGCATTTTGATATGAATGCCAACAAAAGAAGAAATTATCTCAGACTGATCTGTAGGTTACAGGACAACAGCCCATCTGGGAATTAGAGACATTCATATTCTCTAATGTCATCATTATTACAGTGCTATCCTAGATAATTTTTGCTGGAGGAACTAGTAATACTTCTTATACTTAGGCTGCCTGCCACTTCTTATTATAGAGAGTTCTTGTAACCTTTATCTGAACGTTTTCAACACCTCAACTGCTTGCAAAAGACCTTTGAAATTCAGTAGGGTGGAAGCCTGCAGGGTAATAAATGTCCACAACTAGAATCAGCTGGGAACGTTCTGTAAAAGATTTAGAGGTTTTCTGTTTGAAAAATGCTGATTCCCCTAAACTGAATCTTTCTTGATCTCAAACTTTGGACAGATGCAGAATAGAAGGTCCGGTCAAAATGAGAGAGAAAGACAGACATACACAAAATGGCCAATATCCACAATGAAAATGAGACAAAAAACCACCTACCTGAAAACAGCCAGGCACCAGGCACTTAAAATACTTAGAATCCATCAAATGGGAGGCTCAGATTTTAATTACTGCTCTAAATTAATACCTTGAACCTGTACTTTTAATGTGCTAGATGAGTGCCATAATGTCTGAGCTCTGGGGTTTGTAGTTATTCTTTCTCTCCTTCATTAGAAACGAGAATTCTATCTTCGACGTGCATTAAGTTGCTAACGGCATGGAAACTCCTAGGCAGCTGCAGCTCACTTTGCAGGTACAAAAACATTGGCAGGTATGAAAGAGGAAGTCAGGCCTCACTGACACCTGCAGAAAAGTTTGGCCTCACTAATAAATATATTGAATTATGTAGACGTGAACCATGTCACCTCAGCAGAACCAATTTAAAACCAGTGTGACTCTAAGGTTGGAGTTCTGGCAAGACTAGAAGGACCACAATTTGTAATGCCTGTGGCATAGCCATCCTCAGACCTGGTGGTGTGTTTTCAGCATAGGCAGCATAGTTCCTTCTGTAACAAAATGTTTTCAAAACATCTTCATCTGAAAGATGAAGCTATTCTGTAACTCAATCACCAGCAGGGGAAAGTCTGTCAGTTCATAAAAGGTGTTACTTCTAAACTCCTGATTATATGGCTTTTAAGGTGACTGAGTCTATTCATTATTGATTACAAAATGTCCTCCTCTACAAGCACTTGGATAGTTACACTTTAGTAGTGTTTCTCAGATAATAAATGAAATGGACATTTCTCCAATTGCTCTTTTGCAGCAGGTAAAATCATTAATCACCTGCAGTACTCTCACACTGCAGCATGCCTGGGGATAATAAATACCCATTAGAAAACAACAGTAACAGACCATTCTTTTCTGAGCTGTATGGTGCTATGTAATGAAAATGTTAGTCAATAGAGGCTATTTTACCCCATTGAATTTCTTTTCTATTTGAGAAGTGAATTTAATGGTCATGGAAAATGTTCAGATGGTGCCTCTACGAACTCACATGCTCTATTATTCCACTGCAGTGATATAGCAAGGATTTTTATTACTTCTGGCCTGGTGGACCAGCTTCATAAGTAAATTTTTGGTGCAGCTGCCACATCTTGTCTGCACTGAGAAAAAGACAAAGGAATATTACTAAGAGGAGAGAGGACTCTTGTCTATTTGGAACAGACTGCAATCTTTCAAATTACTCAACGAGTAGAAAGAAATTACCTGTGATTTTTGTTTCTATCATTTACTTTATCTTGGGAGTCACGGGTTCAAGTTGGTACTCCAAAGTGATATTGATGCTTCCAAGTAATTTTTCCATGTAGTGCTTCAATTCTTCCTCTATAAAATCGAAGAAATGGCGTTTCCTTACTTTACGAAGACTGCAACAGTAACTATATCAGTGAAACACTACAGCAATTTGAGGCTGAAGAGCAGCATATTTCTTCCATTATGAAAACTGTTTTCCCCAAATTTATACCATTTAATCCCATTCTTTGTTTCTTAGCTTTTGTTATTTTCAATACAGTTTACACAAAATTACATGTAAGACCCCTAAAATCCTTTCACAGTCAGATCCTGCTTCCTCTCAACAGTACTCAGTGAGACAAGGGTCTGAAAGCAAAATAAATGAGGAAAACTTAGGCAAAATGTGGCTAGAAACATTTGCAAACCAACTGGTATTTGCTGATGGTTTTGTGATAAATGGAACGAACAGATGATCACAACAATTAACAAATGGTTGATTATCAGTAGGGTGTATGCATGTTACAAGTATATATGCCTGTCTTCAGCTTATCTCATATGAGAAGACAAATTCTTAAAGCAAATGTTAACATGTTTTGCTTCACAGTAGGGCATCCTGAAGGCATGACCAATTACACTGGTAACACCTTAAAATGCAACAACTTAGTTTTTTGGCTTATTTCCTCTGTCTGTATCCTCCAACTGTTTCTTGTTTTTTTGAAACCAGAAAGCTACAACGGAAAGTCTTCACATATAAACACTCTTTGTACTGACTGGTAAGTGATTTTATTATCCTTTCAGTAACGGTCTGTCTTGCTATTGTCTTTCAAAAGGTTCATTGCAGACACATTTTAGTATTTCAAACAATTTCCTCTCCTTTGTTTCTTTTAGAGGGCAGAGTTTTCTCTCTTTTCAGAAAACAATAATAATGCTTTGACGACATATCAAGTTACCTTTAAAGGACAGAGCTTTGATGAAAGTCGGTGAATTCTTTTTGCAGTAAGAGTAAGTGTAGCTAAAAGAATTTCAACTGAAAAAAAGAAGACATAAAGACAAAACATTAAAATATAGAAATGAAAGTATAAAACTTTTTCATGTTGTAATCATAGGGTAATAATAGCTAATTACCTAAGTAAGCTTAGATGACAAAGATTGGATCTGGATGCCCGTTAGGTGCCAGCAAAACTTAGATGCTTGCAATTCTAGCATTTGCCACTTAAACGTGGGGGCACTAGAAATTCCCAGGCACCTATGTTTAACGTATGCCTATAGGTCCAGTTTGGAACTGTCCTGGTTTTGGCTGGGATAGAGTTAATTGTCTTCCTAGTAGCTGGTACAGTGCTGTGTTTTAGGTTTAGTATGAGAAGAATGTTGATAACACACTGATGGTTCAGTTATTGCTAAGTAGTGTTTAGACTAAGTTAAGGATTTTTCAGCTTCTCATGCCCAGCCAGCAGGAAGGCTGGAGGGGCACAGGGAAGTTGGGAGGGGACCCAGCCAGGACAGCTGACCCAAACTGGCCAAAGGGGTATTCCATACCATGAGATGTCATGCCCACTATATAAACTGGGGGAGTTGGCTGGGGCAGGAGCACTGCTTAGGCATCAGTCGGCAAGTGGTGAGCAATTGCATTGTGCATCACTTGTCTTGTGTATTCCAATCCTTTTATTATTATTGTCACTTTATTGTTGTTATTAGTGTCATTGTTAGTTTCTTCCTTTCTGTTCTATTAAACTGTTCTTATCTCAACCCATGAGCTTTACCTTTTTTCTGATTCTCTCCCCCATCCCACTGGGTGGGGGGGAAGTGAGTGAGCAGCTGCGTGGTGCTGAGCTGCTGGCTGGGGTTAAACCATGACAGGGACATGCCCCATACCAGTGCTGTGACTGCAATGCCAGTCAGTGGTCCCAAAGCAGATGTGGCTGCCACAACACTGGGCACTGTGGTAGTCAGCTGTAGGTGTCTCTAGTGCAGAGAGAGAACAGAGAGAACCTATGTGCTTTTTACAACACATGGAAAGATTTATATAACTTAGGCAGGTGTCCCTAACAACAACCTTCCCAGGGATGCACCTTAGTTAACTGATAGGATACATTAAGGACAGGGGACAACGAAACCCTCTTGTGAATCAAGTGAATCAAGCAAGGTTGAACATCTCTGGTAATAAGCACTGTGAAATGAAAGTAGAAGCCTGACCACGGATTTTTTTAAGTTGGGGAATGGTCTCAGAAACCTGCTAAGTACTTCTTTTTTTCTCAAATATTTGAGAGCATGAATTTGCTCATGAAACCATCTGTGTCTATAATTTTGCACCTATAAATTCTGAAGCCTTAAAACTGTAGGTTAAAAGCTTGTTTACAGAAATTTCTCTTTGCAAGTTGTTCACCTTTTTGTAGATTCACTGGCATAAATCAAGTGAACTAAGTATTTATAATTGCAAGCAAATTTTAAAAAAATCATATTAATACTTTTGTTAGGAAATTGTAAAGGCTTAGGACTAAATTACAGTTTTCACTGTTCTTTACTTTGAACATTGATTAGAAAAATACTTTACAGTGTTCTATGATTTGCTTTGTCTTTCATCTAATAACTTCTCATATCCTTGCTCAGAAAATAGAAAACATGAATCATACAGTATCAAGATTGCTTTGCAGACAGAACTAATAACTTTTAAAAACTTACACTTTACTATAGATACATTTCTGATGAAAACTATTATACTGTTCCACCAAAATTATGTGTTCCAGTTTCCTCACTTCTGCTATTTTCTCTTGCCCTTTCTTTTTCACCCAGGAACAAAATGAAATGCAGATTAAATATATAGTGGAAAGTAATCTTTTGCTCCCATCTCCTAGTTCACCTAGCTACAGTGCAGAAGACTAGCAAATTTCTTTCTCTGCCTAGATTTATCAAGCCAGATTGTATTGGTTAGAACCTTTATTTCTGGCAGGTTTGATTTTCTTTAAAGAAGTTCTGTCTCTAGGTGAAAAACCTCCAGTACAGCATTGCATTTGAATTGTTTTAGGAGCTAAAATGTAGACTACAGGCAAATTTCAGCTGATATAAATCTTTTTTAGCTCTACAGAAGTGATAGGTTAGGTTATTTCAACCAGGTAGCAGGCAAAGAATGTTTTGGATGGGGAAAAGAAAGATGAATTGTTGTCAACATATAATTTTGTATGTATAAGCTATTTGTCTAGGAAGACTGTCCATCTTAACCCATTAGTTTAAAAGAAAGTTACTCTATTAAAGAATCAATAATGTTTGCTTAAAATGCAAAGGTGTATAGGGAATATGCAGTCAAGATCAACAGTGTCACTTTTTAAGCCCTGCCTGACACTAAGCATCTTTAAGAAGGTGCTGGCAGCTCCTAGCTCTGGCTGGCTTCAGCAGCAGCACTGGCTTCTCATGGGGTACAGGGAGACCTGAGGAGTCCCTGATGCGATTGCCATGGGACCAAGATGCATGTGCATGGAACAGGCACATTTTCCAAGGCAAAACCCATCTTCTTCACATTCTCTTGGTGCCTGCCAGGATGGAGCTGACACCATTTGCTAGTGAGGAAGACTGCTCTCTGCAGGCGAGCATTTTTCCAGGGCCCTGAGCACATCAACAAACCTTGATTGCCGGGAGCAGCCTCACCTGGGACCACCACCCACACACCCTCTGCCCTTCTCCCTCTTCAGGAGCTACATTTAAGCTGTGGCCATGGCTCCTACTCCTTTCCTGAGCTCTGTAGTAGCTAAGCCTGTCTCCTGTTCTCCCAGCTTGGTAAATGGGATTCCAGAACCTACCTTGGACTTGGTTTGTTACCTGGTCTTGCCTGATGATCACTGGATGGCCACCAGAGCATGTTACTATCAGCAGCCCAGCCCTGCTTGGATACTGTGGCGCTGCACCTCAATAGGTCAGATTGCTGCTCCTGCCGTGCTGTGGTCAACCTCAGCTCTTAGTCTGTCTACTTTTGTGGAGCAACCCCAGTTCTGCTGCTCACTGACATATCCATCAGCTGTTTCCAAATTGTGTTTACAGTGAGAAGATGATAACCGCTGGCATCCCTTGCTGAGCATAAAGTGTTACCTTCTCTGCACTGCAAAGTGCATACCAGGTGCAAGTGGGTCTGTCTCACTTCTGGGAGTGTACTGCTTGAGTCTATTTACTGATTTCCCACTTAAGGAATGAGTTTTGCATTTGCTACACAATTCAGAGAATGCTTTGCTACTAAATTTTATGTTATTGAATAGTTAGATTACTTTTAGAAAGTACAGGCTGCTCTGCTGAGCCTCTGTTTCTATTTGTTTGTTTGGTATAAAACTACATATACAGTTTTCATCCACCCCATCTGAGTGGGAAGAATGGATCTTTTAGGGGATCTAGCAGAGGGTAGTTCCAAACTCTAATTGCCAGGATAGAGGGGAAAAGAAGGGTTTATGTGTAAATGTAATGAGGTCCAGAGGGACTAAATGAGAGAGATGCGGACTAAAACCTACAACTACAGTTTAGAATTAGCTACAAAGAGAAGGCTGGGCAGCAGTAGAAAAGGTTTGTGAAGTGGAAACATGTGAAATGAAACTGTATGTTATCACAAAGAGTCATTGGACAGTTGGTTATTGAAATATGTGATAATTCCTGAAGTCAGAAACAGAGACCCAAGACATGCCCGCTTAGAGAACTCTCCTAGTAACTGTCTTACAAACGTATGCCATTTTTCCTTATTTTCACTAACTCAGAATTTTACACTGAATTCATATTAGCCCTGCTTCAAAAGAAAGGGTGGAGAAGAATTTCATCCAATTTAGTCCATTGACTGTAGGATATCTAGGACAGTGGGAAATACAGGCTTGAAGAAGCATAAGAAAGCATCATATGTAGGTCTTCTGATTATAGATAGACCTAAACATAAGCAGCACCATCACAAAATGGTCTTTAAAAGGTAAGCTTTTGACTTGTGCCTACAAGTTATGAGCCCAGGGTTCTCATGGAACTCGTAAAGAACTTTAGCATTGTGTGGGTTGTGGCACATACACATACCTGCTGTGTCACTTTCAGAAACTGGACTGATAATCATTGACCTTTGCTGTTACTCTGGAAAGCTTTTGGCCCCCCCCCTACCAAAACCTTGCCACGTAAACCCATTACAATACCTCAAAGACTTCTAACACATGCTTAAATATTAAAATGCCTTAATTTACATATTTCATTTTCATGTCTTGATTGTGAAGCGGTTACATTTATTGAGCTATTGATAACTAGAGGAAAAGTCAAATGTATCCAAATCTGGCATCAATTACAAGTAAATCCATGGTTGTTTATTTCCTTCTGGGAGGATGATAGGAACAGTGGAGGAAATGATTATTAATAACAGACATTTGCAAGACTGCCAGATGATAGGAGATCTTTGTCTTGTTAGATCTTGGCTTAGAAAATGTTGCTGTTCATAAAATTGCTGACTTTTAGTAGGCACTAGAATTGTCAGTGATTATCTTCAGATTGCTTTCATTATGGGACTTCCACCTACAAAGAACACTGTGTTTGGTTCCATTTTTTGTCTTTTTTGCCAACGAGGGTCATTTATAATGATAGCTCATGAATGATGGCCAAAATAGCTTGTGAAGCTAAGAGAGCTTGATCCTCAGAGTGGTTTGAGCTTAGGGCACAACAAAGGCTGACATTTTGTAAACTTTCCTATGCAATTCTTTTAGTCTTTTTAAATATCTCCCTTAATCTTTCTTCTCCAACATTACATCTTCCTCTCAGGAACTCTCCCATACCTTAGGGACGTGTACCACTGAAAATGAGTTAGCTCTAGAAGACAAGACATTGATTATCTGGACAAACATTTAGCATGCGTATTTCAAAACAATGATAATCCTTGCTGTGTATGCTAGGTTCTGAACTGGCTGAAATTACTGTATTAGCATTGCAGTAAATAGATCTTTCATTTATCCCTGTTGATGTTCAGTCCCTTAGTATGTATTACAAGGAATTAAGTTAACAGTATTTTCACAGTTGGTTTTTTTTTTTTCTATGTCTGCCATGAGAAGTGTATTTCTATTCTTATATAGAATAACAGTTGGTCTGTCTAAAGAGTTTTGTGATGTTAATTTGTATTCATTGCCACTGGAACCATAAATTAAAGAAGTGATTCATTTATATATGCTTTTTTACAAAGTGTATGTGATATTGGAAGACAAACTTTACAGCTTCATCTAGATTCTGTTTGTAATTGTTTGTTATCAACAGCCTAAATGCTGCCTTTGTTAGGCAGGAATCTGCCAAACAATGCTCTTGATACTCTGTGGAAAGGTAATTGAAAACTGTCTCAGTCTTTAAGTTTGTTAGTGTTCTGTTTAGTGATTATAAAGTTACTTTTGTTTTTAAGATGGCAGGTTTAATTACATAGTTTTCATGGTTATGAAATTACCTCCTGTAAATGTTCAAAATCCACTGTATTCTAGACTTTTAAATTTGATATGTTAATACTTTTTTTCAACTCCTGATACTACAGTTTTCTTAGGAGTTGCAAGAGACAAAATAAGTATTGCAGGATAGGGTCAACTAGCACCAATAGTATTATTCCACTGCAGTTACAGAACAGCATGTTGCCCTTGACAAGACATAATTTTGACAGGTATGTTCAATCCATCAAAAGAAACAACGATATGGATGCTTAAGGACAATAATTTCTACAGGTATGTGATGACCTGAGAACACAGTAGGAAATTTTACATGTAACTGTCTTCCAAGATAAGTCCCTCAGTTGTGCAGGAAAAAATGTTGCTTTCTGAAAAACTTTAATAGGTATAGAAAATCAGCACTGATCTAGTTACACTAGTAGACATTGTCCTGAATATAGGGCCAGCTGATAATACATTTTTCTGATCTCTTATTAATTTATTGTTATACTGTAGGAAAATTTCTCAAAAATGTTCCATTTTCCTGACTTACCCCCTCTTACAATGACACAATGCTGCCTGTTCTAAAGAGAAAAGAATAAAGTTGGTTTTTTCCTGTCATTTTGCATGCCCAATTTTGTACTCGGGGTGCTAGGAAAGCCACCATTCCCATCTGTCTGATCTCTTATAACTGTACAATTACTAAACTCTCTCACAGTTGCTTAAGTATTAATAAGTTCTTTCAGCAAGTTTCATAGTTTTTCATTGAAATTTCATTGAATTTTGGAATGGCTAGTTGAAATCCAGCTTTGTGAAATCTTCTGAGTCCACATATTTTATCAAAGTAAACTTATCTGTAGAAGATTAGAGAGAGTTTAATACAAATAATTGTGTTAGTATCTATCTGAGTTAATTTCCCAGAGGATTTATCAAGAAGAGTAGATCACACCAAAATTAATGACAAAGTCTTCTATAACTTATTTAGCAAAGCCTCTGCTTATTTGCAAATAAGAATTGGGGTACTATCAATAATAGGACAACCTGAAGTCATTGAAAAAACTAATTAAAAAATTGTTTACATTTAGTGAAACAGCAGTTCAGATCAAAATTGTCTTCCCAACTAATAATTCGTTGTCAAGCTTTTTTCTTTCATATGCTAGCTAATGCGTGCAATGAATGATTCAAGTTAATTCTAGCTTCTTTTGAAATTCATCAGTAGCTGTAACCAGGGTAACCTGTAATTCTAATCTTAGTTCACTATAAAGTCTTGTGCTGTTTTTATCAGATGTAATGGTGAGCTCTTCGTTTATACATCAGACATTCATTAAATCAATGAATCTTCTGTCCAAGGAACTACCAGTTTTCTGCAACATACAGTGGTGCTGTGTCTAGATTGTAATTGTTGGGGCTTTTGAGTGTTGTTTCTAGTTAGTTTTTCATCACATGCAAGCAATGTCTTCCAATATATTAGTTTGGTAATACCCAACTGATAAAATACCTTTTCTGTTGTCTCAGTATGTAAAAGTGAATGCCAAGACTTACTATATTTTGACTGGAAACTGAGGCACAATAATTGATAAATTTAGAAATGCAAATAATGTTCTCCATGCTCTTTGTTCGTGGTGTTACGGTGTTGAGCCAGATAGGTAATTCCTTGTGTGAGCTGAGGGATGGTTGTTGCTTATCAGGGATATACATATCTTTGCATGGGTCAGTACTGAGTGCACAGGGCCCTATGGGGTTAATAGGAGTAAATGTGTCTCATGGATATATAAGCAGTGGGGAAACAGAAGTGCTAGTGTGCATGGGTAGGGTTAGTGTCTCAGAAGAACACTATAGCTAGTAGAAGGATTGTGTGTTAGGATTGTGGCAGATAGAAATGGTTTATCTCCTAGCAAGCAACGCTTGCATAGACATAGAGAAACTATCAAAAAGTATCCTTCCTATAATGACTTGGTCTTTTGGGGAAGTAGCAGTCTTCTGTCTTTCATCTCTTAGTGGGAAGACTTGCTCATGAGCATCTTGATAATTAGATGGATGACAGTATGATTTAAGATAGAAAGAATATATTTTTTTCACAGTATGGATGATTATCCCGTGTTTTCAATATTTATTTTTAGATAAATGAAAAAAGGAGTTGCGATTATCCAGAGTTGTTATAGTGCTCACGCATGATGGATATGCTATATAGAACACAGCTAATTTTCTTTCTAACTGCATATTGCACTTCCTGCAGTGTCAGTTATATTGAATGATAATGTTAGATTCACTTTGGGATTTCATCTTTTTTATTAAAATTGTGTCGTGGTTTAACCCCAGCCAGCAACTCAGCACCATGCAGCCGCTCACTCACTTCCCCCCCAGCCAACCAGTGGGACTGGGGAGAGAACTGGAAAATAAAGTGAAGCTTGTGGGTTGAGATAAGAACAGTTTAATAGAACAGAAAGGAAGAAACTAACAATGACACTAAT
>JAVKLA010000039.1:11567097-11579160 GCA_034782735.1 Sagittarius serpentarius | reverse complement strand
TGAAAAGTCCTTGACTTGGTCTAAACATGACTTAGCAACAACTGAAAACATCAGGGTGTTATCAACATTCTTCTCATGCTAAACCCAAACCACAGCACTGTACCAGCTGCTAGGAAGATAAATAACTCTATCCCAGCCGAAACCAGAACAGTAGTAGATACTTAGTGATTTAAATATATCTTGAAACCAATTCAATGGAATTAAGCTGTTGTGATGTATGAAAGTATTTTGGTCTTATGTCCATCAAACAAAAGAGGAAATGACCTGGCCTAAGTGACTTTTTCAAATATGGAACAGAGATGAAAGTGCCATTGCTTTTAAATGCACTCTTAGCAATCCTGCTATGTCCCAGACAGATCTAGCAAAGGTGACAATTTCTTCAAGAGAAACTTAATGTAGGTCTTGCTGATTGTTCTTCATGCCTGCAAGGTGGTAGTGGCAATGCAGAGGTTGAAAAGATCCAAACTGAAATTAGACTGTAAATTCTGCTTTGAGGATGGACTTCTTTCTGGGCAGCTTCTGTGTAGTCCTTAGTATAGTGGCTTTCTAAATCTTGATATTCATCTTGGATATTAATGTAAGACATTAACAGAATAATAAAAGCCAAAGCTGTGTCTCTCATTTTACTTCTCAGTCCCTAACAGTGGGAAAAAGATTGTAAACTGCTTACTCTAGAAAATGTGAATGACCCTCAGAAATTGAGTTGTCTTAAACATAACATGAAGAAAAGTGACCAGATGAAAGTTGAAGAAATGCTTTCTGAACAGCACCTGAAATATAAATAATAATCAGGAGTTAATTTGTTAATAATCTGTCCTGCAGTTTAACACAGTCTTGTTTATGTTAAAACCTAAATGTGCAGAAAATGGACCTGTTAATAAATTAAGGTCAGCATAATTTAATAGTATTGCACCTGCTATACACTTGGTTTCCTTGCTTAAAATAAAAAAAACCAACCAGACCACAACCCAAAATCCAATAAAGCGGTGATTTTTGCAGGACTAAGTATCCTCTCAGCATTGTATTATGGCAGTGTGATACTAACATACCCTGGAATCAGAGAGGCATGACCTTAATCAAATTCCTTCTTTAGATAACACATTTGGTTTGACCATAAGTAGTAAGCTAAGGTTAGTGTCATAATAACAAAGTTGTATGTATTTTGTTTGTTGCCCAACCAGAAAGTCCCAAATAAACACTACATATTTAGGATCCTATTCCCCTTTCACTGAAATAAACAAATTAGTCTTTTTCCTCCCTGAAGGAATGGTGGCATACCAGCCACCTGGGGATCAAATGTTACCCTGGGATCAAATTAGAGATCTTGTCTTTGATCCTGGGGGACTGATTATCTAAATTTGACTGCACAAAATGCTCAGTTTCTAACAAGAGTTATGTATTACGGTCCCATTCCAAACTCCTTATTTAACTGGGTAACTGTTTCTTCCTATTTACCAGTGCAAGTCTATTCTGCAACTGCAATGATATTTTTTGTGGCCGTTTTAATGAAGGAAGAAGAAAACTATGGTAGAGTAGTATTTTGACCTGTGAGATTTCTTCTGCTTTCTGGTCTGTCTTTGGTATTTAATTTAGTCATCCTGTTTTGCTGTCAAAGGTGTTATGAGTCTGCTGGGTAAAGTCTTCCTGTCACTTATGCTTAAAAAATATAAAGGTGATAGGAAAAAACCTCTGTCTCTAGTAATCAGTTTCCCAGATCACATAATAATCTGTGTCAAGTGTCCCCAACCTTCCCTGCACCTTTACTGTACTGGTACTATGTGCTTTAGCCTGTCATAGGCAACTCATGCTGAACTCATGAATTGCAGTAATCTCTCTGTTAGTTTGTACCAGAGTAGTTGCCAGTCATAGCATTTACAGCACCTAACAGAAATTCTTTGGGGTCTTTTTGTGGTGTCTGAAGAGTATCTTATGCTGTGTTCTGTTCTTCTGATGCTGCTGCAAAACAAATAATGGTATTAATATCTATTGTATCCAGCATAATGACAACTCCATTTGACTCAATTTATTATTCTCCATATTGCACTGGAGGATCTGTATAATTAATTTTCTCTTCAACTTTATTCCAGCACAGACTTTTAATATGGTGTAAGAAAGGAAGGTTTACGCATCTTATCCAGAGAGACAGATGAAATTCTTAGGTTCTGAAGAAATTTTGATCTAGCTACAATGATTAATGGTTCCACATTCGCAGTTCTTATGTGCTCTGGTGACCTTCAGCCATGCCTGAACCTGTCCTTGGGGTTTTCTTGTTTGTATGCGAAAGGATTTGGGTCTTGATGACAGTTTTAGAGATGCTTTTAACTTTCAGTGTAAAATACCATCATCTTACTTCTCTGTTTAAAAAACATGTTAAAATGTTTCTATTTTTCATATGTATATTAAAATTCAACTGATGAAAAAAAATCACAATATAAAAGCTGTGCCATTGCTATCATAACAAAGAGGACAGATGCCACAGCCACACTCTACATCCTCTTTTGCAAGTTTGGTTTTCCCTGTCGGCTTTAGTAGATCATTCTGTAGTTAGGGATTGTACTACTAATTATGAAAGAGAGCTGCAACCTAGCTATTTAGAAGCTTTTTCCTTTTTTGACATTCTTTATCCTCCTGTTGCACCTGCAAGAAGACTGATTTGGAAAGACAGTTTTTTGTCATAATTTCTTAAACTCATGGTTTAGGGTAGCAAGTAACATGCTGAGACAAAGTTAATGAGTTATCTACTGCAAACTGTGTACCTGAATTGATTTAAAAAGCATAAAGCAGTTAAATTGTAATCACTTATCCATGCTTTTCATGACTAAGGGTTGTATCCCATGTACATGCTTTGTGGATTTTTTTTTTTTTTTTCCCCTCTTTAGGTCATTTTAAATAGTTGACGTAAAAAGCCATTGACTTGACCTGCCACATATGTTGGTTTTGAGTATCTGAGTAGATGTGGAATTTGAGTATTTCTTTCATTTAGTGGTAAGAGGCATGCAGTAGCTTGTCACAAATAGTCCCAAGAATCCAATTTCACGTCGTGATACCTTCAGCTTCAGAAATAATGCCACTTCTCTGCATCTCTTTCGCCACTTGTTATGGTTACTCTGTATTCCTGAGTGCTGCAAACTAAAAGGCAAGTTTATTGCTTAGTACCAGTCAAATATGTGTATGCACAATAAAATCAACTACATTTCATTCCCCTCCTTCTCTACCCCCCCAAATGCAGGTGACAGTTTATTTTTTCAGTGTTGAGAGATAAATAGAATCATAGCGAAAAGCACCAAGTGAGTCAAAGGATCCAATAAATGAGCAGTCAGTATAACTGAAAAATTGGGACAGGCATGGAGAATATACAGTGCCTAGTTTAGTTTCTTAAATTGTGAGGCAGATCTCCCTAGGATTATGATAGATCCAAAAGAGGGGGTGAAAGAGAGAGATTCCCTCACAAGGCAGCTCAGAGCAGAGTCTAACTGAAAGACGATAGAAGCAATGATGACAGAAATCTTCATGGATTTTTGTTTCAGTAATTTGGCCTGTATGATTTCCTCTTTACGTACTCTTTGGGTTTACTAGGAGGCCTGACAGCTTGTACACTTGAAAATGTGTGTCGTTCTGACAAGCTGTATCCCTTGTATGCATTACTATGGAGGTAGCTTTCATTTATCTCTGAGAAGTAACGATCAAGCTGATACTTTTTTCCTCCATGTCTTTTACAAGTATGATCACTGTGTTTTCTCATCCTTGGGATGACATTACAAGCAGATAAGTATTTCACAAGAATCTGAGAAAAATGTTATTCATTTTTCTCATTTGCATAGTAGTCTACAATTTGAAAGTGGAAACTTTCCAATGTAAATGCTTGCATAAGGTTCCATGAACTAGGTAGATTTTTCCCAACCAAATTTAAACCTATTAATTAGAAAGCATCTGGAAGCTAGCTCATGAAAATTCTGTTGACAGAAAGCTGAGTGTGACTTTTCCGTGTTTGGCTTAGTAAAGCAGAAATGACAGAGAATCCGTTTGTGCTCAGCCTGCAGGCCACATGTCAGAATTAAGCAAATAATAATGGGAAGCCAAACTGCACTGACTATGATTTAGTGTCCTTAGTCTGATTTGATATTTGCATGTTTATTTCACTACCATTTGATTCACAAATCAAATTTTACAGTGTTCTTCCAGAAGCACTTGTGCTCCTTACTTAGTCTCAGCCAGAATGATGACCCCAAGCAATTGGGGAAAAGGTGAGATTCTTTGGGCCAGTGGAATACAGCTGTGCACTGCAGAGAGTGTTTGGTGCTGATTGCCTTCTCAGGGTTTCTAGTCTGTGTCATACCGCTGAAGTGAAGCACTTCTGGTAGAGAGCTTTTAGTGAACTGCAGTTTGTATTTCTGGCCATCTCTGCCGGCTGCTGTGGATAATACTTCTTGCTCCTTTGCTTGCTATTAAAAAAGTGGTCTCTTCATGACTCACACTAGGGAAAAAAAAATCCGCAAACAATTTAGAAAATAGATTCAGTCAATTTCTTAATATCTCTGCATCCTGGAGGCTGAAAGAACAGTTCCCCCTGTTCACTACACCCAGCTCTACAGCACAAGCCTATTTGGCCTTAGTTTAGTGCTTTGACCTGATAGATAGCAATATATAAATATATTACAAATGGAAAATGATACACTGTCCTCCTAAGCATCATTGGGTATACCAGTATGTGAAATACCTAGGGACTCAATTAAACTCAGTTTCCTGTCTCCAGAAGTAGAGTTAACCAAGTGGGGGCCGACATAGCATGTGCGCTTCTCAAATGACCTTAATTTGAACTCTACCTGCAGGGCTGTTTCAGAACATTTCAAGATAAGCTAGTCGACCAAGACCGTTCCTCTCCATTGCAAGCGAATAGTCTACAGACATTGAAAATATATCAAACAGTCCACTACTAATTCAGAAAGTCAGGTCAAGTTGGAAACAATTCTACTTTTGAATGTGGTTCAGACTGAAGCCAAGTATTTTATACAGCTCTAATTGAAATACCAAACTTTAAAAAGTCAGTCATCAAGAGAGCTGATACCATGAATCAAGAACTGATCATGGACTTAAATCCTCTTTTAGCTTTTACCATAAGTGCATTTTGTGAGTTCAGCTTCACATCAGGGTGTTCCACTCTTGCTCTGAAGAATACCTGTCCCTGTAAGTTACAGGACCAATTCATGGGCCAAAACAAAGTCTCATTCTGAGTCCCTCAGCTCCGAAGGAAGTCTGAGTTTGACCACTGGTTTCTGTGTGAGCTGGCTCAGACTGTGCAACGTGCTGATATGACCATTTAGTTGTCAGATTCTGACAGGTGTTCTGTCTAATACATGCATATCTCCCATGAACCTATCATATAAAAAATACAAATAGTTGCACTGTGGTTGCTTCCAGATCTACAGCTTTCTCTGAATACTATCAAATTCAGTAGACTTTTTCCCTTGACCCCAACTGACTTCAAATTAAATGCAGAAAGTTATGCCACATAAAAAGGCATGCACTGATCTACCTGCGAGTCCAGATAATTATACCCTGATAGTGATTCTGTTCCATTCAGTATTTATATCCTTTTCTTCCCACCTAGCTCTGTCATTCTAGAAGAAAAGAATTTTCTCCTGCATTCTGTAACCTTCCTTCTCCTTTCTCAGTGCTTTTCTGGGGTGACAAGTAGTTAAAACGTAAGTCACCTTTACTATCAAAGAATTAAGTGTCTTTTCATAGTTACCTGGCTGTGTATTACTATAGAAGTGTGAGTCCATGTATTTGATATTCACACAAAAGAAAGCACATTGACTTATCTAGGGTTGGATCAAGTGTTATCTCATCAGCATTAAACAGCTATAATGGGAGAAAGATGAAAATAACTACAGAAACATGAGGAACAACAAAGATGAAAGGAAGATGTGAGCATGGGACAAAAACATGGCTCCTTATTTGCAGGGTGAACTTAAAAGGTACCCTTTTCAACCTGCTTGGCTTAGAATGCATTCAGAAATGGAAATTAATCAGCAGGTTTGTATATCTGTGCAAATCTGGTACAGGGATCTGATATGATAGTTAGCAATCGGCAGACTTTGAGGCTAAGTTGCAGCTCTTCCATAGAGATGCCTTTTCCCACTAATTCTGCTCCATAGCCTCATTATCTGCGCCATTCCCCTTGTTCTATCTTCCCCTTGACTTTGATGTATGAACATATTCTTCACTCTTGCTGCTCAAAGTCTAAAGATATTATTCCTTTATATTTGAATCTGTTCAAATTTTTTTTTGCGCTTGATGTACTTTTCTCTGTTACAAAATGTGCCTCATATTGATCATTTCTGATATTTTCCTCTTCTAAGATTAAAAAAATGAAAGATTCAAAGGTGAAATGGTCCAATCAAAGCTCAGTTCAGTCAAGCAGATGTTTTTTATTGCAATGGTTTGTCAGCCAGTCAGTTTGTGTCTGTCTTTAACTTGATTCAACTTCTGTTTGGTCCTGTTATGAACTAGAAACTTGCTTAATGTTGATACACCAGTCAGTGTGATGCCATTATCTCAAACATCCTCACAGCCATTCTAAAATACACAGGTTCTTTATCACTTCCAGGGTTTTGTAGATGGAAAGGAGTTATGATATTTCTCTCAGACTGGAGAGAATCTAAATGGTGTGAAAGTTGAAGGATTATTATTCTCACATTCACTTACATTAATACAGTCTCAGAGTTGTTTCAGGGAAGGCATTTGTCTCTTCAGGTTGGATTAGTTTTTTAAGTCCTTAATTTTGAAGAGTCCGTGCAAACAAATCTGCTGATTTCTCATGGATATTAATTTGCAGAATGGTGGCAGAGATATTAATCCAGTGGGATCACTTAGAAATTTCATCTGGAGTTGCTGCCATTTTGCTTTGACTTCTTTCTGATCTCAGTCATATTCTGATATATAGTCTCATGCTGATGAAAGTCAGGGTGTATAAATCAAGGGGCCACTGGTCAGCTGTTGTATGATTGGAATGTTACCAAGCAAAAGATGTGGTCTCTCTAAAACGAGCCATGTATGGCAGGATATTTTCTTTATTAGTCTCTGCCAGTCTGATCCACCTGTCTTTAAGAACACTAGTAATCCTTCCAGTGACATTAAGGAGATTTGGATCAGAACTCAAAAGAATAATCTTCATAATTTCTCTGGATTTGAGCACACTATTTGTATGACAACTGAATAATTTAAATTGCTAATTTACACTGGTACACACGTTATTTTAGGTCAAGCTTGTTGTATATTCCACTATAATTAAAAACAAGTTGGTTCCTTCATTTTAGTTAATTGGAGAGGTCTACTTAAAGAGGTAGAAAATTAGTAGAAAATGTTTTTCTCATTGCTATATTGAATGTTTTAGGAAGTGACATTCTTGGCAGAAGTTCTTAAACCCTCTACACTTTCATAACTGATCTGTTTTTAAAACATGGAAACTCTACTGTGATGATGTTATGCACAGAAAAACTTGTGTCATGATCTCTAAGCCATTAATTCTTTTTACTTTGTATAAAAGTAATTTGGAATATCTAACTTTTCAGATGTTCATGATGTTTCCCTCAGATAATGTGGAGTGATTTAAACACACATTTCAGTGTTGTAAAGAAACAAGAAAAATATTTAACAGAGAAATGTATTTGTACGGTATTACATCTGATGACTTGTGCTCATTTCCTTGAACTTATTTACTGCGATTCTGGTGGGTTTTTTTTCTCAGCCATGTTGCACATATTTTGATTTTTCCTCTTAAAAAAAGATAATATTACAGATTCACATGCATGTTTAATATGTATAGCTGAATCAATTAAAAGGGCATTATAAATACTTGCAAATCATCCTGAGTTATTTTGAAGTCATGAGAAAGAGGGTAGGAAATCTGTGGCATGATGTGCAAGGGAGAAATGGATTTGTGGGGATTGACTGCTCCCTTCCAGGTACCCTACAGTGTTGTATCATCTCTCCAGGCTATACGTGGCAGTTCAGACTTGTTACGGTTCACGAAGTTCTATTTAGACTTACTGTTTGCCAGTATGCATTATTTGTTATTGTTTCTCCTTGTGCTAGCTGTTGTGCAGTACATGTTGAGTAACTTACTGACCTAGAAATCATCCAGATGATGCTTGGTGCAATGTGATGACAGAGACCGAGAAAAGTGTGATGTGGGAGAACTCAAGGAGCAAAAGATCAGACTGATATAGGTTAAGTGTTGTTGATACCTTAAAAGTAATTGGATACAGTGAGTCAGGAGACCCTGGCTGTAACTTTCACAGATGCCTTCTGGTTTTGGCGTGTACATAGCTTGTATAAAGTCTTTAGTCTGGAGTTGATTCCAAGATGCTAAAGGGGTTTAGACATCTTTTTTTAATTTTCAAGGAACGGATATAAATCCTGTTAACTGCTTCTTATATTTAAATTTAGATGTCTAGTTCATATTTGTTCTTTGAGTAGTATATTCTAGATGTTTAATATACCTAGATGGTACTAGGTGTTGGAATAAAGGTAAAACATCCTTGAGTTTGTAAAGAAGGCAGTTAGGGACCAGGTTGTAAATCTGATCTTAGAGATATGGAAGGTTTCTAGGAATAGTGTTAAGACAAACACAAATTCTTCCACTTATTCTATATGATTTTTTTTTAGATATAAAAATGTTTTCCCCCACCTCTTTCTGAAATCCAAGTGAGAGATTAAGATGATAGAGAGCTGGCAGGAAAACGTTGATGCCTTCTTAAACAGTAGGCATAAGTGAGAGATTAAGATGATAGAGAGCTGGCAGGAAAACGTTGATGCCTTCTTAAACAGTAGGCATTCTGCTACCTCTGTGGCTGGAAGGATTATGTGAAGGAAATACTAGAATTTTTCTTCAAGACAATATGATGCGTGGATCCTTGACAGCCTTTCACATTCTGCAGCCACTGAATATTCTCCCTTTACAAATAGGGAAGCTAGGCTGAAAAGAATTGTGTTGCATCTTCACCACCTTCATTCAGAGGAATAATGTGGTTACGCTGAGAATACTTACTGAGCTTCCAGATGTATGAAAGGTGATGCATTCCTTCTTGGCTAAGAGATCACTGCTTTGAATTTCAGAGGATATCTGGAATATTAAGACCAGGATTTTGTGCTCAGTATCTCAAGTTTGGATTCATTGCTCAAGCAGTTATAGTAAACAGCATGTGTGTTTAGCTGGAGGGCACGTACAAGTCATAGTTTTCTTGACCAGTGTCGCGTTCTATCCCAAGGACACAGGCTTTGGATCCACAGAACAGGCCTTAGTGAAGGATTTATTTTCCTCTTTGACAGTTCTACCTCATTTCTCTCTTTCCTTCATTCAACAACATTTACCTCCCCAAATGTCTTGTCTTGGAGATCATGAACCTTCATCAGTCAAGTCAGCCAGCGGTCTTCTGAAGTGTACACCAGATGATAAAGTCCATTAAAAGAAGAGTATTGGTCATTTCTGAGTACATCTCTTTATGTCAAATAAGAATTGTTTAAACAGGGAAGATGGATTGCTTTTGATATTGACCACCTCATGTTTTTTTAACTGTCAGGTCATTTCTCTCTCTTGGATCACTGAGTATTTATAACATCTAAATATAAAGCAAAAGATTTGATTCCAAACATATGTATATGTCTGTGTCCGTGCATATGCAGTAGCTTATGCTGTTGTCACATAAACAGACTATTCATCTATAATATTATGTAGTTGAATGATAATTGCAATGCCAAGAATTAGGGGTTATTTAAAAGGTGAACGAGTAATAGTGAAATGGCTTAGAAGAGCATCTTAAATTCATAATGGTCATTCACATAAATAACACTTTACCATTTCCCATCTGTCACCCTCTGCAAAGATTTGTGGTACCCTTTGATCAGATGACTTGTCCTTGAAGTACAGTTAGCATTCTAGTGTGAAATATCAACTGTTCTGCTGACAGAATGAGTTCAGTCGGCAAGCATCAAACATTCTGTATGGCACTCATCATGGGAACAGAGAATAAAATAGTTTCAGTCCTCGGGCAGAGCAACCTGCACTAATAAGTGTTGTATTAGGATTATGAAAGCCTTAATATTTAACAATGAATTAATTCTGGTGGCACCAATATAATTTGTTACTTTGTTTTATCAAGCAAAGCAACAAACTGTGGTTACCTGATAATCTTGCCAAAGTAGTCACCTCATTGTTTAGGAAGCGCCTTTATTCCTTTCCCCCCTTTATATTTTATTCAAGTAGTTTTTGCAAGTATTCCTGACATTAGTTCTAAGCATATTGTTCTCCCCAACTTTACTTTTTTATATAGTTAGGACTGTATTATAAAGGGAAGAGCTGACTAATCGTGCTGATTGGTAGTATGGCAAGCAATTTGAAATGAAAGAAAATTAACACAACAGTTATATCTCTCCTAATAGAATATATAAATAAGGTGATATCTGTTCAGGTTTTAGAGCCCTCATTTTTTATAACTTGATGGCCGAAGGAAGTTAATATCTATTCCCCACTCATCAGTCAGAGAGTGTCTCTATAGAAGCTATCCAGTTCTACCATGTGGGTATAAATTTGGTTGAATTTATTGACTTCAGGATGAACAGTTATCATCTTGATGCATGTAGGCCCTGACTATGCTGTGGGGCAGCTGAACTCTGCAAATTATCTCATGGCTTTCATGCTTTCATCATCCACAAGTTCCTTCTGGCTCAAATACCTGAGCTGCCTTTGTGTGAAATAAAGGCATGTGCACAGTGTACTCCTGATTTTTGCTTCCCACATGGAAACAAGAGTAGCTCCAGCAGATATTTGAAGCCAGGAAACACTTCCACTACCTACAGCGTAGCCTTATCTTTAATGTTTGTTCAGTCCCTTTACTTTTTCTAAAATAGATTCTAGACCGATGACAAAGCTGACTAAGGAGCTGACCTTGAAGAAGCCTATGCTGCTGCTTGTATGGAACAGGGAATACTTAGAACACAAAGAATTTGAGTATTTGAATACAAAGTAAGGATGATTGCGTTTTAAGTAGAGAATCAGTTACTCCCGTAATGGAACTGGAAGACTCTCATATATACTCCAAATACAGGCATTTAAAAATGGAGATAGAATACTTTGTATGAATGCAGATCGTGTGCCAAAGCACAAACACTTCAGTGGGAGCTATGCTGCGTTTGAGACTGAATGCAGGCTACTGCGGATTACTGAAGATTTTATTCTTCCATCACTGTTCAGTCAAACACAAAATGAGAGACAATTCTGTCTATATAGTAGCGCTGAAATCATTATTCTGTTACATGCAATGAACTTTTATTTTGACGATAGCTCCAGTTTTTCTTTTGCATGATGAAGTAGTAAAAATTGACTAATGACTTTATGAATATGCTCTTACAAAATAAAAATGTTACAAATGCATGTAGATCAAAATATACCCTTCAGTTTATTCATTCAGTAGACCTTTACTTGTTATGCTGATACAGATGCATACACTGCAAGGTCTAAATATCAGAGGACGCACTTCTTTTCTGTCAAGTATGAAATGGACTTAGATATTATGAATATGTTAAATCCTCCAACTTCAAGTTCAGCTAATGTGTAGGTCTTGGATGAGCTGTATGAATTTTGCTACCAGCACACAGATCCCTTTCATTAGATGTCTGGATGACCCTAGGCAGAAAGTTTTTTAAATAAAGTGATCAATTTTTATGATAGGTTCACAAACTTATGTTAAGAAAATAAATGATATATCGATTTTATGCATTACAAGTTTAGTCATCTTAGTTCTTTGTTCTATTTTCAGAAAACAAATGAAAAAAAAACATTTTATGAGCTTACTCAGTAGGGAACTGGTACATTGCTTCCACTAAGACTTAAGATGACTTTAAAGAACGACAGGTATATCTGTGACATTACTTGGATATCTGGAGCTGTCCTGGTTTCGGCTGGGGTAGAGGTTTTTTTCCTAGGAGCTGGTACAGTGCTGTGTTTTGGGTTCAGTATGAGAAGAATGTTGATAACACCCTGATGTTTTCAGTTGTTGCTAA
>JAVKLA010000039.1:11554709-11566997 GCA_034782735.1 Sagittarius serpentarius | reverse complement strand
GTTGTTATTAGTGTCATTGTTAGTTTCTTCCTTTCTGTTCTATTAAAGTGTTCTTATCTCAACCCACGAGCTTTACTCTTTTTTTCTGATTCTCTCCCTCACCACACTGGGTGGGGGTGAGTGAGTGAACAGCTGTGTGGTGGCGAGTTGCTGGCTGGGGTTAAACCATGACTGGAGCCCATCCAGTTGTCCTCTTAATTCCAAAATGCATGTGACATTCTGCTGATGCCGATTTTCATTTTTTTCCTCCTCCTTCCACAGTAGCAATTGAAAAGAAAAAGATCTGACAGTTTCCCACAAAAATTCATTGCCTGCTTTCCTAGTGGGCTCTCCCCTAAAAAGTCTCTAGAGAGGAAAAGGGATGCACTAACTAGCATGACTACGCTTAGCCCCCTGCAATGCTAATCACAATTATCATCATGTCTATGAAAGGATGGTTACAGGACTGAAAGGATGTGTCAATCCCCACTCGGGTACAATAGCTGTGAAATCAACAATGGATAGAAATTATTTTCTTAAATCATAACATATTCATTATTCATGTTATTCATCATAGTGAGATGGACTTAAGTAAAAATTTATTGTTGGAATAATTTTCTGTGGAGGCAAGATATAATTTTGGCCGTTCTTTTACATGACAATCTCTTTTTTTAGTGATCACTGATAGCTGAATTGCTGAAACTTCAGTTCCTCATAGTCTGAAACAGACTACATTTGGCAAAATTTTCAGGAATGAAGCAAGACTTCTGTTTTATAGGTAACTTTCCACATGATTAAGGGACAACAGAAAGTTAGTTTTCCTCTTTTAATAGGCTAATTCCATTGCAGTAATGTTGGTTATTATAATACTGTTAATATTAAATAAGTGTTAAGTGTTTTAAGAACTTAGAGCCTGGAGTAAGTGTCCTTTTATCTACATTTCATATATATAAGCCAGTCTTCTTACTACAACAATTATAATAATATATGGGTCTGATTCTGCATTGATTCAGGCAAAGCTCTCATTGACTTAGTGGTATGGGTTCAGACTCTGTGTATGGTATGTATGTAAGATGAATGCCTGTATAGTTTTTCAGACAAAAGCTACATTAGATTTTCCTAGTATGACTTAAGATCACAAAAGGATGGAAATTCTCAGTGATAAGCTTCTAAGACTTTGCTGTAAAAGGGTGACTTGAAGTTAAGTTAAAGTGGTTCCCTGTCGTGCCTTGATCCTGCTTGTGAATGTCTGTGTTTTTGTTGGTGCAGACAAAAGGTAAAGTGAAGTCCTTTTAAAAGTCGGGAGGGAGAAAATAATCCCTAAACTCTTCTAGGGATATGAAAGTAGAAAGGTCCACACTGGCTGAGGGTTTCAGAATCAGAAAATTTCCTCTGTATGTCAATCTCAAAGCGGTAGATGGAGCTGAATAATGGCAGTTCTATCTTGAGGATACAAGTTTATTAAGAAATATACTGTTGTCATCCCCCAAAGAACCACATAAGATAATTGTCTCTGCTATTATAACACCTCAAAGAGCCTCCATAGTAAAATGGCTATCATTTGGTCATTCCCCAGTATCTTATTACTTCACTAGGCCTAATAATTTACAAGAGCCAGCCTGTGTTGCCTATGCTCTACAGATGGTTTACCATTAGCTTAAAACTGTGCCTTTTCTTTTCAGAGATGTTTGTCTTTGGCAGGGGCAGTGGAGGGTGGGGAGACAAATATTTATTGTATAAGGTAATAAGCCAAAGCTCTGGGACAGATTCTGCTATGCAAACTGGAAGACTGACAGATCAAGTCAACTGAAAATGTAAATGTAAGAATTGTGTTACACGGACTCAGTAGCTACAATTTTAGTGCAATGGAAGGAGCAAGTTTCTCATTTGGTAACTTTGCATAAAACAAAACTGTTCTTATGTGTGCCTGCGAACTTTGCAATGGTTTGCTTGAAGGCCTCTCTGTTATCCTGGATAGCAGACCAAGCAGGTGATGCAGATGAACTGCAGGACTCTTCCTCTCAGGGCTTGAATAACAGTTCAGCAGCTGGTAAATACCGAGGTAACAGTAGCTTGTTCCTAGGGTCATCCTATAAATATTTATACTTTTGTAATTAGTTCAGAGGAAGTTGCTGTGGAGCCAATCAGTAGAAATTGATAAAGGGATGAATTTTTAATGCAACCCATTTAAGTGAAGCTCCTCCACCCCTACCATGGCTAGGGAACAGAATTTCTTTCTAAATCATATATAATTCTATTGTATCAGTTTGAAATGGCTGTGCCACTAAGACTGCATTAGGAGTTCAGTGTTTCATCTAACCTAAAAAGTGATTCTATACATGTAGAATACATTAGATATTAGAATACAATAGAAAATAATGTATTGTTTAAGATATCTCACAGTTACTGATTCAAACTCATTCTCACATTCAAACAAAGTTAGAATTTAATTTAATTTTTTACTTTTTCTTCCCATTCTCCATTTTAAAACACTGTGGGCTTACAAATAAGCAAATGAAATGCACTTTGGCATCCCATGAGTCATACTAAAGGGATGCATATTATATTGCACATGAAAAACCATTCTTAATAGATTTCTTATCAAGAATACCAACGTGACAACTGTGACTCAACCTTAAAAGCAGAAGTAGAGAGCATACAGGGAAAAAACAACTAATGATAAGTGCAAAATGCTCTTTCACGTTGCTGGAAATAACTTTTCCACTTGCTTCTTTTTAAAATAGCTCATCTGTTGGAAAGAACAATTTGAGTATTCAACCTTTAAGCTGATGCTTCTTTTCACGTAGAAGCAATCCATTGATTGGATTAATTTAATTTAGAGCAATTAATTGTTTAAGGGTCAGTCTCATTTTATGATCTAGAACATTATTTTCACATTCTAAAACAGATTGTCATTGACCTCTTTATCAAGAGGAATTTATTTTAGTGTCAGTTCATCCAGTTGACTTAAAATGCCTGTGGTGGGTTGACATATGGCCTCCTAAAATTATTTTACTTATATGATGACATTATGTTCTAATTTGTACTTGGGAAAACTTGGAGAATAGATTCTGATATCTTAGAAATGCTTTGGAATCTGAGTATGGCCCAGCTGTTGCATGGGAATTAGAGACAGTTGAAGGTGAGCTTGATTGTGTTGATAATGCAACTGTTTGATGGATTTTTTTTATTCCTTTTATGAAAACTAAATTTCCTTGAAATATATAATGAATTTAATGTGTTTGAGTAGAAATACAATTTTCTGAGGCTCTGTCCCAAAAACGTTGACACTCCACAAGTTTCACCTTAAAAATCCTGAGGTTTTAGACATATTAATTGAAGTTCTTCAGAATAAAATAACCTGGTTGAAAGCTTTAATAAAAAGATCACTGTTATAAGATAAATACTCTCAGTATGTCCTTTTTATAAAAGTACTTTTTAAAGTGAGACACAGACCATTTGAAGGTAAAGTCTGGAAGTTTTGTACAGAATCAAAAATAAGAAATAAGTGTGGTTTGACTATGCATTTTACCACCTTCTTGTGGCAGGTTCTTGTGTAAAGCCTAAGGGACAGATCCTGCACATCCTTACACAAGTAGTTTTCATTCACAGAAGAATTCCTTTTCGAGCCACAGGAGCTACTAATTTGAATGAAAGCTATTTTTTCTTTAGTGTGAAAGGTTTTCCATGGCTGAAATATGTTTTGAAGCAGGACAGGTTGAGAAATATTTTTACCTCATTACTATCTTGGGAGAGATGAAATTAAAGGTTCTGATATGGTGACTTTGAGTACAGGAATAATGGCATTAAAAGTGCCAGGCATAAAGTATCATATTTGGATACACTCCTGCAAATGACAAAATTGAAAGTCAGGGCCTGCACAGACAAAGCACACGGCCTGTGATTTGGCTACACAGAACTAGATAAATGAAGACTGTGAAATGGTTTAGTTAATTTATTAATGGACAAATAAAAGAATTAAACCTTTTTTACCCTTCCATTTGTGTTAAGGTCAACTTAATTGTATTGGCATCGGGAGTGAAAAGAAGATTGACATATGTAAATATTACATGGCTAATGAGACCCTCACATATCTGTCATTGTCTGATAACCAACCCAGACAGATATTTAAGTAGGGGGTCACAGCAGAAGTCGGGGCCAGACCTCTGATCTGCTGATTGACAGTCCTGTGGTAGAAAATAATTATATTATGTAAGCACAGAATAAAGTACAAATGCTGCTCAGTGTATTTATAATTACATCTTTATCCTTAAGATAAGAGTAGGAACAGAAATTGAGTCCTGTCTCACAAAGCTTCCGATAAATATCTGCAAAACCTGAAATTGAGTTCTAATGCAACGTTTGTGCTAGAGGAAGATGGATGGAAGAGAAGACAGAAAGGAAAAAAGAAAGAGATTGGTTTGTACAGATGCAAACTTTGCTATAGTAAGACTCTACACCATGATATATTGGACTATCTGTGGTTCGTATCTGTGTAGACAGATGCAGAAACAGTTCTACCGTCCCCATTTTAAGCAGCCTGGATGAAAGACATCTACAGTCTCAAAGACACCTACGTTGCTGTTCTTGAAGTAGTTGCTTCTTAATAAGAAATATAGGGCTCATGTCTGAGCTCTATAGAGCTATTCCCAATCTATGCAAGTAGTACACCTTGGACTGTAAACAGTATCCCCTTAAGTAGTATTTGAGAGTGTGAATTTCATAATATAAGCAGGTCTATGTAAATCTCTCATTACTATTTATTTTATACATGTATCTTTTCATTTTCCTTTTTTAATTCCTCAGAGCTTGTGTAAGACAGTGCCTGTTTATTGAGTTACCATGTAGATAAATCTAACAGAGTGCTTTGTATCCCACAACAGTGTTCATTCTCTTCAAAATGTTTTCGGATACACTTGCTCAAGGCATGTTGATTCTTTTTTAATCAAGAAGTAATTTTAAAATAACATTCTGATTCTAATAAGTTGTACAATGAATTACTACCTTTTGCTCTTTCTCTGGTTAGATTCATGGGTTTAGATTCTTTTTTGTCAATGATCTTCCATCATTGTAGCTGTAAAATGTGGTTCTTTAGCCAAGCATGTGGCTTTGAGTGTTAGCGTTTCATGGGCCATGATTTTTACTTGTGGTTACCAAATCCAAAATCCTACAGCTTCCATTGTAGAAAACACTACATGACCAAACATGGGTCTATGGCAACTTAATTTGTAACAGTGAAAGAATAATGCAAGGAAACCAAAAGCAAGGGTGTCTGATGTAGATATGGAGTTTTGCAGTAAAAGAGGAATAAGTATGTTCCAGTGATGTAATATGCACTTCAAACTGAACAGAGTATTTTAAAATCAAATTTCACTTTTGGTTTTTATTTTATCAGTTACGTTTATTTTTATATATTACTTTCAGATTTTATAATTAAAGTTTACTTCTATTTAACTGCAACTCAAGAATTGGTTCTAAGTACTTAATATGTTAATTACCAAATCTGATCAACCTGAATATAAGGGTGTGATAACTGTGAGTTGTTTGGGTAGCATACATGTTTTGTGCTAGACTGTGCTTCATACAGTCCTGATATAAGTACCGTAGCAAGAGGGAAATATATACCCATAGTAAAATAAACTGAGACACAGTGAGAATAAACGACTTAACTAAAATTATCTGTGGTGGGCATGACAAATATAGTTCTTTCCTGTTTCTAGACCATACATAAGGTCTCATTAAAAATCCAGTCTTCCCCTCCAAACATTTTTAAATAAAACACATAGTGAAATTTATTATCTTTTTCTCCTTCTCTCTCACCATATGAAATGCCCTATAGTTTGGTCTAATTGGCTTTTGCAGCTTCCTAGGTGTAAACAATATGCAGGAAAGGAGGACTGGGACCCCTGGACAGGCTTTCTGTCATAGCTGGTGGAGTAGATAGACCTGCAGGCTTCACTCATGTTCCTAAGGGAGGTTTGTATTCAAGTTGCATGCTGTAGCCTGGAAGCCCAAGAGTTCCATTCCTTGCCAAACTGAGGCAATATTTTGAGATCCAGTTATGATAAAACTAAATAATCTCCCCTGATCTCACTGAAGCGTGTCATCCTAAATCAGAAAAGATAAATTTGGCCATTTCCTGTAATTGTAGTTTTTAGCGCTGATACTTTTCTTGGCCTCGGATAAAACAGAGGGAACATTTTCATTAAAAAAAAAAAAAAAGGCTAGAAAGTGGGCTGCCAATGTCCTCCTCTGTCTGACAAAATGAAGCGTCCTTGAAAGTATTTTCATTAGTGCTTTTCCTTCTTTGCCCTTTATGCATTTAAAAAAACTGACACGTTACCAAGTTCTGCTCTCAACAGGGATTAGAATGGCTCCCAGATTCCACATCTTCACTGTACTCCTCCTGCAGCTGAAACGTTTGCCACACCTTTTACCGGACGTCAGGAGAAAAGCCACAGCTCATAATCAACTTTCAGTGACACAGGAAAGTGAAGAGTGAGCCTGATTCAGAGATCATGAAGTCTTTTTACCGCACTTGGCTTCCACTGGATCCTTTTGGAGAAAGTTTTGTAACAGAAGGCATAAGATGCAGTGGCTTCTCTTCCCAGCTCCCTTAGCCTGAGTACCTATGGGCAAGTGATCACCATTTGCAGAGAAATAACATTAATTTTTTTCTCTGGCTTGATTCATTACAAAACCATTCTCCTTGTGTCTCCCATTGACTTGACACATCCACTATTGTAATTTTGTAAGCTGCACTTTTTAGCATATAAATAGAAAATACTTTTTCAATCTACCATTGTTCATTAATGAACCAATTAATCATTAAACAGCTTTCCTCCCCTTAGTAAAATACAGGAGCACTGAGATATCTACCTCTGGTTTTGTTGGGAGCTGCCCCAGATATGTTCATAATGTTTTATTTACAACATACTTTACAGCTGATAGTGCAATAAGACATTGCTACATTTTGCTTTATTAGTCCACTAATCTGGCAGTTCTCAAGCATGATTCACACCATTTCTTGGCAGTTGGATAGTAGATAGGTATATCAGGAGGGTTCACTTGCTTTTCTCAAATCTGCCGCAGTGCATATATTATGTACTATGGAGTATTACAGATAGCAGAACTCTCCAACTAGCTCAGGTTTCATGCCTCACATAGCTGTTCATCCCTCTGTATTTTATTAAAGTTTGGAGTTTTGCTGTAGGCTTCCCTGGGTTTAATTACGTGTTTCACGATCTGTGTCATAAACAAGATTCCCAGAATATCCGTAGGGTAATGAAATGGCTCACACAGAATGGATCCCACTGAAGGTGGGTTGATTCTGGTAGTCTGCCTCTGGGCCAACAGCACACAAAAGCATGGTATTTCTCCAACTCCGTTAACAAGGATCCTGACCTCTCCAACTATTTATTGCTCTTGGGAGGTATTGTGATCTGTTTCTAAAGGAGTTAATTGAAGACAAAGAGGAAGTGGGATGAAAACTTCGCTGGCCAAGACACATGCATTAGAGCAACTTGGGGTTTGCTCCAAAGAAATGCAAACCTGGTGATAACTTCTAATCTCTCGCCTTGTGTTTCCTTGCTTTCCTTACTGCCATCTCCTGAAGTGCAGCAGGGCAGAGACGGCAGCATGCGGTGCTGTCACGTCCTTGATTTGCTGATGCTTCTGAGTGGGGGAGCAGTGGAGAGGGAGGGGGGCAGCGAGCCAGGTCCCAGGCACTGCAGGGTCAGTGGGCAGCCCAGCTCCCTCAGTGGGAGCTGCCCAGAGGTAGTTAGGGGGGCTGGGCCCTCAGGCAGGAGGGCAGCAGCCCAAGCAGGTGGGCTGTTGGCAGGCGTGTGGGGACGCTTGTGCAGGGTGATGGAAGGGAGAGGTTTTCGCGGGAGCCCAGAAAAGCCTGGTGGTTCTGGAAGCCTCCCCAAGCCTGGGCTGGGGGCTGGCCTGACTGGTGGGCAGGGGGCAGTGAGGGCCTCTCTTGAAACCTTTTATTTCTCTGGGCTCACATATTGCATCTGATGTATCTTATGCTAATCTGCCGTTTTATGTTCTGTTAAAACACAGTTTTGGTGATACAGGACCTACCAGTGCTTTTGGCTTGTGGTAGAAGTTTTTCCTTAAGGAGGTGGGTGGAGGTACTGGGTGCCTGGTGATCTTGTCATGAAGAGAGAGTCCCAAAATGAGTATTTTTTTTCTTCCTCCTCTGTAATAATGATGGTAACAGAGCTGATTTCTTCTATGATTTTAGGTCTTTTTATCTAAGAAATCTATCTGAAGTAGTCAGTTCGTTACCAGGCAGAAATCTCTTTTGATCAATTTGTTTTTTTTTATCAGAAGATAGTTATTCTGGGGCAGGCTGTCTATCTTTTAATTAGCAGAAAAAACATCAAAGGTTTTGGACTCCATCCAGTGTAGAATAAGGGCATTCTGAAATCTGAGATTTTAGCAAGAAAACTGCCTCAGTATGAACGGAAATTCATGGCCGAATGAATGTGCTGACTGAGGAATGGCACAAACTCCCTGGGAGGGGTCCAGGGGGAGAGGAAGACTTCTGAGGAGGAAGGATGATGTCAGTTAGAGCATATATCCTTCCCACGGCAGAAGTCTTGCCTGAGGAGCTGAACTTCAAAGACATTTCCTGCAGATAGCCTTCCACGTCAGGCAGTGGCTGAGGAAAAATCCTGGGAGGAAGTTGAAAGAAAAGAATCTTTTTCAGAGGTAAGAAAGTCAGTGGCAGTTCTGACTCAACTGAGTCTGGGTTTTTTATTTGTTTGTAAAGAATAGCTCCCATGATGGAATTGATTTTGTGTCACTTTTTTTGTCTTCTGGCACTTCGGGCAGTAGGTCTTCAGGCTGTAACAAAATCATGTATACTTTTCCAGGAGTTAGTAATTAGAGCTGCCCAAATGATGGTGAGGATGGAAGTTGTTTTGGAACATCTTGATTATTCTGAGAAAAATGGCAAGCTCATCATTGCAATTATTTGCAAATAAAAAAATAAATAAATCCTGTTAACGTCCTGGGGAACGTTGACTTGGTAGCTCAGTTTAATAATGGACAGAGTGATTTATGCAAAAGTTTAAAAGTTGATCAGCAACAACTAATGGAATCGGCAAGCTGAGAGAGTGAAGCAAGGAGTTTGTGGGAAATGTATACAATTTTCATTTCATTTGTTTAAAGGTAGTGACTGGCCCGGAAATGTGATACATACTGATTCAGCAGTAATGATCAAAGACTGATGGAAGCAACAAAAACGAGCTATTACACAAATCCCAGGAAACATTTATGAAGTTATTTAGAAATGAAAGTGCATCTGTAAGAATGAATGAGAACAGTTTTTTCTAAGACTCATCAGTAGAGTTAGAACTGATGAGTTCAGATAGGGGCTTGAGGACATGCCTGTGTGTGCTAGTTTTGGCTGGGATAGAGTTAATTTTCTTCACAGTAGCTAGTATGGGGCTATGTTTTGGGTTTGTGCTAACAGCGTTGATAACACAGGGTTGTTTTAGCTGTTGCTGAGCAGTGCTTACACAGAGTCAAGGCCTTTTCTGCTCCTCACCCCATCAGCAAGGAGGCTGGGCGGGCACAAGGAGTTGGGAGGGGACACAGCGGGGACAGCTGACCCCAACTGGCCCAAGGGATATTCCATACCATATGATGTCATGCTCAGCATATACAACCAGGGAAGAAGAAGAAAAGGGGGTATGTTTGAAGTGATGGCATTTGTCTTCCCAAATAGTGGTTATGCATGATGGAGCCCGGCTCTCCTGGAGATGACTGAACACCTGCCTGCCCATGGGAAGTGGTGAATGAATTCCTTGTTTTGCTTTGCTTGTGTGTGTGGCTTTTGCTTTACCTATTAAATGGTCTTAATCTCAACCCACAAGTTTTCTCACTTCTACTCTTCTGATTCTCTCCCCCATCCCACTGCGAGGGAGTAAGCGAGTGGCTGTGTGGGGCTTAGTTGCTGGCTGGGTTAACCTTGTAGACAACAACTCACAACAGGCAAGGTTGGGCATTTTTGTTTTAATAATTTTGGCATACAAAGGGAACAAGGAAAAAAGTTAGTTGAGTTGTAAGAGAAAGGGGCTTGTTTTTTTTAGGGAATAAAAAGACTGAAAGAGGAAGAAAAAGGAAATGAAGAGAAAACATCTAACCCTGCTAACAAGGGAGTTACTTCCTCACAGGAAGCAACTATGAGAGTAAAAAAATCTATCAGTTGTATACAGGAAGAGTAAGAGCCTGTGGAGATATAAAGGCTCTTAAAGTTTGTGTATTCCATGGAACTTTATCATAAGGGTATATAAAAACTTGATAATAAAAAGCCCTACACATTTGTCTGTGTAGATCACTAAGTCCCTCATTTGCAGTGCAGTTTGATGTCCATATCCTGGCTGATGTAATGACTGAGTAGAAATCCAGCCTGATCTGCACTAGTTCATGCTTAGAATCAGTTTGTGGAATATGAGGCTTTAAAGCCTGATCCAAAACCCTCCAGTATAAGCAGGAGTTAATGAGGTGTTTCAGTACATACCCACCCTTCCGCACTAACAGACTCTGTAGAACAAAGTACATGTTTGCTAAGAGTGATTTCACTGTTTAGCATCTATTACTCTATTTAGAGTCATGAAGGTTTATCAAAACTAGTATCCTAAGGAGGAGAATTCAGAAGCCTTTTATTTGTGTATGGAAGATCTGGCATTTAATGACTTGGAACATCCTTACTTAAAGCAGAGCATATCTTGTAACATCCCCCCAACCCACAAGCACTGCAGACTCTACGGGAAGTACTGAGACACAGGAGCTTATAGGGACCTGCAATTGCAGCAGGTATTGTGCTACTTCCAGTTGCTTATTAAAAGTTTAAGAAAAGCAGTTTTGGTTTAGCTTCTGTTGCATCAAAAACTATAATCAGCCATGGCATTGCACGAAGTGGGCTGATAAGAAATGACAAAACAGTCTGTCATATTATGAATTTAAAAGGGAAACACTTTCTACCCTCCCTTATTCCACCCCTGTTAAATATATATTTCATTTTAAAGACATCTTTGATCACTCATGTTTTGTTAAAATGTACAGGAATGTGCAATATCATGTTAAGATTGCCTTTCTATGCAAATTACAATCACAATCAAAGATGTACATGGTATACTTGTTGCAAAGGAAATGAATTTGCTATGCTTCTGTCCCTTGCTATATATGTTTTTTATTTGTCTTCCTTTATACCAGCTTTCTATCTTGATGAAATGACAGTTTGCTTTCAGAAGCTAAAATGAAGATAAAAGTTTGACTGAGTGGGTTGCTTTCTATTAATTTAGCACAATTCATTAGCCAGGAGGAAAGGAAGAAGGTATGAAGCAGCCCTCGATATTTGTAAACCCAGGTATCATTAAGTGTGTTTGTATGAAGAAAATCTGTTAGGAGAAAGTAAGAGTAATTTTTTATTTTTTCTAAGCAGTGCTTTCTGCTGTATCAGGAGTTACAGGAACCTATATTTTGTTTTGGCTTTTTTACAGACTACTCTGTATTTTCTAGTACTTTTTTTTTTTTTTTTGCCACAAGCTTGCTAGGTTTTTGCTCTTGTCTCACCATTCTCTTCAAGTACCACTTCAATGCAGCCCTAAGCCTAGTAGCTTTATAAAGGCATGACTCATACTTTGAGACTGGCATTTACCATTTAGGAGCACCAGGTTGGTGGCGCTAAGGAAGCAATGAGATTTGCTGAGTCCATATCCACTAGTCTCTGAGGGGAACTTCTCTCAAGCCAAGCATTCCAAAACAATTTTTGAAATTAATTTGTCAAGGCAGCATTTATTAGTTAAATACAATTTCCTGTGTAGAGCTATCAATGAACTTTGTGAAACTAAATGCAAGGCTGCTTGTGGTGGGATTTGTTTTGTGTAACTGAAGATGGCTAAAATGTGCACTAAAAGCTAGCCTTTGGGGCTCGATTCACAATCAGCAGAGAAGTAGGGATTTCTGTCATGTAAGTCATATCAGTTGGAGGTGCACAGTGAAAAGGCTGGCTGACTGAGGCTATAGTATTGCCTGTTTCCCTATGCTGACTGTGAAGTCTAGATTCTTAGGTCAGATGTAGATATTTGCGCTACAGATGTCCAAAGCTAGGTGAGGTGAAACTCACTGTCCATGTCTGCAGGAATAATGGGATCAGTAGATTTGGCTTGCCCAGTGTCCTGGTTTCGGCTGGGATAGAGTTAATTGTCTTCCAAGTAGCTGGTACAGTGCTGTGTTTTCAGTGTGGTATGAGAAGAATGTTGATAACACCCTGATGTTTTCGGCTGTTGC
>JAVKLA010000039.1:11538488-11551657 GCA_034782735.1 Sagittarius serpentarius | reverse complement strand
GGCAAGTGGCTTCCTGGTGCTTTGTTACCAGCTGGGCTTAAACCATGACACATCAGAAAAGGGAAGAGTATGGAGGAGCAGTCAGGAAATTTGTTGGTACGCATGCTGCTTAGCCAGTAGCTACACTTTTTTAATCAGTTGTTTCTATAATATGCAGAGTGTTAAATTTCATAACCAAGGGATTCTTTCTCATTTTGACAAGCAACACAGGTAGCAAAGCCTTACTTTGAGTTGGTTTTTGGCAGGAGTTTCAATAACCCAGTCTACAACTGTTTTGTTGGTTTTTTTTGTTTGTTGTTTTTTTTTTTTTTTAAATGTATTTTTGCCTCTGGCCTATATATGTGCATTTTTGAGGGAAAACACTTAGCCATGCTCCATGTGTTTGTAGGGGAGAAATATCTTTGATAGTACTGTGAAGTATTTGTATTTCATAGAGAATACAGTGTATATTTAAATGTATGTATAATGTAATTTGCAAATTCTAATCAAGAATGTAAATTCTAGGTAAGTGTTCAAGTCAGATGTCATCTGAATGCTTAATGGGATTCCTATTTATGACATTATAATATGGAATTTAAAATAATAAAGTTGAAGAGAACAATTTTTGTTTTAGTAAACAGAAGAAAATGGCCAACAGTTATGCAAAAATAGGGAAGACATCACAGTTTGTGCGTATGCACTTTTATGTGTATATGTCATGTACATTGAATTGCTCTGAAAATACTGCTTCAGAATTAGAAAGTAAAGGTACGGTCTTATGATGCCAATACAGGTCAGATAAAACCACTAACAGATTGTGATATTGAAAATTTAGAAGTGGTTAAGAGTATAATGATCTTTTTTTTTTCTTCTGAATTTATTCCATCTCTCTTCTTTTGTTTTCAGGGTATTAGAAGAGCAATTGCAGCAGAAAACCAGGGGAGAAGAGGACTGGTAAGTTGATGTTTGCTCTTTTTCTTTCAGTGTTTCACATATACATCTGTACACACATATATGTATATATGAAAACCTGTGTACACATATATAAAAAAATTAAGTTTATAAGTGCTCTTAGAATTGATTTCTGATCTCACATCAGTAAAAAACCAGTTAACCTATGATTATCTTTGACTACTGTAAATGAGAATACGATCTTACATGACTGAGTTTTAGTTCATTCTAGTTTTGACTGTCACTCCGAATCTGTAGTTTTGAAAAAATTTAAGCGATTCATATGCAACCTTATTTTAATAAAGGGCATTCTTTTTGCTTTGTTTGGTAATACAGTTTACATAGTGGAAGTGTAACCATTTTGCCACTGGTCTATTCTTCCAGTGTTCAGTCTAGAATAAAGATCGCTGCAATAAATAGGGCCAAAGTGATTGTTCAGTTCTCTGTTTCCAGGCCTGGAGTTAAATACTGTTTCGAAATTTGAAACAATGACATGTTTATGTTCTACAGTACTGTTAGATTCAATTCATTAATAGATTTCAAAACGATTTACATGTGTCATAAGGCTGATCAATGCCACAAACATTTTAGTCTGGAGAGAGGAGGAAAAGATATTTAAAAAAAGAAGTAGTAAAAGAATGTCTATCTTGCAATGTCTATTTGTATGAACATGCATATTTTCCAAACCATTTGGAAAAGCTGAAAACTGTTTCTAACTAATCATGCTGATGAAAGCTTTAAAGACCAAAATGTGTTTGTATATTTTGAAGATATCCTTAAGGGCGAGCTGTGAGTTGTTTTGTTTGTTTTCTTTAAATTTGATCTTTTAATAAGTGTAATGTGAGTTAACAGGTTGTGTTTTGCAAGAGCTTTCAGCCATTTCTGTGTAAAAGAATGGATCTGTGTTCATGTAAAGTACTTTAACAAACTGAAATTGAACAGGATCTTTTTCTTTAAATACTCTGGTTATAACATCGGAGCTATTTTTAGAAGATAGTCCCAGTTTGACTCATTCAGTGCCTCTTGAGTGCAATATGGTATTTAATTTTTAACTCTGTTCTATTAGGAGATAAAAATAATGCGATCCTAACATTTTTTCAGTAAGTGTCAAAGCAGAATCTGGACATCTTACAAGCCCTTAGCGTGGATGGGCTGTGAACACATCCTGCACAAGGACCCAGGCAAGCACAGTAAAAGAAGTCCTTGGAGGTAAAGAGCTGGGTCTTGCACTGAGTCAAGGGCTTTCAGTTCTCTTGGAAATCATGACTGTGTCCTGTAACAGCCCTGCTAAACTTACTGCAGCATGATCCTTTCGCTGTTGCCAAAAGGGTCTGTGCCTGATGATTCATTTTTAAGCTCCAGTTAAACAAATCAATGAAATGTAAAATTCTTAAGACATAGTCAGTCCCATGGACAGAGGGAAATGATGCTTCTGTCCTGATGGCATGACTATTAACTTCTGATAATTGGCTTTTTGGCTAGGTAATACAATACATTTTTTTTTCTGCTCTGTGCACAATCTGACTTTCTGAAAGGAAGTGTAACAGCAGTGCAGAACATAAAATACAGTGAGAAAAAAAGCTGTGAAAGGCAGTGCAGCAACAAATATCATGGTGTGCTATCAAAAATAGTCTAGAGGAAGTAACATGAGAAACAATGTAAAATCAAGAAAATGCATGCTTGGGATCTGATGCTTGTAATATTGCTGGAGAGGGGAGCTTTACTTGGCAAACCCATTTGGTTTCAAAGCTGGTTACCTTCAGGTTTGACAGGCACTAGAGAAATGTTTGGTGTCATCTTCATATCACTGCATACTCTTTGAGATTTCTGCAATCAAGTTGTTTAGGACTAATTTATGAAAATGAAAGTGTTTTCTTATTTCTGTAAGTGCATAATAGTATTGCAATGTTTTTAAAATAGGTAGCTGATGATGCTCATTTATCCGATTAAAAGCTACATACATTTTGCACACCACCTTATCTTTAGGAGACAGAGGCAGAGAAAGATACCTTTTCTTGCATTTTAGTCACATATATTATAAACCAATCCTTTTTGTTGTGTTGTTTTTTTTTTTTAAAGATACAGATGAAAGCATCTGTGCTTGTCTTGACTTACACTTGACTCTGAGGGAAAAATGAAGGAAAAAAAGTAATAGTATTTAGTTCTTTATTTTTTTTTGTATTGGTGTTTAAAAATAAAATGCTAACACACAACTCTGAGAATCCAGTCAACTGTAGTAATTGATTTTTTTATTTGTGTTTGGAAATGGGTGAATTACTACAGCTGTTTTCCAGTCTTAACTCCTTATGCCATTCCCTGTAAAAGGTCATATGTGTTCTGTTATGCATTTACTAAGTTTTCGTGATGGATTTTTTTTCAGGTATGTTAAATGCATCACACAGAGTTCATAAATATTGTGCTTTGTAATCTGTCCTACAAGGAAATAACAGATTATTGCTCAGTTGAAAAATTAGCTATGTTCTGTATTAATACAAGACCTTAGATTCAAAAGGTAACCAGCAAATGTTGGAGCCAAATTCTGGCAATTTTACAAGAATTTAATAATTTTTCTCTCTCCAATGCAGTGCACATATAGAGTGCAGTGCAATATGGTGATACTTTCAATATCACATTATAAACATAGGCATATGTACAGAAACAGAAATGTCAAGTATCAGTACAGTCACCAACAAATGTCTATTTTATTTCACTTTTAAATAATTGCTGAAAATGGTTTGTGTATTACTGAAATATGCAACGTCTGTTGTTAGTGGCCCCCCACCCCAGTATACCTAAGTGGAAAATCTGGTGTGTTATTTGGCAGTGAGATGCTGAGCGTAAGATTTTGGATCTTTGTTATACATCAGTACTGTCTTTGGCAAGAGGATGTATATTAGCACAAATGAATGAAAACCAGGTATTTAGGTGCTTTGAGAACATACTTTAAACATATTCTAGTATTTAGGCTGCAAGTCTTGAGACTTAGAAGAGGTATATTCTAAGTATGCAGATACAATTTGCTCTTTTTTTCTAGTATAAAGAAATCGTTTGACAAAAAAATACTCTGGAAGCAATACAGAATGTGTCTGGTGTCTGTGGTTTTATGCCACATTGCTTTTAAAATTCTTTTATCATAAAGAGGACCTGAAATTGAGACTTATTTTCCAGATGTTAGGTCATTCTTGAAGTCACCTGTTTGGGAGACAAGTTAGTGGTGATTCTGTAAGTGCTTGCCTCTGTCTTGTGTGATTTCTAGTAGGACATAACTTCAGATCTGTTAAGTGAAATCACTGGCACTCTCTTCCATCTGTCATGCAGGTTAAACCATAAATCATGGTTAAACCATAAATTTTTTTTTTGAAAGCATAAGTGATTCCAGAATATGTATTTGTTCCTGCATCCTATAGTTGCATATGAATGTATTTACCTGAGTGCCACTTACTAAAATGAAGACACTCTAGTTTTTTCATTTCTAAAATAAAGTAACAGTGCTTAAAATTGTTGCTGGAATGGGCAGTTAAGGAATGTTTTTAGCTTAACCAGATAATGTCCTACATAGTGAAGTCTCATTATTTTATCATAAAGGCTTTGTATGCTTTCCATCCTTGTCTTTAAGCATTGGTAGGTGACCTTGTTTTCCTGAAAGGAATAACTGATGTCCTTAGAGTAAAAGAAGTTAACTTAGCCTGAAGTATAATGTTAAAATCCATCAGGAAGGCTCAGGTGAATACACACGCAGAAGAGAAGTGTTTCTAGGAAACAGGTATTTGCTGCATACCACTGAAGTGTATCAGAAATTAGAAGAAAAATATAGAGCTGAAAAACTGTCAGATTTTATCATGCTTCTGTGATACTTCTCACTTTTTCTGTAGTCAACAGAATTCATGAGAATCTCAGTTTTCATTTTCAGTGAAGTTGTTTCTGACCATTGTTTGGAGAAAGCCTTGAAAACACGAAGCAAGGACACCTAATAGCCTCAGAAAAGTAGGAGGCAGAGAAGAAACTGTATAGTTTTTCTTCAAAGGAAGTTTCATGGCTTTTAAGGTAATATTAGGATTTTTGAAGGGCACTGAATTAGTTTGGTTTTTTTTTTTTTTAATGTTTGTGATTAGCAGTGCTAAAAAATATGTTGGAGACATATTTAAGCACATTCTGGAAATAAACCACGAGGGGATTTTGATGCTGCAACAACCAGTGTGCAACTTTATTCTGGCTTTTTTGGTTTGCCTGTGAGAACATCACCCTTTAAAAAACAACAGTAATTTTGTATAACATGCAAAAGTACACCCATGATTTTAAAAGTAAATGGGTGTGCGTGCAGGATTCTTCTGCTGTTCAGTATCACTGTGCCTGTCATATAGATCTAGTGGATATCAATGTTTATCTTGTCCTATATGAAAAGTGTGACCTTGATAAAATGACCTGCATTTTGAGATTTAAGTGCCCTGAAGCAATCAAGGTTCAGCAGCCCAACTTTGGTCTCAGTTCGATTGCGTTGTTTGGTTTGTGGTTTTTAGTGCTAGAAGGAACTACTATGATCCTTGTCCTGTGTTTGTTTTGGCAATTGTTATGGAGCGTTGTTCTTTCTCTTACTGAGGCTGTCAGGATTTATCTGGCTAGAAACCAGTAGACTTGTAGTAGCATAAATGAATGGAACCCCCTGATGTGTTGTTTGTCTTTGTAAGTCATTATACTTTAGCTTTGTGTGAACTTCTAGTAAATCCACATTGGAACTACTTTACATCATTAATAAATCACTTCTTCCCAACTCTATGTTTGCCAACTAGTTACTGCAAGATAAACATGCAGCACAAAGAATATAAGGAATAGCTAGAGATGTCCTTTCAACTGAGGGATGTGCTAACAGTAAACACTCAATTTTCTGTGGATTTCAAGCATTCAGTTCACAGAAGTTAAGAGTTATTTGGTGTCAAATAATTATATTTTCAAGTGTGAGACTGAGGGAAAGGAAAAGAGGAGAGGGGAAGAAACTGTATGCTCTTGCTGTTTTACAGTTATGTCTTTGCATCTCTGGTGCAGCACCTCTCTATAACAGGGATCAAGTGAATCTTAACTAGACTTCTAAATGATTCCTCAGTAACAGAGAAAATAGACTTGAAATTTTCAAGATCTGCATGGAGTTACTGAAGAATTGCCTGACTAGTGAAACCTTTATCCCAAGGTATAAAATAAAATCTTTTCCATTGTTTGCAAGCTGAATAATCACATCGAAACAGCTTAGAGAAAGTATTGTTAATGACTGAGGAAAGTTATTCATTGTAGGTAAGAGCTGGAAAGCTGCACGATGTAATTCTAAAAGAAGTCAAATTTGTAGCAGGACAGAGATACTTGATTTCAATCACCATCCTGGCTATGTTTGTTTGAGTAGACTGGATGGCTTTTTCTATATGGAAAGTCATTTATTGGCAGGAGGTATCAGAATAAAATGGAATAATGTTTGTGTAGGTTCAATGCACTCCAGTAATCACTTGAGGTAACTTATTTTAGAGAAAATAAACTGAGTTCTCTTATAAACATCGGTGTCTGTTGTAAGCCTGGAAAGTTCCTTGGCTGCCATATCCCATATGCCTTCCTTTCCATTTCCCCTAGTCTAAACTCCTTTCTCATATGATTTGTTTATGAATATGACATTTATTCTTCCCTATGAATCTGTATGAATTTGCAAAGCTTTTTGTAGTAGCTGCTGATAAAGTGGAAGCCCTTGATGTAGAACTTCTTAAATGCAAAAATTCTAGCTCTAATACCTTTGTTCTGTCCCATAGTTCATTTTGGATGTCTTGCTCATAATCTGATTTCTGCAGAAATTATTTTACTATAATACAGGGAGATTACTAGCACAAATGCATTTAATAGGATTTTGTTTGTTTCACAGAATGAGCCTTCCAAAGCCCTGAGGCTCCTTAGTATATTGCATTAAGTACTATTTACTCTATTAAATATCAGTAGAACAAATGCAGCACTGGTGTGCTGGTTATTAATGAGATACATTGTTTTTCTTTCCCTGTCTTGGATCATCTTATCCATTATATGGATGCCTTTCATCACATTTCCTTAGAAGTTAAGAACTTCTAGGTAAGCGGCATTTTGAATTAAGTAGTCACTTAACATGTTCCAGAAAGAAATCAGGGCTGTTGGGGGAACATAGCATAAAGTTCAAGGAAGTTAAAGCTCTGTCAGTTACAGTTCATATGAGCTGCACTATACATTGTAAGCATTGAGCAGAGTGTGGATGTATGAAAATCAAGCAGGCCTAGATTAACCAGAGATTTCTATACCTGATTGTAATACCCGTGTTTAAATCAACATTGATACTAATGCTTATTTATACCTAGTAGTGAATGCGTAAGTGCTTTTACCTATGAAAACCTTTGTTTGCTAGATAATTCTGGAAGTGCCATGGCCTTAATGCTGCTGAGGTGCTCAATTCTCTGTTGTATACAAAACATACCAAGATTAACACTGTAGGGGAGCTCTTGCAGCAAGACCTGATCTGGTGTTTTGGGGATACCATTACTGTCTGGAGTTCAAGCAGTTTAGGGTGCAGTTTTCTGTTACAAATTTACCTTGTGACTCCACATGTGCTTGCTTGTGTGTATACCACAGGACTCCAGCACTGGTACTTTCCTCACCGTCTCACCTGTAGTGAAATCAAGACTACATGCAGGGGTGCTGTCCAGAACACCCTGTTTGCAATGTGGATGAAAGGTCCTCCAGCAGTTAGTGCTCTAGCCAAGTGCAGTGTGTGCTTAGGACGGGCAACTGGCACAAACTTTTTTGCTAGTAAAAGCTTTCTTGTTCCTTTTTAGGTATACCTGTCTATCTTCTGCACCTTATAGACAGCACAGAAGGTCTACAAGTGCCTAAAAAATAAGGCCTCACAGCTTCCCGGTCATTTTATGAGATTAGTCCCAAGAACTTTGCTCATTCGTGTCTGCTCCAGCTCATATGCCCTCATGCATACAGTAGTGACTACGGTGCTTTAAGGATACCTTGCAATGACATTATGGTTTGTCAGCAGGGAACTACTACTGGCTGTTGTCATGGAAAATTTATATTAGCAACGTTTTTAAGTAGGATGTTTACTGATTTCTTAGTGAACTGCAACAATGCCACTGTACTAATAGAGAACATAATGTTAGTGGGGAGTTACATAATATCACAATGCAGTATCACCATGAAAAAGAACCCCACCCATGCTTCTCTCTTACAACTTCCATTCATTTTCTTTGATATTATAGGTGCATGCATTTACATCAGCTAAGGATCTGTGAAAATACATAGCTGTTGTAATCATAACTGTACTATGTATATTGGTATTAATTTTATCTCAGTCTTTCTGAAGTCACCAAGAAAACCCCTGTGTTTAGATGATGTGTGACAGATGCTCCATTTCATTGTTGACAAGTGTAAAGCTGTGGCTTAGATCTATGTGCTCAAACCTGCTAAGAAGTAGGTGCATCAGACTGAGTTAGGGGGCTTATGGAAGCTGCGGAGTCCTTTGCTTAAAGAAAACAGACTTTCCAAAGCCAAGGGCCAGCTCCTATTAAAATCAGTGTTTCTATCTGACTTTAATGGACTGGTCAAATCATGGAGAGAGCTGATGGTGTATGTTGAAAACATAGCTTTTAAAGGAAGAAGAGCCACCTTTTCAAATTTAAAATTTGCAGATATTGCTAGGGAGGAGATTTTGAGTGCTTGTACTGTTGGCATGAGGACATGAGGAGAGGCCTGGAAAGGAAGTTAGGAAGCAAAACTGCATACAGAAGAATTGTGAATCCAGTCCTAAGAAGAAATCAAAAGCAGCCCATACACAGGGACCCACTTGACACTGGAGGATGCAGTAGTGTTTCTGTATTGGCTGATTAGGTAGAGAAAAGGAGAGGAGCGAGAGGGTGGAAATGGTTCTTCTTGAGTTGAGGTGTTTTCTGTTGCTGATAATAAACATGATTATTAAATTTACCATCAATGGCAAAGGCTATAGGAGCACACCATCTAAATATATTTGTGTATTATTGTGTTTCTAGCTTTTTTTTCCTAAAAGCTCTTTTGATCTTAAGAACATCAGGCAGTCAAAACTCACTATTTACCTCTTCTCCAACTCATAAGGTTGGCTTAAAACATAATGAGATTTTAAAAAATAATGAATGTTTATTGCTTTTTATTTGCCTTCTAGTTTTGGAGCCTTTAGGTCCAACTAGATGTTGAGAAACATTCATTAAATAAAAGCTGGGAAAAAAAATATCTTACTTAGGCTTATGAATTCAGGAACAAAAGAAGCAGTTGCATGGCTTGGAATGTTTCATCATTTAACATAATGATTTGCTGAAGTTGATCACTTGCATGGAGTTCCAATGAATTCTGAAAAGCTGTGTTTCTTAGTTTTAATTTGTATTATATGTCTACTGTTCATATAGAAAGTCTAACACTTTCTTAAAATTGTGCCAATCTAAGAGGCCTCAGTGGTCTCTCACAGCTAACTAGAACCATTAATCTTTTAAAAAAAAGACCATTTTAGTTCAAGAAAGGAGACATTTGTGAAAACTGCTCTTTATCTGATACTCTAGTTGTGATGTTAAGTGCTATGATGAGCTGTCATACTATCCTCTTGTTGTTGCAAGGAGTCTGCACTATTACAAATTCAGTGCAAAATCTATTTCTACTTCTTATTCTACTAAAATCAAGAAGTAAAGAGTTCTTTTCGAAGTTTGCTGAACTCTTTTGAATATGATCAGATGTGTTCCCTCAGGTCAGGACTAGTTGACCAGTTGGCTCACTCCTTTACTCTTCTTGTCCTATGTTACGCTTACTCTAACTCTGGTGTGTGACATATCTTTGCTGAAGGGCTTGGATACTCATTCTAAAGTATGCCGCCAACTCTTCATAAAGGAAAGAGTCAAGAAGGAATGAAGTACAACAAATATCTTATTGCGGTAGCGCTGACAAAATCTTCATTGCTGGTCTCTTCTTCAGTCTCTACAGCCTAATATTAGGCACCAGTTGCATCACAACTGGCCTTTGAGTTGAGAGGAGAAGCAAAAAGCTCTGTGTTACTTCTATTTTAATTCTGTTTGGAGAACTCTACAGTGTCGTTGGAGAGATAGTGTTTGAGCACACTAGCCAGCTAAAACATTGGGTGGAAGAGACCCAGTGTTGGACTACAGAAGAAAATATTTATGAAGCTTTAAGACAAAGTTGTTAAATATGCCAATAAATGAAGGTAACATGATTCTTGGATGTTACGTCTTAGTGTCTGATACCTGCTTGGTAGTGCTTAGGCTGTGCTATCACTAATTATGGGGCAAGTAAGTAGTGGCAGATAGTTGGAGAAATGTTTGAAGACATGCTGCTTATCACAGGTTAAATTCTGTCTGTCTGTATGCAAGACCAATTTATGGCTCATTTATTCATTTGACAATCTAATCCTCCATAAGTGTTCTGCCTCTTCAGGGAGGATGCTTTTGGGTTAGTAAATATTTATCAATCCTAACATCTTTTTAAAACTGCATCCTTATCTTTATTGTTTAAAGATAACATTTACTGGCCTGGGGGAGAGGGACATGAGGGAACTGATTGTGTTCTTTTATTTCTCCCATGACTCAAGCAGAAATTATTTATAATGTGTTCCTAGCTTTTGCTGTTACAGAGAGAACTTTTGGCCTCTTAAAAATGATATTTGGATGTGTAATTAAATTTGGTGTAGCTACAATGTTCTCCCAAAGTTTGCAAAATAGTCCTTCCAGCACCTTGATGCAGATTATATAATATAGCTATTAAACATGGATTATCTTTTGAAGGAAAGGCAAAGATTAATGACTGAGACTAAAATGACGAATTAGATGTGTGTGATGAGATGCAGTATTCCAGTGATGTAGGAAGTGGAACCAGAGAAGGTGAAAACATTAAAATGAGATTAATAGAACCACATGTTTAAGTAAAAAAAATTACCTACCCATTCTGTATAGGGGGGAAAAAATGCTTGTCTTGCACATATTGAATAGGCATATAATGACTTTTTAGAACAGTCTGGCTGGAATTGCAGTCTTACTTATTTTGTAGTAAGCCTGTCTGCAATTTTGACAAAACAAAGTCTTCCTGGGAAGAGAAGAGAATTTGCAGTCTGTTCTGTAGAGCATTCCTGAGAACTTTTAAAGTGAGTGTAGATACAAATGAAATTTATTGGTAAAGCTTATCTATACAGAGCTAAATCAGTTGGCAGATGCAGTGAGTGGAAGGAATTTCTCCCCAGTCAGTTTAGTAATGACTTGTTGGCTTTTGTTTTGCTTTCCTACATAAAGTAAGTTTCAGTCCACTTCCTGGGATCACCTGGGCATTTTGTTGAACAGATTTTGTCCTTATGGGTAATGCAGATAGGATGATCCCAGCTCTGTGGCTGTGAGAGCTCAAGCCCGTTTTGGGGCTCAGCCTTGCAGCCTGTGGTGTTACAGGAGCAATAGCAGCTGTTCCCAGCTGCTTGTGTCAGGCAGCAGTTAAGGAGACAGGGCCCCAGCTTCACTTTGTATGAACAGAATGAGGTCCTGGGTTTCAAACATCAGATGACAGGTGCTGGGAGAGGCTTCTGCTTTGTGCTGGCTCCACCATCTGAGTAGCTGTTTCCAGTCTCCTTGTGTGATGGGGCAGCAGACCAGCCCTGGACCACCCATTGGCCTTCTGACTGAAATGCTAGCAGTGCATGATGCAAAGTGACATCTTTTTCAGAAGTGGTTAGTATCTGATGTACCCACAGACTTACAAAAATCTAGACTCGTGTTGGTGCTTTGATGGAAGTTAACCTTCTCTAAAGGTCTGTGCTGTTTTCTCCCTCTGTGAGGAATGTATTAGTACTAATCCTTGTATAACCTACCACTAGAGAAGGTATTCTGTCTTAAATGTGATGTGTATGGTTATCTGGTTGTGTGCTCTGCTCAGATGAAAGGGTGGTGTGTTTTTTGTTTGTTTTGTTTAAGGAAGAGTTACAAGAAGATAAGCAGTTCTTTTATCTTATGTATAACTGATCTTTCTGGCAGGCCTATTCTGAATGGAAAAAGTTGCATTCATTTCTGTGTTGGCTGAAAATGAGACCAAATAATGTAGTGTAAATTCATACTGTAGATACAAATTAAGATGCTTTAATCCTTAGGTAATTCAGGTTGTAGGCAGAGCTATCTGTGTTTATCTATGTCATGGGAAGAGGTTACCATCATCAGCTATCTGTCATCACCCTTCTGTGGGTGCTTGCTAAAATAGCTGTTCACATGAATACTCTCTCAAACTCCATTTAAATGTGTAGGTTTAATCTGTTGAAATTGGTGGGCTGATTTAGTTCATTAGTTTCTTGACTGAATTAGGTGAATCTGGGAGTACTTGCACAAGCAGTGTCTGCCAGCAGATTAGCTGAGTGTCCTGTCTACTGGAAAATACTGCCAAGTAGATGAGTATTACAACTTCTTCCACTGAATTAGCTAGATCTGGAAGAGGTTATCTGTCTGCAGCTTTTTTTTCTTCTCACTTCTGTTGATAATTTTGACATTTTTAGATATATATTGTCTTTTTTTCTTCAAAATGGGAGTCATGTGAATGAGCACTTCCTTAAGTTGTCTTGAAGTTGGTTACCTACGGTGGACCTCATTCACGAATACTGTGTAATGGGGTGTGTTATAAGTGGTATGACTAAGGAAGCACAGAAAGTTAGGTTTAAATACATGTTAGGTCTGTTTCAGTCTGTGGTTAATGTCGGGAAATCTAACAGATGTAAATAAAAAGAATTTCACTTTCTCTACATTTGTTTTACCTCTGAGGCAAGATTCTCAAGCCACTAGAAGATATCGAGCCTACCAAGTTCACCCATCCCCGTAGTTTGCTGATTGTACATTGAATATGTCTGCTTGGAGAATGCTCTATACAGTGATTCAGTGACTAATTACTACTTGTTCCTTTCTTGCTAATTGTTTCATATTCATTTTCTGAATGTATTACTAACATCAAAGTAATTGATTTCCAGTATATGTCATTCAATTTAGTTCCTTTTTCACTCTGCGTAGCAGGTATATCATGAGAAAAGTTTTGATTAGATGGCTGACTGCCTAGCATCTCTCTGGCTAACTGTAGATTTAAAATGGCATTAAAGTGCATTCCAAGCTGTTTATATTTTAATGACCACTCAGTTGACTTTGTTGTGGTTTAAGCCCAGCTGGTAACAAAGCACCAGGAAGCCACTTGCT
>JAVKLA010000039.1:11455167-11524343 GCA_034782735.1 Sagittarius serpentarius | reverse complement strand
ATTGCCACTTTATTGTTGTTATTAGTGTCATTGTTAGTTTCTTCCTTTCTGTTCTATTAAACTGTTCTTATCTCAGCGCATGAGTTTTACTCTTTTTCCTGATTCTCCTCCCCATCCCACTGGGCGGAGGGGTGTAAGTGAGTGGCTGTGTGGTGCTTAGTTGCTGGCTGGGGTTAAACCATGACAGATGGCTTCACAAGTGGGTGTGCTGAAAGCATGTTAATGTGGTTAGAAGTTATGATTCTGTTAAGCACCTGAATTCATGTAATAATTCTTTCATTGAAAACTGCTGTGAATTCAGTGAAGCAAGACCTTTTAAGGTGAGGTAGTATCTTTCTCGTTCAGTAAGAGGTGAAAGATGTCCCTATAAGTATTACTGAATGTCATTAGGAAAGAAAAAAACAATAGGTCACTGGGTAGTCTACAGCATCTTATCACATATAATTGCCTTTTACTAATTTTGCTGAGAATCTCTGAAAAATCAGCGGAGCTATCAGATGACCTGCAGGCTAAGCCCAAAAGATTGGCATACCGTTGTGGACAAGCAGATATTTCCTCTTCACTGAGTTGCATTCATTCATTGAATACCTCAAGAAAATTTTCCTGGACATTGACTAGTCATCATTATGGAAGGTATTTCCTTTTCATTGCTAAATCTTTAAGTGATAAAGTAATTATTAAGCAATACCTACCAATACTATCCTATAAAAGTAGAATTTTTTTTTTTTTTTCCTGTTTACTGTCATTTAAAAGTTGCCACCTGGATGTCTTGGGTATGGTGAACTCATGTATTTTGAAGCTGTGATGAGGTACTTGCTGAGGATCTTTATATTATTGTCACTGTATCTTAATGCATAGAACAAGACGTGTTTATATTAGCTAAAATTGCATCTATCAAACCACAGGGCAAGAGGCAAAAACATTAATGCTGAGAGATAAACAATTACATAATATTGTTTGGCCAATCTCAGGCCCATTGTGTATCTTCAAGAAGATACAAAATCATGGATCTTTCCAGTTTTTGTTGCTGTCATTCCTAAAAGTGTTCATTCTGCTAGAAGTTTGTCTTCCTAAGACAGATTCTCTGCTACTATTAACAGTGCCGTATTGATTGGCCGCTGCCTGGATATTGTTCTTTCAAGTGCCTTCTGGGGCTTGTATTTCTGGAAGTTAAAACCTATGGAGCTGGGTCAGTGAGAACAAGTGTGGAATACAGAAAACACAAACTTCAGTATCATGAAAGACAAATAGAAAATAATTAATACTCACTGCAAATTATTCTGTTTCCGTAGTGAAACTAGAGGAGAAGATCCTAGTTTTTAGAAGACCTGATTTCTAAATTTTTTTTTCTGACTTCCATGTCTCTGAATGCAGAGAAATCTGGATTCTTCCTACAGAGACATATAAATGCCTCGTTGGTTAAATGTAATGCCACATGCTGTCTAGTATTCTTTTTCAAGCAATGTGCAGGACCAAATCTATTGAAGGTGGGTAGAGGTAGTCTTGCAGACAAACTGCCCCAACATGTTACTTTTTTTTTTTTCGGTAGTATCTTTTGAGGTTGACTTCTGCTTTGTAACAAGATTTTGAATAACAGGAACTAATTTTTTATGGAAACAGGAAGAAAGGCATAAAAAGTGCTACTGAGAAAGACTGGAATTTGCCACACAGTTTAGGAGATTCAGCCAACATTACTACAATAACAGTGCTAAGCAACTTCGTATTGTTACTGTTTGCTGTACTATGCTTCCACCGTGATCCGCAGAAATTGAACTGGGACACAGGCACTCAAGTAACAGCATATCTGCACTCTGAACAATTGCCTATCTAGGCAAATCTGACTGCAAAAGAAGATGAATGATGCCCGGTAAAATGGGAAACTCAGTAATTTGCAGAACAACCCAACCCAGTCAGAATACCTAAAAAGTAGAAAACCCTAAGGCAAAGCAAAACCATGAAAGATGAACAATAAAGATGTTTAGGGTAGAAACCATGAAAAGTATGGCTGTAATTTTGATGATTCATCACCAGACTTTTAGTACCAGATATGAGTTATCAATGCATATTGTACTAGGTGCATATTAAAGCTAATAGGGAAGAAAATAGCACGAGAGTAAGTCTCAGTCATGTTTTCAAGATAATCTGAAGCCTCATAGCAAAACCAGCAAGTCTTCCAGGTGTAGCATGTAGTGTAATTAGATCAAAAGATAAAACTTGTTTCAGTGCCAAGTGACAGATACACACTGTAACTACTGTTGAGCATACAACATTTCCTAGATGGTACTTAGCTCAAAGACCTCTGAGGATTGTGGTGGTTGGTGTGTGTGCTGTCTCCTCTGTTCACAATAAATGGAATTATCTTTTTCTACTAGTGATTATCTAATTAGCATTTTGCAGTTGTTTGTGCAGTGACTGTGCTAGAATGATGAAATGTCCGTTGGTTATTTACATAGAAATAAAATCACAGTACCTACATGCCACCATTTTTTCACTGTATGCAAATGACAAGGAAGTGCTATAAAGCAAATAACCACAGCTTTATTTTTGGAACCTATAATTTAGGTGCTATCCTATAGGTGGCAATATACTGTAATACTTATGAATTAAAAATCTTATTGTAAGAGATTCAGTGGCTGTTGAAAAGAACTGTTTTTTCCTTTTCACATGATCTCCTTACATATTCCATTTGAACATAGTTGATTATGTGAAACAGGGTGGTCTTGGTGCCTTACAATGCAGTTCCAGAGATTTATGAAATACGAGTCATTTTTTGAAAAAATTTACTATTAAATGTATTTATTTCAATGATATCCTAAAAGGAAAAAAACGGCTTTTTGTCCATTAGCTTCACGTTCCCTCTAAAAATACACATTCAGGACAGAAATTACACCAAAGTAGGACATACCTGGTTTCTAGTTTGGTCTGCTAAATCTGAAGGCCATGAAGACTTCTAAAGTAGATTCCTAACAGAAATTGGCGTTGAAGTGATATTTATTGGTAAAGACAAGCTATTTCTGAACCCTCTGAAAGTTGAATCTTAGGTGTTGAAAAAAGATCAGTGTTACTCCAGGAAAACATGACACTCCCAACACTAATTTTTGCCCAAGTTGAGGGCTCTGCCTACGTGCGTTCTCACACAAAACTATATTTCATTATAATCTTTTTAATACTAAATGAGCATTGAGGGGATAGGACAGTGGCTCTGAGAACCCATATTAATATGCAACAAACTTCATGTACTCTTCTAGTGGTCTGAATGGCTAAAGAACTGGAGTTAAGCTGGAAAATTGAATATTTTTGAGGGATTTCTTGCTACCTGTTGCTTGCAAGAAGCTGAAAGATTGGATAAAAGCTTTCTGTAATATAAACAAAACTAGCTGAAACTTGAATATTTGAGTGCTTTGATTCTGAATCCTTACATTCCTACACCATCAGCTCTTTAAGGCACAAAGCAACTGCAATGAATATGCATGCAGTCCTGTGGTATTTGAACTACTTGTATTTCCTTCCCTAATTACTTCTGAAATTTTTTGTCTATCCTTTGCATGTTACTTTAAGCTGTTTGGTGAAATAGTAACCATTCAGATTTCATTCTTAATGCCTCTTTGATAGAATTTAAGTACTCTTCTATAAAAATCCTCCATAAAAAAAACACCAAAGTGTTTGTCTTGGTATTTTTCAATCCCAGTTAAAAAAAAACCCCACAAATGCAAACAAAACAGACAAAAAAACCCCCAGCAAAACCGAACAAAATATTTGGTCTTCTCCTTACACATTTTTTTGGAAGGCATATCACGTCTCAGGGTAGACAGCGTCATTTAAGAAACAGGGAAACCAAATCTCTGAATATTTCTCCGATCTTATATGACGTGGTTTACATACTTTGAAATAATTTTATCAACTATTGAAATAATTCATAATTCACCAATATCCTTAGTGTAACTCAAATCTAGTTAGCAGTTATATCATTCTGTCCTGTCACTGAGTTCTTTTACAAACAGGAAAAGTTCTATATTTGACCAAGTGATCTTGAAGAGCAAATGGCTTAAGAGTTAAATGTATTAATTTCCTGTTGTCAGATCACCTCAGGTATAATTGAATTTCAAATATAAGTTGAGACTTCATTAGGAAAGCTTCCTGAAAAGCTATTTATATAGGCAATGTAAAATTAATGTCTTTTATGATACAGTCATCTTTTTTCTCCTATGTTTCTGTTGTATATTTAGGTGTTCCTTGACTGTGGACGTAGACAGTATACATTAAAAATTAACTCATTTTTCTGGAACAAGATTCCAAATGTCAGTTATCGAACAACTGTTAGTTATGGTGAGCCAACAGAACTGAACTGGCTAGGCCATCCCCTGGTGTGTTTAAAAGGAGTTTTTCTTTCTATTCTCAGAAGTATCTGAACTTAATGTATTTTATGGAGAAATAAGATTTCTGTGTGAAGGTAGACAATCACAAAGAATGTGAATCTTTTGCAGAGACTTGAATGAACAGAAGTTAACAATGCAAGCTGGACTTTTTGGGAAAAAAAAAAGAAGGGTAAAATGGGTGACTTGTCTGCCCTCACTGAGATATTTGAGAGGGGAAGGGGATGTTAGGGTGTAGGATTTCCCTCCCCATTGAGCTAGATGTACAACAGAAGGACCTCCGATTCCTCCTTCTCCCCCGTTCCCCATCCCCAGTGACAGGGGTGACATCTGAACATCTGACATGATTTTACATATGGTGGAGGTCAGCATATATCACCAGTCTATTTCGTTAAGTGCTTCTTTTGCTTTTCTGGATCTGTATGTTTGCTTTCTTCCTCTTTCTGTTTCTCCTTTTCTCATAGATGTCATTCTCTGTTAGACAACAAATACTGCATACCTCCCTTTGATAAGCCATAATTATCTTCTGTGGTGAAATACTGTAGAAATATCGATCTCTGGAAATGTTTAAAAAAAAACAAAACAAAAAAACCCCCACAACACCCTCCCCATCTACAAAGATGCAATAACACTGCCTTACATTTACCTTACAACATTTACCTTGACAATTAAATGAAAAATACTGAGAAAAGGAAGACCTGATATGAACCTTTCCATTTATTTGAATTGGCTTTCAATCAGGAACTGTTTACCCATATAGTTGGCATTAAAATAAGTTGAGTATTTCACTTAAATGTAAGCCAGTTACGCAGGTGACAGTCACAGTACCAAAAGACAACATATGGATGCACACTTAGATGAAAATACCAGAACTCACCAAATGTGTGTTAAAATTGACTGGAAACAACTGTTTTCTCCCTGAGTGCTGGAATGTTGGAGGGTTTTCCTTGTGCTATTACAGAGAATATTAACGATGGTAGAATCAGGACTAAGTATGTTCCTTGATATTTTAAGCAACAACAATTCTAGGAATAGACACAAAAGGTCCAGTTTTAACATTAAACTTTATCAATTTTATTTGATCTTCTTTGATTTTTATTTTTCCCCTGATACTTTTCCATGACTCTTCCTTTATTCTCTGATCCTTTTCATGCTTTCACTCTGACCCCAGCCTTTCTATTGATTTGTTACACTTCTGTGTCTTTGGGTTCTGTTTTGCTTCTTGCTCGAAGGACGTTAATTTTTATCTAGAAGGGAGGGAGGAGAATGAGGAGAGGTTTCCTTTCAGTTTTAAAAACTTACCAATAGGAGATCTGAGAACTTCAAACAAGCTTCTTTTACTATTCTTTGCAGTTAGTTTTCTTCTGATCTCATAGTACTGATCTCTTTCCCTCCCTCTTTTTTCCTCTATGTATGTCTATCAAATGGATGGAGAATCTGTCTTCCTTCTTATCTGCTGTTACTCTATTTTCCTAAAAGCTCTTCATTTTTTGTTTTGAGGAGTGCATCTTCTTGATATTGTGTGTGGTTAAACTACAAACAACAAAGAACAAATACTTTGTGTATGACAGCCATTTACGTTGGGTTACACAAAGTTTCCCAAAGGACTGGAAGAAGTAGTAAGAATAATCTCTGTGCCCTTTTCACTGTGAAATCCCAGTTATTCTTCCTTCCATCCTGATGACATGTTTGATACTGCTGTTTCTGAAGCAACTCTTTTCATTCCACAGAGAACCTTGCAACCTGAGGGAGTGAGTCTCACACAATACCGGGAAAATTAACAAAAAGACATGAGATAATGGCAGTGGAGCAAATGTGTTACCTTTGGTTTTCCTTCCCACCCCTCCGCCCCCTCCCCCCCCCCCCTTCCTCCCTTGCTCTATAGTCATGTTTGGACTTAGTTCAAGAGAAAGGGGAAGAACACTGTTTGAGAGTACATGTGTGTATATAAATATATATGTGTGTGTGTATGTTTCTGTGTGCACAGAAGGATATGGAGAATAAATTTAATGGGCAGAGCAGCAATCGGTAAGCTTAAAAAATTTAAATATAGCCAGATCATAGTTTCTTAATTTCAGGAATTTAGATGTCACAAGTGATAGGAATGTTCAGCATTGTAAGTCTGAAATTGACAACAGACCACCTATGATTTAATGAACAAGCCGGTAACTTTTGGGGTTAATGCAGTATATCTTTAATACACAAATACTGTGGTGAAAAAAACCCCAAACACTTCTTTCCCCCTCCGACTTGCTGGTGCTTTTTCTCTTTAGAAGTCATTACAGCTAATTACCAACAAGGATTAGCTTTTTCAGTAGGTTATTCTTACTATGTGTCATTTTGAGCTGAACTCTGACTTTGAACAAATGCAATCATCCAAAAAAGAAAGCAGAGATTAATCAGCTAATAGTGAAAGAAACTTGATTACACGAAAGTGGAAAAGCATAAAACCCCTTGCATTTGCAATCCATAAAATATTAATTAAAATAATTAAGGTTAGGGAGTAGTGACTGTAAAGAGCTTTGTTTCCTACTCCACTTTTATTTTAGAAGTGTCTTGATTTGCTTTGCTTGAAGAGACTCTTGAACTATGTGACTGAGTTTGAGATAATCTGAGTTCTGTTGTTCTTAGCTCCTGTAAGTAATACCTTGGAAGATATCATCTGGCGCTTGGTTGTTTTCTCTCATTTTCGATTGTACAGGAATTTTAGTGTTAATACTCTGAGGAGATGAGAACTGTGCCAGGTGACGAAACAGATTTCCTGTCGATCAGGGCTGTCAGAAAGTTATGTGCAATTATCTTTCAAAAAACCCCACAAACAAACTCTGCCCCCCCCCAATCAAACAAAACTAAAACAACAACCCAACCCCCCTCACAAAACCCTCTTCACACCTACATTGTTGTTCTCCCCGCTTCATGGAAGAAACAGAAAGTAGGTGCAATCTTATGCTCCTAGGGTGAAGAAATACTTTAAAAAGTGATGCCTGAGAAGCAGAAGGCAGAGAGAAGAGAAAGCTGCGGGTAAAAGAGGGGGTACTGAATGAAGGCAGTTTGATCAGAGACCAGCCTTTCAAATGTTTTCTAGACTGCAGTCTGAATTCTGCAGTTCTCTCTGCCAGTGTTCTAGTGCCAGGGAGTGGAGAGTAAGCCCCATCTCAGGCAGCACCCATCAGCTCAGGAGGTCTGGGTAGTTCAGCAGCGCAAATCAGTGCAGAATGTAAACCTGGCAAGGTTGAAGAAGAGGTAGAAAGGAGAAATTTGAACTCCTCCTTTACATGGATGTTTTCTGAATGGATGTTTTTCCTCAGGAAGATTTCTCCTCAGGAGATTTAAGGATCATTATGGAGAGATTAATACAGATTTCAGCTAAGTTCACAGCAATGGAAAGTAAAATGCTGAACTCTGCTTAAGAAGGAGACTGTTTTCTGCATTATCCTCTAACACTTTAGTGTAAACAGGTATTTTCTTTCCTGGTAATTATATAATTTAGATTTTGTTATTTCAGAGGGAGAAAACAAACCGTACAATACCCCAGAAATTCTGGAAGAGGAAAAGCTGAAGGAAAGGACAGTAAAAATACTGCAGGGGTAGAACAGAAGGGAAGGAAGTGGCAAAATCAGCATATAAATGAAGAGAGGAAAAGGACATGCGTTGTATGATAATTGTGCAGGAGTGATGACACAGAAGCTCGTAACAGCTTAAAATACATTCACAATTTTTCAAGAGAGATTTACTCCAAAGTCTATTTTTATTTCTTACAAGGAGGATTCATGATACCACTTTAAAATGATCTCTAAATACGTTTTAACATTGAATCCTTTAGGGGAGTGAGAGAAGGAGAAATTTCCTTCATAGACATGTTTTTTGTCCATTTCTCTTTCAAAAACACTTCTATCTTCAACAGAGCTTTTTGTGTAATTTTTCATGTCTACAAATCATGATTATTTTGCTAGAGTAAAAAAAAATTAACCAGGTCCCTCTTCTTCCATATTCATTACCAAGTAAATCCTAAAATATGGGAGGGTCTCTTCATTCAACTCCATTGGCATTAACTGAGACTCTGCAGGCCAGTTTTTATCACTTAACTGTTGTGCATGTCAAACAGGGCCAAATAGATTAATTTTACAGTTAATGGTATGGTATGTTATTTCATCTTTTGCTTTATAGAGTACAATATTGTACTGTTTCGGTATTAAGATATTTATTTGTAGAAACACTGATGTGTTTATGATCTTGCTAGTGAATTTGTTATCAAAACCCAGGCTAGCCATTACACTTAAACGTTGATTAAGAGCTTTTACTTAAATACCAGTAGGTTTTCACAGACAGAAAATTAACTTGTTAGGGAAGCAGAGTTCTGTTGCATATTTAAGTAACACTTAGATATGTTGTGTAATTCATTATGTAACAACAACAACAAAAAGACACCAAATGTTTAATTTTCCTAGAAAATAAACACAGAGATAATTGGAACTTGATGTATTGTTGGTGTAAGTAGAGGAGCTATTATCTAAAGACATAAAACTTGTATTTTTCACACTCCAAAATAGCTTTTTTTTCTTAATTGCATTATAGCTTTATACTTCACTGACAGAACATGATATCCAGCAGATGTGCCTAACCAGAAATACAATAGAGCTGGTAGAACTAGCTTCTCCCCCTGACGCCCCCTTTTTATCTTCTTTTTTTAAATAATGAAATAGTCTGCATTGGATAAATTACTCCAAAATAAAGTTATGTAACATGTATCTTTTTTTTTTTTTGAAACATCCAGCAGAAAAAGTCTAGTATTTTTTTCTTCATTTACATTTATTTGTAATTGGATATAATGGATTTGTTACATACACTGTATCTATTCTGTTCTTACCAAGTGAGGCTAAGAGGTGGCAATTTCAAAACAAGAAAAAAACGTTGTTAGTTTCTTATTGTATGATGATCCCTTTGTGGAATTATTTTCTGCAGAATGCTGTGGATGAGAAAAATTTTCAGAGGCTCAGTGAAAGAATGGAGAAGTGTATGGAAGAGAAATTCCTTAATAGTTACTAAATCCAGGGAAACAACTTTAGGTCAGGCAGTCCCTGAGCTGCAGAGATTTGAGAACACTTGGAGAAAGAAAGTATCACATATGCCTGTGTTAGTCTTACATTCCTGTTTCTTACCTGCTTTGGTACTGTCACAAGCAGTGGACCAGACTGAATTAGGTTAAGCTTTCAACTGCTCTGGTTTGGTCAGTCCTATGTACAAAATACTTTGTTTTAGTCCTGCTAGAACTTTTGAAGTGAATCTTTTCAGAAATTTTATGCTATAATTTTGAAAACATACTATACTGTTAAAATTCCCTGACAGATAGGAGCTCTAGTGTTTGATCATGGGACTACTATGTTGTCATGCACATACAAAACCTCTAAAATTATTAAGGTAAGGCTTACCTGCCTCGGATTATGTCCTTGCATAGTAGGAAATAGAAAACAAGAATTACTATGTCTTTTTGCTTGCTTTTCCATAGCATGCTGACTATTACTAAGGCCAAAGTTTATAAAAAAAGAGGGAAAAAAAAAGGGTACAAAATGCTGTATGTTAATGCTTCTCAGTGTCTACTTATGATCTAGATACTAGTGTTTGAATTCCTGCATTTATTTCTTGATTTTAAAAAAATCTCACTAATTTGAGAATATATAGCTAGAGTATAAAACTGTGCCATAGTCATATTGTTACTTCTGAAAATGAACATCACAGTGTAAGGAAATTTAAAACTAATGTTCATATTAAAAGAATTTAGGATTGTTATATATAGAAGGGTAAAAATGAAACTGCATATTGAAGAATCTAAATATTCACATTATTTTCCTGTAAAATGACCGACATCCAGTCAGTCCCATTGCATTCCTCTTGTATTAGCAACAGCTATTCTGTGAAAGTATTGTTCCTGCAAACCCTGTTTCACATTACTCCTGCCTTTTTGTCTTTCTTAACAATGTGCACTAAATGCCCTTTTCCTAATCAGAAATCTACCATATAACAGTGTTAGTCTGTACTAACAGTACTAGATAGTGCTAGTCTAATTTGGGAATTACATCCACAGAAATTCTCATGAGTTTATACCCAGTTAGAAAATTGATCTTAATAGTTTCTGTAGACTCTTATGGTACAATGGTATTCCTCTCACCTATTTGACCTACTGATTTTGGTCATTCTGCAGTGCCTTTTATGTCAAAGGCTTCTCTCATTTCTAGGTATTCTAGTTTCCTTTTTAGGCATCACACAGAACTATGCTCACGGTTTTTTTTCCCCTTCCCTTCCACCTCTTTCTGCTCAGCCCTCCTCATCCTGATACTCTGTTTCAAGAATTTACCTCAGTGATAATCTTGGCTATTTCTTGCACTGGTTCAGCTATAGTTTCTGCCTTTTCTTTTACTGAATGTGGGAATACTGACTTTGTTTCAGTATTTTCAACAGATATCTTTGTTCACCCCGAGAGTTTTTTTGGCATTAATTAACTTTTAATTCCTGCTATAGCCACAAAAATCCATTACTTTACCTAATTTTTGAGGGGAAATGAATTTCAGATAGTCTCCTCTCTCTGCCCAAATATGATTTCCAACAAATAACAAAAGCAGCCACTTTGCACCACATCTTCCTTTATGATTTCTGCTGTTTATGGGTACCCAAATAGATGCATTTAATAAAATCTGCTTTGGCTCTGTATTCTTTTTAATAGATAAGAGTTTTAAGTTTAGCTTGCCATGCCCAGAGTTTGTGTCTCTCTGTCTTCTAATGTTATTATCGATGTGTAGTGGAAACTAATGGTTCCCCAAATGCATTTGGTCTAGCTACCTTAGGAAAAAAGTAACTGCAGGGAATAAGCAGATTAGTTTGTGATTCTCCATTGAACTCTTTCCCTGGATATTAATATTTTTTATTTCTATGTTTATTAGGCAGTTTATATTCTCATTTTGAAACACTGTATTATTGCTTAAGAGGTTATTTTTATAATGGAGATGAATAGTCTAATTCTGATTGTCACTTGAATACTGTCATTGTAAACCAGCTTGGAATTAGACTGCAATGGCAAGATCCCTTGATCTTGCGGACTTAACCACCTATTCTTTAGCCAATTGGTGTGCACCCCTAAATGGGCTTGGGAATAAACTACTAGCTGTCCTAGATGTGAACCTCTCATGCTATTGGTTTTGCATGGTATCAGCTGTACCACTTTATTATAGAAACCTGTTCTCTTCTATTTGGATAAACAGTGCATTGGAATTTAGCAGAAAATTTAGGAGAAAATCCATGTGTTTGAGCTGAAAATTGGTTCTTTCTACCTTATGACTTTTAAATTGAAATCTTTGAGCAAAGTTGGAGAGAAAATTTTCCCACCTGTTTTCTGCCTTTTCTCCTAAACACAGAAGACTGACTCTAGCATGAATCAGTGGTTCTTTTCTTGCTGCAGTGACTCAGGCAGTGACTCTTTGAATGTTAGTAGGAACATATTAACCCATCCTATTAACTCCATGACCGTTGGGAGTGCCTTCCCAGACAGACCTGTGGTCAGGGAAATGAAAGCTGACATTTTTATTATTTTTTTTTACTGTAGGAAAGGATTAGGGGTTTGTTCATGGAGGTGATTTCTGATTGTTTAGCCCAGGTACTAGTTAGAAATGAGATGGTGGGCTCTGAAGAGAGTTAAAGTCATGATAACCGTGCTCGAAATAAAACACTTCAGGTTAGCGTAAGTGAGTGAAAGTACTTTCAGTGACTAACCAGGTAGCAAGAAGAAAGCCAGGTTTTTTTTCTCATCTTGGAGGATGCTGTAAATAGAATAGGTTGGGATTTGAATATATAGCTTATGCTATGAGGACAAAAAGGAGCTAATTTACACCTGTAGACACTACTAACCTTATAATTTCTTACACAGATTTTCTTCTCCAGGGAGAGTGGTCCTTGAAGAGCAATAAGCAAAGGATAAACCTGTTTCTCCTTACATGCTTAAACAGCTAAAGATTGCTCAAATTATAGTTCTGCTCAACACCTCCTAATGGGATGAATGGGTGGAAAGGACACAGCTAGTCACCAGAGGAGGGAAAAGCAGGAATGCAGAATCCCTAGACAGAAGTCTTAACAGACTTTCCATGGATGTTCAAACCCCAAATCTATGTTTAAATGCTCATTATCTTGGCCTGCTGAAATCTTTTGGAGCCCTAGTGTGGGGTGAATATACAGTTTGCATGTATCTGAATAAGCTAACTGATGGTTGATCTATTCTTGGGTCACCCACAGGCCCTTTTTAGCTGATTTTTTTCTAAATCTCTACTGCTGTCACTCATGTGTGCCCTTAGAGAACAGGATCTTTCAACCTTACCAATACTGATTCTCCCTGCACAAGCAGTCAAATTGATGATTCAAGCAGTGAAAAAAAATCTACAAATTCTCTATAGAAATTCTGTTTCTTATTAACAAATACCTTAAAATTAGCTTACTGAAGGTGGTAAAAAAGACAAGCACTAGCATTTTTTTGGTCACAAAAAGAAAAAAACAAACATCTTTGGCAATGTTAAACAGGAAGCGGTCACTAATGGTTAAATAAACAAATTCGTGTAGTGCAATGTAATCTCCAAATCCCTATCCTCTGATGATTGACCATTCTTCATCCCATGGCTGGCTGAACAATTACTGATCTTTTTAACTTGGTCAGCAGGATGCTTCCTTGCTGTATCTGGGGCCATAAGAGTTTGTAGCAGAACAGACTAACAAGCTTTTCTAAACCAAAAAATGTGCTACCTAGCTCACTGTATACGGGAGACCTAGGTTTTTAAGTGCCATTACAGAAAAAAATCATCTGTGGCAACAAACATGGGGAATGCATATGCATTGTACATGTCACTGTTCACCCTTCCATGTGCTCCAGTAGCAGCATTTTGGCATACCATTTTTAATATAATGAGATTTTAAAGTTGCATCCAAACCTGTAGCATTTTTCACTTTCAGAAATATTTGATGTTTAATTTGCCTTTATCTCTCTCCCTTTCTGTTCATCTTTGACAGTGAAAAGTAAAGAATGGCCAAGGTAGCTGACCTGCTGGACGTTATAAAGAACCATGTTAGCTGCAGAAATACTACATTTGGTTTACCCTTACATTGTGATGCATGCGGTTTTGCTTTCATCTTTTACACTCTCTGCCCCTTCATCCCCTCTGCAGCAGTTCTAGAGGAATCTCTGCAGTTCTGCAAATTCCAAGTTTTAATCAAGTTTCTTACTTGCTACAAATAGCTTAAGATTGTGAGTTTAGGGATTCCCTGTTTAAATGAATGACTGAGATCACTCGTTAAAGGGTTTGATCTGTTTCCAGCTGAGCTGTCTTTGGCTTGGAGGTGTGGTTGTCTTGCTGACTGGGTCATGCCTATTTTTCCCCTCTGTCCTGACAAGCTGTCAGTTCTGTGTTGATATCTCTATTTAGTCCCTTCCTGGTTTCTTTTTTTAGAACTTAATTCAGCTTCTACTTTCACTGTTCCATTTCACTTTAAGCCAGCTAGGTTTTTTTACTGCAAGGCATAACAATTTGATATGATAAAATATATGCAACGGTATTTTTTCTGTATCTTACCCAGCTTGGGTTATGCTAATAACAATATTTAGCACGTTTATACAGCTTGAAATAATTGCACAGAGATTAACTAATTATTCAGCACAGGGAGGTAAATGGAGGAAGAATTATCGTTTGTTTTTTAAATAGAATGAAAGCTGAAATGACTCACTCAAGCTCTGTAATGAGCTGGGGTAAAAGTAGGTGGAGAACTTGCAATTTCTTTTTTTTTGAGAAATCATTATAATGATTTTCAAGATGCAATGTATTTTAGTAACTTAATATACCAAGGTAGTCTTGATAAATGTATTTCCTGTTACAATACCAATGTCATTTTACCTGAGCATCTGTGAAGCACAAATGTTTTCTATATTCAAATCTGTGAGCACCTAATGCAAAAAATGACTGGATAGACCAGATGCACTTTGATATGAAGGAAGTTTAGACTATGCCAGTGCAGGTTGATTGTATGAATAATAACTTATGTAAGTTATTGATTGGTTCTATTTTCTGCTTTTGCTGTATTGGAAAATTTCAGCCTTATGCTTTGGTATGGCACAATAACTACTTCAAAATGAAAAAAAAAACACTTCAGAAAAATATAAATACATTTCAATCTAGGATATTGCTAAAAGAAGTCACAAAGTGAAGGAAAGCTTATATGAAGGGTTCTAAAATAAAACAAGCTGTCCTCCAAGTCCATTTCCTGTGGCTACTACTTCAGGACAGTAGAAACATTTAATAAGCGTTGAACAAAATTGGTTCATTTAATATGAACATGTAAGAAAAAGTACAAAGTTTTGTGCAGACTTTTGCCTGAAGGCATAAAGCAGGACTTGATGGTCCTCATACTCAGACCAGTCTTGTATTCTCAAAGATTATGGAAAATTTTTCTACACTGCTGTTTTGCTGCAAAATAATGTTTTGGACATCTTCCTAACCATAGTGGTTTGTAAAATTACTACAACTGATTTTTTTTTTTTTAAATACTTTCGGGATTCTATCTGGTTATTCCGTTATATGTAATATCTCAGTTTGTATGAGTGAACATTTTAAGTGTTAACTTTATCCTATCATTCAAGTCGTGATTGAAAATACGTGTAGAACTGGGCCCAGGATAGACTCCTCTAGAACTCTGCATTTCTGGTTGGCAGAAGACTGTTGATTACTGCACTTGTATGAAGTTTTCTGCCCATCTTCTGTTGTCTTCATCAAAACCAAATTCCTAGTTTACTCATGAGAATGTGCCAAGGGTCAGCATCAAGTGCTGTACTAAAGTCAAGACAGATTGTCTTTAAAGCCTCCTCCTTATCTTCTAGGCCCATTATCCTGTCATGGAAGGAAATTGGATCATTTTGATGTGATTTGTTCTTGACAGATCCATGTTGGCTGCTTTTTATCACCTTTATTATCCTGTAGGTGCTTTTAAACTGACTCTCAAGTGATTTATTCTAGTATCTTTCTGAACATTGAAGTTAGACTGGCTGATACATAATTTTGCAGGCCCTTTTCCTCATTTTGGAAATACCCATGAAGTTTGCCCTTCATCAGTCCTTTAGAAACTTCTCTTTATCTCTTCAACAAATTCGTGAAAATAAGCATTAATGACGCACAGATTGCATTGGCTAGTTTCCTGTGTACCCTGGGGTGAACTGCATCAGGTCCTGTCAACTTGGATGCATTTAATTTATCCAGATATTTTTTCACTGCTTCCTTCTTTTTTTTCTTTTCTTTTTTTCAGCACTGTGGCCTAATCATCATCTATTCTGCTCTAATGCACAATTTTTTTTAAATCAATGACTGATACACTCCTTTAGAAGTTTACATGCATGTACTATAAACATTGCATTTTACATGTACGTCACATTTTAGGTGTGTTATTAATGTACATCCCATTTAAACCCTCAAGATGAGCTTTACAAGAGACTTGAATGGTTTTAGAATCTTACAGTTACACTCAGAAACAAAGAAACTGCGTTACTGGGGAAACCTAAGTTACTGAAATTCATCTGTGATCTAATAGTAGATGACAATACATTTTAAACAGGAGTGCAAGTGGAGAGATGATATACCCTCCATCTCTGAAGCTTTTTCATTAATAACTGAGAAGTTAGTTTAATTCTGAGCATGATTTTTTTTTTTTTAATCAAACCCCAAACCATTTGCTTTTAAATGTCGGAATTTTTCTCTGTCAGTTGTAAAGATGGATTCTCTTTGAACCTTAGTAAAATGTTGACCATTTGGAGTTAAGCTTTAACTGTATCTTTGTGGTATGTTTTGTTTTGTTTTTTTTTAAATGCAAGCAATATTTACAGTGATTTGAAAAATTTGGTACAGCTTTTACTTTTCAAGAGCAAATAGCAGTGAGTACTTTGTAATGTGTTATTTCGTAGGATTTTTTTTCTTTATTTTCTATATGCAGAAGGGATTTTTCTCTCTGTGTGGGTCTTTAGTTCAGATGCATTCTATATTGCTCAATTTAGACATTTGTTACTATGGAATTTCAAAATTGCTCAATTTTCCAGATGCGTACGAGAATCTCCCCCTCCAACCCAAACCAGTTTTTCAGCATTTCTAATCCAGTATGCAATGCATCATTTCATTTAATGGTAGCAAGGAGAGTGTGCAGTGTTCCTAACAGTCCCAGAGATACTTTATGGAATAATCAAAATCCTCAAGGACAATTTGCGTGCATTCAATACTGACTCAGCAGTGTTCAAGGCATCTTTTAAAAGTATATGTAATCACTGTCTATTTTGAGCACATTTGCTTGCACAATGTCTTGCAAAGGCAACATAACTTGGGGAGAACGTCTTTAGTTTTCTGGTGTTATCTAAAGTTTTCAAGACAGATACATAGTTTGGGGATGCAGAATTCATGTGTGAATTTAAGCCCTGTTACTTTGAGAATGGATTTAAAAATAATGCTGGTATGTGTGTTTATAGGTGAAACTCTGGAGTACCTGTACAGTGTAATTGTTTGAAAAATAAGAGTTTGTTACAACTCAGGCCCATGAGAAGAGAAGCTGATGCAACCATCTCTCCCCTCACTGAATTTTGTCTTTCAGTGCTAGCAAACACAACTGCACAATGTTGCCTAAGCTGTGGACAGATTGACCATAGCTTTGCTAGGTTTAGAGATAACATTTTAGAAGGGAAATTCTCTCAGGCCTTTTGAAGGCCTCTTTTTGTGATTAACAACTATTTAGCTGCAAATAATGATATGAACCATCACACTTCAGTATCTTTAATGCCCATGCTGGTTTTTTTCTGGACTATGTACCCCTGACTGTGAATACACATCTTGCAAATTTTACCATACCCTTTGTATGCTGTAGACTGATTCAGCAAAGGCCATTGGTTAGCCTGAACCCTCTCTGCCATGAATCAAAGCTGTTAAGCTGGTGTATCTATTCCACTTTCAGATTTCTAGCTAGTTATGTCAGGTTATGTAACCAAGATGGCTGAGTTACTCTGCTTTGCAGCATGTTCTGGAGCTTTGCAGTTTTGTTTTCATTAGCACTAGACCAGAAAAAAAACTTCTGCATATTTTGCTGTGAAAATGGTGGCTGGCTGAAGAAAGCTGTGGGTACTGACTGGGTGTGGATTTGAGAGATGCAGATGTAAGTGTTGACTCAGAAAGATCTGAAATAGGATGCTCTGGCTGAGATACAGGAAGGTATTTAATCCGTGTCATTCGAAATCATTTTAAATAAGGAACTTGAACCTGGCTTTCACCCAATGTAGGCTATGTTTTATCTTTTATAGTGTCTGTCTTCCATTTTTGCCCAGCAATCCATATGTGCTATTGAAATAGAAATGTTTTAGCCCCAATGAAATTTCACTGTGGCAGAAATGGTTCTGTTACTGTTTCCTCTTTATTTGTCAGCAGTCCTGCATTCTGTGGGGAATCCTAGCTATAGGAGCACTGTACAACTGATGAGATACTGCAGTCTTTGTTAGGCTGTTACTGCAGTCTGTTTTACAACTTTACAGTAAAGTCTTGCAGTCAGTTTTCTATGCTTAAGTCATGAGTTAGAGACCTCTAAAATATTGAGAATCACAAATGTTTAGGGATGTGTTTGCAAAGAGAGCGAGAGTATGAATATCTGAATTCCTGTTGAAATAATAGTATGGTAGGCTAAAAGGTTTTTCACAAAACTGATATTTAAAAAAAATATTATTTCATATTCTACTTAAAAGGTAAGCAATACTTACAAGTTTGTAAGTGGTGCGTTTGTCTTAAGTGACATATCACTAAGGGCATTTTTTATCTCAAATGCAATGGTTTCCTTCCCCTTTCCAGCTGGGAAAGAGGCTGTCCATGGAAAGAAACTCTGGCATACCTTTTGCGGTCTGCATATTTCTAAAGATCAGTTCACTTATGTTCTGCATAGTGGGAGTGCAGATCCAACCTACAGCGTGACAGATCTAATTATAGTGGGTCTTTCACCTTTCTGTACATTCATTCAAAAACTCACGACATTGTGTTACAGTCAGTAAGGAAAATACTGTCCTGACCACTTATCACATTGATTGGGAAGGTAGTAAGGTTAATACAAGTTTAAATGTGTGAATCCAGGAATCTCACTGTGTATGCTGTCTTCTCTTAATTCTGTAACTTAGAACATAAAAGTGACGTGATTCTGTGATGTCTCCGGTCCAATACACTTCTGAAAATTGTACCCTTAGCTCTCAATATGTCATTATTTAGTTGCAACTTGTTGAGCTTATTCTTACTGGAGGTAGACCCCTCCACATTCACCCGCTTATTCTCTGAAAAATGAGCAGAAAGTTGTGTTTGAATAACCAGTTATCCTTCTGTAGTCCATTAGAGAATTCAATTTTCCTCACTATTGCTATGCTGTTCATTTCCAGTTATACTAGTAGTCAAAATTACAGGTTTACCTTGTCTCCTATGCACAAAATATAAATTGTGTGTCAAATCCATTTGAATCAGTCATGGGTAATGAGTAGCGGGGGAATGGAGTGGTAAGAGGAGTATTCAGGAGCCTGAAAATGCAAGGGGATTTGGTAATCAGGATGTAAAGAATACAAGTCATAGAGTGAGGATAGAAATAGAATTACCTAAAACTTACATGTTTTGATTGGATCTCCTCTGTTTTTATTACTTTTTTTTTTGATATTTGAACCTTGAAAAAGTCGATTTGTCTTATTATCGGTTCATGTGCAACATTGAGACACTTGTCTAACATTGCATACTCAGAAAATCCAATTAGATTAAATTCTTGTTGGCCTGGTCTCCATGCCAGTTCTGCTTTCACCTTTATCTGCTGCAAATAAGCTGGAGTTGAAATAAATATTATTACAGTGAGACCAATGGCATGTACCAGGTGTTTGTACATACAGCAAGGCTGTCTATCACGTTTAGGAATGCTTTCCTTGAAAAATGTAGTGGGTGGCTGCTATAAGCATACAGATTTAGGAGCATGCAGGGAGAGGAAATAGAATGCTACTGGTAAATCCATCCATCAGTAGTGACCCTTTCCCAAATATTTTTTTTAATGATATTTTCTTTCCTAAAACTGGACACCAGCCTTTACTGCAATATGAGGATTTGTGATATTAGATCAAATAATATTATTTCTTTATCTTTTCCTTACTGTTGTCTTTTTGTGCCACAGTTTTTTCCTTCTGCTAGCATTCAGCTACAGCTCAAAAGAAATGGAGAACAGATTATTTTAGTCTAGATTGTGTCAAGTGTTAACTCAAATATTAAACTACTTTGTTCAAAAAAATGATCTCTTTTTATTTCCACAGAAGAGAAGGTATAAACCTTAATTTATTAAAACTTTGTTTTATGCCAAGACAAAGGGAATGTTCACCTTTCTCAACTAATTAGAAGTTTGTTCTTGGATATGTAACATGAGAGACTGTTGAGTGTTGGACTCATTCTGCCGCACTGATTATGTAGAGGATTGTTGGATAAGATGTCAGGAGACAGGGCTGCTGTGCCTTTTTGTAAGGGTTAACGGAGAGTAAAAAATTGTATAATAAGCTAGCTATTATACAGAACTTAATTCCAAGTTGAGATAATGTGACTTTATGATACACTTTACAATTATAAATCTTTTGTATTGAAATACCTATATTTAACACTTAACAGCTAATATTTTATTAAATATAATTTTTAACTTATGCCACATAATGTATATTGCAGCAAGAAAATAACAGCTGAAAACCACTCACAGAGCAAAGTTTCAAGGACATGTGACTCTGGAAAACTCCTATTCCTTACTGAAAATTAGAAAATTCTTTCCATCTGGGTGGAAAGCAAAGGGGAACTGCTTCTGAGAATCCAAGGCTTTTCTACCCCTTGTCTCCTGCATAAGCAGTTTGAGAGACTTACATGTGAAGAACAAGTAAGGATTATTGCCCAAACTACACAATAAAAGTGCTAGTGTAGTTTAGGTGATTCAATAATATATTTCTGAGTGAAGGGAGAGGCTCATATGCATGAAACTGTGTTTCAAACGAAACGTGTTCCCCTGTTGTTCCCATCACCTCCATCCACTTACTTGTGTGTTCTTAGCAAGATCCTTAAGCAAGAAATTATCTTTGTCTGCCAAGCTACAAACTCGTAGACACAGATTAAATGTCATTAACCTCTTTGTCTTTAATGGTAACTCTATATCCACTAACAACTTAAAGCTCTTTAATAAGCAATTTGTATTCTTCTCAATACTGTCACATTTTCAAAAGTGACTTAGGAGCCCTGGAGCAAGATTTTTTCCAATATAAATTTCAAAGAGAGACAAGTCTTTAAGGGTTTTGAAAGTCTTGCTATATCTTTAGATTAAAAAGAACATGGGAAACACTAATTTAAGTCTGTTTTAAAAAGTTAATACAGAGATCCTAAATCACTTGGTTCTTTTCTAAAGTACTATTTTCTTTTTAATATTTGAACTATATTCTTTCTTTCGAAATGAAACACAAATATCTTCTGATTAGCTCATGTTGCTGTTTGAGTATTTTCACTTTTTATAAAGCAAAAAATTCAATAGAATGGTACTCGAAACTTTAAAAAAATGACTGTAAGGGAAGTCAGCTATTGAAAATAGGAGGCAGTTACTGAAATACTGTTGAAAGAGCACTATAAACCGTGAAGTACTTCACAGGAAGAATAATAGGACAAGTTTGTGTTAGGTAATAGAAGCCCAAAGGCAGAAGCTGATGCATTATAAAAGACAGTATTTATGGCTCATTAGATAAAGTCACAATTCAACCCAGTGTTCAAACACATGATGCTGATAGGGAAAAAGGCATGTAATTAATGAGGTTACATAGGAAAAGACAGACAATTAAAAGAAAACTCAGATCTGTCAACTGTGTAAAAGTTTGGCAATGGAAGCATGGGCTCCTTCTTTACCCTGTTTAGAGAGAGTGTGGTGTGTGAAAACCACAGGATGCGCGAGTCATTTCAGAACTGTTCAACATAGTAATGGTAAAGAAACAGTCTCACAGAAGGGTTGATGTTTCTGTTGTTTTTATAGATTTTTCTACCTTGGGTCCCACAGGCCCTGTTGGGCTAAGCACTTTTTATTGTTGTGTGTTTGTAAAATACTCAAAGAACTTCCCATCTAAACAGACAAGATGTTGAAGGGGCCAAGGGGATGCAGCAGAACAGTGGCCAAGCGAGTTGTAAACTTCAGGCTGTAGATAGATCCTCGTGTCAGTTATCTCAGCAACTAGTATATGCTGTTTGCTTTATTTTGTTCCCGTACTGACAGACACAGGCTGCCCGATAAAGGCCTTGCTCTGAGTGCACTGGCTGGGAATTCAAAACTGGTGGGTCCTTTGAGCTTTGAACCTTTGCCTGGGATGTTTAGTGTCTGTTCAGGAGAAGTGAGGGAAAATGCATTGTTCTATATAGGAAGTCCTGGAAAAAAAACTATTTTCTGGCTGCTGCACTTAATATCAAGTATTTATTAACACTGCAGTCTTACTCTTTTTCGTGACTGTCATGTTTGTGCTTCTTGCTGAGGTTATTTTTGAACATTAATTGGCAGTTAAAGTAACCTTGTCCAATGCTCTTTTGCTGCTTCTTTTCCCTTGGTTGCTTTTCTTTTCTCATTCTCTACCCTTCTAATAAATATTTCAAATTCAGTTGCTGCTTTTTATTGCACTTTGGTCACAGAAGACAAAGAACTTGGCTTAATCTGCACTCTGGAAGGTAGATAAGCAGAAAAAATAGGAGCAGAGAATTCCTGGGTCAATGGCCTTGGGAATAATGGCACAAATACAATGCTGCAAAAACTCTTCTATAACTCTAACTTCAGTCAAGCTGCAGTGGTGAATTTTGATTTCTTTGGCAATGTATACATTTATATTAAAAAAGACAACAGAAGTATCAGAGAAAGGATGGAGAAGGGAATTGTGATGTAGTGCAAAAGAGGATACAATGAGGATTACTTCTCTTTTCAACATACTTTTTTAGACCTGTTTAACATTTTGAAGTCATTTTAGCCTTTTGGTGATTGGTACCTTGTTAGATAATTAAGAAATGAGGCTCACAGATGTATTTGGTATTTTAGAAAAGGATAAAAATGTATGCATGGAGGGGTGGGAGTTGGGGAATGGGTAAATTTGGTGTTTATTGCTCCAGTGTAGGATTCAGAAGCAGGTGGTGTGCAGGGATACAATGCTAGGAGCATAGTGCTCTTATTGCAATAGAGCGCTGTGCTGCCACCAATGCAAAGCAACATTAAAATACCCTTATTTCAAATCTTCCTGAACTTCCTTTTAATCTTCCTAAATAAGTATCTCTACATTCTCCAACACAATCACTCTTTTCAGTAATACAAACACAATTATTTGACTAGCCTTATTAAATGCAGTGACTTTATCCTTCACCCCTCAGCTCACATTCCTGTTTCCTCAAATGCATTTTTACCTGAAGAACATCAAACAAACATTACACCCTCACAATCTCCAGACCAATGGTCAATCTTTATTTTTTTAATTGACTTTTTATTTCTCAGATTTGTATTTTTCACATGTTTTTGGATCAGGAAATGTATTTGCACTGTAATATCTGCATAAATTAGGTGATTTTAAATTACAATTTTATTTTATAAGTTCATGCAAGTCCTATAAAAATGCAGTCCTTATGCCTGATAGCTTTTAGAATTTCATAAAAATACTTGGATGCAATTCCTGTAACTCTCAAAGAATAATTATGAGTTATTGGAAAGCACAATACACTAAGAAGAATGATACCAAAAATCACTAAACAATAGCTCCAGATATATTTAATAAGGTCATATTGCTCTGATTATCATCTCATATGTTATATCTCTAATGTGAAACACACACCAAACATTTCTGTCCCGTGCAGAAACTGTGATTGTCTTTGGTTCCTGTGTAAAGGAAGGACAATCCCTCCTGTTAGAAAAATTCTGGAGTATGTTACTGAACTAATTCATGTAATAGTCAAGAAATGGTAATGATACATATATGCAAATTAATAAAAACCAGAAAAAAATATAATTGCTGTTCAGTGTTTTGGAGGTACATGGACATTCAATGAACTTACAGTGGCACAGAGAATTTTCTAACTTAATTTGTGTCTTGTGCACTCCGCTGCAGGCATTTTATGGCTTCAAAGGACCAAGTCGTTTTAAAGTGGCATTGAGACTCAAATACTATTGATGTTATAGTCATGTGCTGCTTTCTTGCATCGATAATTATAGTGTATTTACTTTAATCAGACTGGTTTGATGAGGCTGGTAGTGGGGAGGTTAGTGGTGATGAATGATCATTCAAGGTCCCTTAAAATTACAAAATTTTAAAAAGACCAATTATTTTCTCAGAGTTCTATTTTGTCAGGAAATTTTATAGGCTGAAAACGTACAGGTTAAAACCATGTGTCAACTGAGATGTGCAACCATGAGCAGAATGTTTGTCTCCATTTTTATGCAGGTTTTTCTTGGTAGGCTTCTGTTCAGAGGCGGAAGGTACAAAACCAGTCGTGCTCAGTGACAATGCCAAAGGAACTCTATCCTCTGCAAGAAGTCAAAAGGTTCGTCCTAGAGCAGACAGTTGAACTGACTCCTAGATGGAAGTAATTCTTGGTTTAATCTTCCTAGTAGGTAGACTACAGCTTTCTTTGAATGGATTTTATTATGTAGACTACATCCCAAAAGGCGATGGGAGAGAGGTATGTGTATAAACTATGTGTACTCACACAAAATGAATTTGTTCTTGATCTCTCTCAAGTACCATACTTTGCCCTGAATCTAGACACATGCATCCTAGGTTGCAAAATACATGAACCCTGAAGATAAATCTTGTTCTCCAGCTAATTACTCTTAGATGAAATATATTATCTAACTTGCTCCGTATCCCTGAATCCAAATCCAATCTGCAAACTCAGGAGCTGGGACTCTCCTATTGCCTATTCAAATTTGAAACCCTTGCTGCACTACTAGCACAACTTTCTACAGCCAGAGTAGCACTTAATCTCTTCGGATGTGCAGGTACTGTTCAATTCAGGCTTCCAGTTTTCCAGAAGTAGCTTTGTGAGTCAGTTCTCATCATACTTTTATGTGAATTGAACAAATAGAGCAAAAAGAGAAAAGAAGACCCTTAGTGAAGTCAGTGGTCTAGCTGTGGATGTAGGACTCTAAGATATCCTTGTGTTATAATGCAAGTCACTTCCTGGGGATCATCTGATATTTGTCATTTTCAAGCGAAGTAAAAGACTGTATTTCCAGCATGATCTCTCGTGAGTCAGTTGGTAGCACCTCATGGTGATAGGTTACATAGACAGAATTTTCTTTCATGCTTTGATGAGAAGAGGAATCAAGACACTACTTGTGTCGGGCAGAAACATTGATATTGCCTTGAATGGTTGCAGTATGCTGCAAAAAGGAATTTTGTGCTGTGAAATAAGGGGGGAATCCTCTGGATAGCACCATTATCAACTGTGTGTGATTCAATTGAGATCACTGGTGTAGTATAATGGAAAGCTTGGTATGGTACAATTATGTGTAAATAAACTCAATATGCTGTGACATGAATGATCACTCAGTGACAGAGCTATAACTGGGAAAGTGATTAGGCTGCTTTGCAGTTGTGAACAAAGGCTGGCAAAAGCTATGAGAATGAAGGCAAAGGCTTTGAGTATGAAAATAGAAAATAGTGTAAAAGTGTAAGTGTAAGAGAAGAAAATACCAAGATACAATAAAAAGAATTTTGCTTCAAAGGAAACATTTAAAAAATGACTGCTGCACTTCAGCATGATTAATGAAATCACAACATTCTATAGAGTAACAAGTGATGCTGGAATAACAGAAACTTGTTTGACATATCGTCTAAGACATAAAACATTGCCATGAGTCTAGTTACATTAATTATAGGATTAAATATCCTCATATAGATATCTTCTACCTAAATCTTTTAACATAGCTTGAAAGAAATTTTATCTAAAGAGCATTTTTCAGTTTCTCTAAGAAAAAATATTTGGTTGTTTTAAGAGAAGAAATTTGGCCTTTTATTATTCTCTAATGTCAGATTTTCTGGGGTTTTTTTGTTTGTTTTTTTGGGGGAGATTTTCTGTTTTTTTTTTTTCTTAAATGCAAATTAGAATTTTTTAAAAAATGTGTTCATGGTTTTCTGTGCTTTCAGTCTGATAATATATCGACACTGTAAGGCATAAAGATGAACATCTGTAAGAGTGTAACCAACCCTCTAAGAGGTTTGGAATGAAATATGACATGCTTGTTAGGATGAGTTTGTGATCAGTCCCGGACACAGAGGCAGGGTTCTCCTTCTCTCTGTAATATGTTCCTCTGAACTTTGTTTAATCATGGTTAAATTCTGATTTTGGTAAATAAATTATTAGTTCAGACTTGGAGTTCTTCTTTACCACCTAGACAACACAACCTACTTTTATACAGTCACTTAATTTTGCTTAGGTTCTGTTCCAGTTCAGATTTCGAGAAGAAGGTTCATTATTCCAGACTTTCTGAATCTAAAAGATGGTGCCTTGTTTTACAGGGTCTACCCTGAAGTTTTTAACTGCATTGCTAAATCATGTTAATACGGCTAGATATCAGGAAGACTTCAGTCAGACAGTGGACAAATTATTTCTGCTTTGCTTGCAATTGCAATTCTACCTTTTTTTGGTCTTCATTTTCATTTCCATCTTTGCAAATTCTCAGGTTTAATTTTACCACTGTCACTTGCAGACTGTAGTAATGGATTTCCTAGGCAGATACACAAAAGGTAATAAAGATACTGCTGCGAACTGTATTTTGAGAACATCGTTCGTCTTTTGTGTTTTTAATTTTCAATCTATATATGCAGGACAACAAAGTTATTTTTATTTCACAGTTTCTTGTCTCTTCTGACAGCTGCAATAATTTGATAATATAATTAAGGAAGAAAGATTCTACAGGCAGCCTGAAATGATGGTAAACATTTTTAACTCCTGCTGAAAGAGAAAAGAACAATGGCATGCTATGAAAAGCAAAAATTCCATAAGCAAGATTGTCTTCCGAGAGGAAAAATTCACTGAAGTATACAAGTTTGAAGGCAATCTGCTAGCCTCCTGTGCTTAATTCCGGAAGTAAGAGGCCAAGAAGAGCACACTGATCTGGTCATCAGTATCTGGAAAAGATCCTCTGTATTCTGTGTCTCTTAACTGAAGAGCACAGTGTTCTATAGTAATGAACAGGTACTTGAAGAAAAGTGGTTTCAAGTCACCCTCACACCCAAAAAGGAGCTTCAGAGCATTAGTTTCTTAGGCATGTCCTTGTGAAATGGGGACAGCAATCATTTCTTGTTTCTTGTGTATCTGTACAGATTGTTAGCTCTTTCTGCTTGTATTTTATCACCGTTTGATGATAGCTTTTTTCTTGTCTTTCTTTTCCCATGACTTAAAAGAAGGTTTTCCACACTGTATTTGTGTGTGTTGCAGCAGAAATGGAGATGATAGCAGGGGACAGCCAATGCTATATTTTGCATAGTCATGTATTTAAAACCTAGGCATAGCAGCTTGATACTTTGCTAGTATTCCAGTCCAAACAAGGTCTAATACAGGCAAATGGTAAATGTGTGCATTGCTAGCATTAGGATCTGTTTGACAATAAAAAAAAGAAGTGTGTTTGTTTTAAAAGCATAATGCTGTCTTTAAAGGCTCTACATACAGTATTCAGGTATCATACAGTAACTAAGTTGGTTGTAGTTTCTCACTTGTAACTCTGTGGGTAGATATAGGAAAAGTGTGTTTTGGATTGTTGACAGTGTCCTTCCTTATTAAAAGCAGTGAATTACAGTTTAGAGTGTGCTTATGAGTTCTCATCTTTCTAGAATCTTCAAGAGAAAAAAAAAATACTTACTTGCAAATAGACATCATTAAATGTATAAATATGGTATACAGCCACCAATAACAGCTCTTGAAATTCTCATTTTTCACTGTTCTTCAAAATGCTTACTAAGAATTGATCTAATGCCCACAGCAATTTTTCCAATGACCATTGTATCAGGCTGTGACAAAATCACTAGTCTCCATTAGGAGAATATTGCTAGCTTATTATTATAATTGCTGATCTCTAGTCTTCTCTTTTATTTTATGCTCTGTGCTCTTGGAATTTTTGTCTAAAATTAACTATTGAGTGATAGTAAACATATGTAACACTCTGAACACTTAATCAGGTCTTTAAGGGGCAAATCAGTTAAACTTCTTAGATTACACCAGCAGTGATTTGGATTAGCTTCAAAAAAGGCCATGTAGCATACCATTGTTGTTTCTAGCGTACAATTTTTTCTAATGGCAAACATGGACCATAGACTTCTAAATGAAGGACCTCAGACAGCTGGCAGTTAGCATGTCTTACTGGCATAAAATCACTGCTGATAATGATTTGGAATAGTTTACTTAAGCTAAGCAACTGAAGTTGGTTTACAAGGCTGCTCTAATGTAAATGTTTTCACAGAAAGTTTGATTTCTTTGTTTTCTTACTTGATATGGTCAAACATATTGTGAAGTTAATAGTTTTCTGACAATATTCATTTCCCAAGCACTAGAAAAAAACTTTCTATAGGAAGTCGCAAAAGACTGTTAAATATCATCTTTTAGTTGATGTTTATTCATGTGCTCAGAAATGTCTGTCCTAGATAGTGATGATTTTTTTGGTGTAGCACTCCCATAAATCCTGTCTTACTCTATTTCTCTCTGTTCTATGGTTCTCTGATCTCTAAGAAGGCAATAGTAGTTGTTATCCAAAATTCTCAAGTCCGTATTATCACCTTCACTTTTTAATCCACACATTAATCTACAGGGTGCTGAAAACACTTAATTAACTTTGAATAAAAGCCTTGCAGTTACTATGCTCTAATCATCTCTTTCTTAAGCAACAAGGCGTGATTTATAAAATAATAATTTATAGCTAACATGGTTTAAGCGCAAGGTCAAAAGCCAAGTGTCATCGACAGTGCCATGGCTGAATTATTACATCGTCATTCAAACTCTGAAGCCACTTGTGTGCTCATAATATGATTATTAAAAAGAAGGAAAAGCATATTCATCAATGTAATTAGTTTCTTTTTTAAGACAGAACACACATGGAAATACACATTCTACTACATCCTCTTGCACTATGGAAATAAAGTTTATTTCTGTTTCTGAAGATTAAATTATACCATGCTTGAGGAATTTCTGCATTTCTGGAAATCATCAACTCACATGGTTACTTTCCGTTTAGACAGGGTTTGTTCAGCTATTTCTAATAAGAAAGAATGAGATAGGAAAAGATTCAGAATTTGAACAAAGAATGAAAATTCATGAAAGCATCATAAATTTTGAATTTAAGTAGTGACTCAGTAGTAGTAATAAGTAGATAGGCCCAAGGACAACAAAACAACAAGGTGCATGGTTATTTCAGACAAATATTTAAGAAAAGCTACATATGAATAGGCATGGACCTCTGTGTTACAAATGTTTTTTCAAACTGCTGGTTAGAAATACTTCAGTGGTTCTTACCAAAGCTGTTCAAGAAGTGACAAATTCCTTTGTAGGACTGAGAGAATAGAAAATTCTTACTCATCTCATTCTAAACTTTATCCCTTTTGTCATTAACTTAAGCAGGCCATCTAGATTTGCTTTGAAATGACATCCATGTCATTGCACTGCTCCTTCTGTGAGAGCAAATGCCCTTTTTGTTAAGAGACTTCAGACATTTCAAAAAGTTCCTTGAAACACATTGTGTATTTCTTTCGGCCCAATATGTTTTCTTCTGTTTCTTTCTTGATTAAATTAGGAAACTGTCTTCTACTGGTGTGATTTCTCTTTATGGCTCTGAAGTGTTTCTTTTGATTCATTGGTCCAGGTGCTAATAGCAAGAAGCTTTGAGTTGTTGCACCTTCTTTATGCATCCTGAGCTAGATTCTGTTCCCCCAGCGGTGAATGAAAATTTAGTCATCCTCCCTTTGATTTAAGGAGTAGTGAATCTCCTGTGCAGGTGCTTTTGCTGAAGGGTTCAAAACGTTTTTCAAACCATTCCAAGGAAGCTAAGATTCCTCCTCCTGTTTGAAAGAGGTATTAACTCAGTCCTACTTCAGGAAGAGGGTGAAAAATAAATGTAGGGAATATCGGTGGATTTTCTTTTTTACTTGGTACAATAGCTATCAAGTGTCAACTTCAAGCTGACCTTTGTTAAAACAAGGGTGTGTCTGGTGGAGATTTTTAAAACAACTAAAAGAAAGAAGAACTACAGATTCTAGAAAATGTGAAGGAAGAAAGGTCTCCAGCAAATTTATGACCTTAGAGCATTTGATGATGGCCATTGGTGCATAGGGTCTTGAACATCTTTTAAATTAAAAGATGGTGGAATATCTTAACTGGAAAGTTTTCGTCTTGCAATTGTATTTGAGTAATGACTGCACTGATGACAAAGCAAGCACATGGGTATAAATGACAAGTGACTTTTCTGCAGTCAGTGAAATTAGTTTTGTGTTTGGTTTGTAATTAGAAGTGGACTCCTTGACATGTGCATGTGTGTACATAAGATTATCTGTAGGGGAGGTACTAGCCTAAGTGATACAGATATTTAGACTTCAGGTGCTGTGGTTAACATGCATCATTTGTAGTCAAACTGATCAGAAGAAAGAAAATCCTTGCCACATTGGTTTCACTGAAACTGTGATTTCACTTTAAAGATTTTAGTTGCCAATAAAGGTGAAACAAGTAGAAAGTGTTCTAATTTCAGTGTACAAGGAGGAGGGAGAGAAGGAGGTTATTAAGGAATTCTTAATAATTCTTAGAAATTACATATTTGGTAAAGTGGTAAGGATCTTTACTCTATTAAGAAACCCCTGACAAAGAAGAAAAAGAGATGATGAAAGAGAGTGTAGATGAAAGAGGCTAGAACAGGAGTTCTTGAAGTAGGAGATCTCTATTTCGGTCAAGACTACTCATGAAACTAATTCATGATGTATGACTTTGATCAAAAGTTTTCCTTTTGTGACATGTTTGCTTCTTATATAAATTTCTGTCCCTTTATAAAAGTGCTGAGAGATAAATATTACCAATCTAGGTTATTAATTTTAAGTAAGGTAAAAGTAGAACAGGAACAAAAAAAAAATGTTTTTGACTTAACTGAAACTGCTCGGAAAAATCATGCATGTAAACTGAATGCACGGGAGCTCTAAATTTGAAATGTGGTAATTGTATAATCACAATGCAAATCTTCTAAAGGGAAAATAATCTCCATTTTTCATTTAAGCAATGTACTATATAAAGGACCTCTCTCTTATCTGGTGGCCTTTTCACAATGAAGTAATGAAACAGAACCTCCATGTAAGAAATATAAATGTGTTAAGAGTTGAAGATACGTGCATTTCAGATCTTTCCAAAGGCTCTATTTATGCTTGTACTTCTTCCTATCTCACTAGCACTACCATCCTTTTTTATTAACAGATCTTTCCTGAAATACGTCGTGGTACCTAATCCTTGTTGAATTGCATACCCTAGGCGTGCTCTCAAGATTTCAGGGTGTGTGAGGAAGAAAAGAGTGAAGTTAGGTTCAATGCTAGTTATGCTGGCATCAAGTTGATCCTCTATGGACCAGCTGCTTGCTGAGAAGTTCCTAGAGCATAGTGGTTTCTGGCTGTGTACCCGATATATTTGGAACTGGAAGAAACTTTTGAAATACGATGAATAACAGAATGTGGTTTAGGCAGATGCAACAGTAGCTTTTCACTGTGGATGTGCTCCCAAGGAAGGTGTAAGAGGGCAGGCCACAAAGTTCACAGGAGGCAGGACAGATACCCTCTAACAGGACAGACACTTCCCATCACGTAAATTAATAGAAGCACGTGGTTTTAAGAGCAAAATGCAGTGTCAGTGTGAAGTGGACCTACGATGAAGCTGCTAGCAGATGTGAAAAAAATTAATACTGCTTTATGCATTTTTCGTTTGTATCCTCTATGGATTTGGCTTTTGAAGATTTGTATCTCAACCACCCAGGTCTTCGGATATGTACCTGCTTTTAAGAAGCACAAAATCTAAGTAAAATGACATGATATTTCTCTTCAGGGGTACAACAGCCATTAAGTTTGAGAGGATTAGAACTGTAGGGTTTAATTTGGGCCCCATTGCTTTAGTGTTTAAGGTTCCCCTCTCCTCCCAGCATTTGCCCATGCTAAATTCTGGTCCGCATGGAGTTCAAAGGACCTGTATTAGTGTGATGTTGTTCAGAATGCATTGGAAATGATAGCTTGAGCTAAAAAGTAAAAACAAACAAATAAAAAAAAAGAAATGGGAACTAAAGGATGTGATGTAAAGCAAAACAAAATCCACAAAGAGAAGCACTTCAGATATTGCTATCTAATTAGTCTATCTTTTTATTCCTTCATTTTTGACACTGTGGGTGTCAGTAGCTTAATGTACAGCTAAGCATTCAACACTTTATTTTCTGCTTTGTTTTATACATGGCCATTGGACAGATAGTCCCAAAGGGTTCCTTTTTATTATGGATTATTCCCAGTGAACACCCTGGCTATAAGCACATGATGACAGCAAGGTCATTGTAAAATGGCTTTTTTTTCCCTTTGAAGTAGAGCTCTAACACCAAGAATAACTTTTATGAGGCCTTGTGGGAATCTTGTTCTTTATGAAACTCAGTGATTTTGTTCAGAGGCTGGAATAAATGTTCCTGTGAACTTTTTAAAAATAAAAGAAGGGAGGAAAAGGAATGAGAGTATTTGCAGCTCTAAGGGTCAAGTATTCCATTACATGTAGTTTACTGGATTCCCTGCCCTAGCTTTCACCCTAAACTAAGGTTAGACATGCCTAGGGACTGCTCTGTAGAGCAGGAATTAACTGATACTCTGTACCAGCAAGGAATTATCTAGTAGTATATCATGTTTCAGCCATTTTCTATGTCATGTTGTAAGTGATGAAGGCAGAGTTTTTTTTTTTTTTTTAATACATGAAAAGAGTGGAGTGAGTGCCATAATCCTGCCCTAATTGATTTCAGTTTGTGAGATAATGCTGAAGAGCTGAACAACAAACAAAGGCTAGGTAATTAGCCTCTTACTATTTCAAACTATAACTTCTTTTAGAGTTCCGAGTTATTAAGTAAAACTTTCCTCTTGCCCAGGCCTTTATGCTTATAAAGGCACAGAAGCAGAGATCCTAAGCCACTGTGCGGCTTCTGGATCTGGTATGAAGTAGTTTCAGAAAGACCTGTGGTCCCAAGTATGTGGAATGCATGAGGATATCCAAGTCCTCAGTCGTGCCCCTAACAGCAGTCATGAACTGTAGTTATACGTAGTCCCTCCATATATTATCCAACCTTTCCCTCAAATCCATCTAGTTTTTCCCAGAACTGAATACTTTTTTTTGGTGGCATGCACTGAAATTCTGTTTCCCTTTTGTCTTACACAGCTGAGCTCCTAATAAAGCCCTTTCATAGTAATGGAGAATTTTCTGATGGTAGGTGAAACAAATCAATCTGAATCTGAGTCCTTACTGCCCTCCCATCCCTGTGATTCACCAAAAGGAGGAGAATCCAAGTAAAATATGTCAGAAAAGAAAGCCATGGGTTACATGAGAGCAATGCAAGAAGGGCATTTGAGATCAGTGTGGCAGAAGGGAGAGATGTGCAGGGAAGATACAGCGATTTCATTGTCATGCAGCTTATCAGCTATCCTCTATCATCATCTGCCTGAATGGAATTTTATCCTCCTAGCCCCTCCCCATGCTATGTGAACATATGAAAGCCCTAAAGAAGTGAAGGGACAATACAGAAACGAAAAGAAATCTAATCTCTCAAAAACAGGTTTCAATTTTTCCTAGCATTCACAAATAGTAATTGCAATACAAAGCTAGCAAAACCAGTATTAGACTTTGAAAAGCACTCTTCAGAAAAATAAATGCAGAAATGTTTAGTTACAGGACTATAAGACTTTGTCTCCTGATTATGTAACACATGGAAAAAAATACAAGGAAAGAGGTGGGAGGAAAAAAGCCTCTTATACTGAAAAACTTTTGGACTTCTTGTCATGCTAACCTTTTTTCTGGCACTGGTGAAAAATAAAATATTTGCTGAGCTGAGGAACATCACAGAGTTCAATGCTGAAAGAATTTGCTGACAAGTCACACAGTTTCAGGGCTGCAAAGGTAGGATGGTTAAACACCCAGTGGAGCCTATTTTCAGAATCCACAGTTATTCATGGGTTTGCATTTTCAGGGGAGATCTTAAAAAGGAGGGAAGGCAGACAGAAGAGAGAATGTTAACACTATCTACCAGAAAATTTAGAGTTTTATTTTTAGTTTCCTTTTTAAGAGAAGGATTTGTTCTTTTGTTTTTAAATAGAAAACAAACAGCGTGGATTACTGTCTATGAAAGGCACTGACAGTGGTTACGGCTGAGACAGACCACCAGTCACTCATTAGGTGCTGAGAGTCAGTCATGATGTCTCTCAACCCTGTTTTTCTCCTTGCAGAAATTCTGACTTAGAAATTTTGTCCTGAGAACAGACACTTCTCTCTCATCTTATTTTACAAGCTGGTTAACAAGGCAGTTAACAGCATGATGGTACAGTTAGGAATGCAGTTTGTGTTGTGTTCATGGTGGTGACCGTTGTTGCACTTATCACTTCCAGGACTGATTCCCTCTGTTCACTCAGAGATGTATAGCAGCAAGGCAGTTTTCCTGGCTGCAGCCTTGGTTATGTCCCATTGAAGCTGATGTATTTTAATGCCACACTGAAAGTTAAACATGTGCTTAAAAGTCTGAGGATCAATGTGTTTCAAGCCATCAATTCTGAGAGAGGCCCTTAAATCAGATGTAGGTTTTTTTGTCATCTTGTTCACTAGGTGTAAGATTAAGAATACGGATTTCACTAGTTATTTGAAGCGTGTACTGCTGAGCAGCTGGTGTTTGTGCCATGCATTAGCTATATAAGAGCAGCTCTCTATCTGGAAGTTGCTCTATCACGAGCTTTTGGAAGGGAAAACGTGCTTTACATTGTATTCATTGACATACATATGAGAGAGAAGTTTGGCTGTGAAGCTTTGCACAGGAGACACACAGAAGTTTAATCCTGTAGATTTCATTACTGCTGTGATAAGGCAAAACTGCTCTCCGCATCAGCTGCTAATAAACGCTGCTGCAGGCCTTTAGGTGATGCATCATTGGGCACCCTCTGCATCTTCATATTTGTGAGTTGATGAGGCCCTAATTCATTGAGTCCTCAAGAGAGGGAGCCACTGGTGCAGAAAGTGACTAAATTCTGCTGCTTGCTTGACAGCACCAATCTTGCTAATCTCCTCTGTTGTTGGAGGAGAAGAGGAACACAGGCACAGTGAAGGAAGATCATAAACTATGTTATTCTTATGCTAGAAACAAAGTTTTGGGTGCTCTAAAATATGTGGCATATTTTTGCAATTTTTCTAACAAAAGTGGGAGTTTGCAATGATGTATTTACTTTTGTAATAGGACTTGCACTTTGCAAGAATGAATCAGTCATGTGCATGTATTTCCTCAATGGCTAATTCAGTGTATGAGAGACATTTTAGGTTCATGCTGCTTTAAAGGTAGCCTGTGAGACAGATATGTTTCTATAATTTCTACAGAGCTTCTGAAGAGAATCTTCCAATATTTTTGTTCATTGCTTATAATTTTTTTCTCTATTGTGCCTATTTCTATATATATTTTATGTGGGTTAATCTTTTTAATGTAAATACTTTTGATATTTACATATAGAGAAGTACCTACATAGAGTTCTACACTGTTATTCACTCTTGCCGTATCAGTCTCACAGTATGTGATTTGGGTAATGCAAGTGGACATGGTATTCAAGGTGCAAGCATGAGTGTTACTGTTCTCAATAATAATAGCAACATTGCCCTATTCTACAATGTTTAAACCTTTCCTGAAAACTCTTTGTTGGTATTCAACCTCCTTGGGGCAACATTTACAAACCAACCATCCCAATCTAAGTTAATATACAGTGAAATTACACCCTGTGCTTATATTGGATATGAAATGTACAGCTATAGATTATACTGAAATCGTATCAAGAGAAGTTTTTGCTCTTAATGGGAATGTTGTTGGCCTTTGACCCAATTTGAGATTTGGAAATCACTTCCCTATGAAGCACTGTAGTTATTACCATACTTTGGGTTTTAATTGAAACGCTTTTAACAACAATAATATTATCAGAAGGGTGTAATGTGTGCTTCATTAGAAATTCCATCCAGAGATCATGGCAGTTGCACTAAAAATGTATCTTAATAATCTCTTCATCACAAGAAATCTCTTTCATATGCTGTCACTTGTTTAAAATGGTCTTTTTCCACACAGCTTTTAGATACTCTCTGATATAAAATTGTTCCTTGTTTTCATTAAGTGCAAACATAATATTCTCTTTTGGTAAACTATTATTACAATTGAAACAATTTTTTTTAATCAGTTGGTGCATTTGATTTACCAAAGGTTGCGTGCTTAGAATTACTTTACATTTTAATTAGAGCTGCAGCAATCTGTTAGCTAGCACTGAACTCTGATGAACACGAGTCTCTAGGCATGTTTGGAAAAGCTCATGAATTCTCTGCCATTCGCCTAATGAGCTGTCGGAAAGGTTCCATCAATAGTGTCAAAAAATTTGTTTAAGGACCCTCCAGACGTGTTCAAGAAGCTTGAATGAGCAAGGGCTAATACAAAATGAGTGCCATTAGGCTAAATATTTCTGGAAAGGTCCTTTGCTGCTGATATAAGGAGAATTAAAGGTCATGCTTGCATTTGCTTTTGAGGGGATGTTTTTGAAATATGGATTGTAGAACTTGGCTATTGATAGTTTGAGTGTTATCTCTGGAAAGGACAATATGAAGGTATATCTGATTATCTCCTTCTCTGCCACAATACAATGGTGGATAGGGTCTTTTCTATTCTTCACTAACCACAGCACAGGGATTTGAGGAGTACCTAAAAACCCAAACTTCTCTGTGGGGTTCTTTGAATCCCACAACTGTTGCATGGAACAGAATTGTGATAGACAGTAGTCTTTTAATGGATCTGCAAGTCAGTGGAAATCTAGTACCCATAGCATTTCCACAGTGTCACACATAAGATTGTGAAAGAGGAATACCGTTTTTGACAGTTTCTGCTCTAAAGGAACTGAAAGGCTCAAGGTGATGATCTCTTCACATGTTACTGGCCTACTATTCATCTGGGAATTCATAGAGGGACAATAAATCCTCTGTATTATTCACAGTGTGAGGGTTATGGCATAGCATCCTTTTGGAGCTTATAGGGTATGTGAATATCACTGTACAGAATATATTCTCAGGAAGATGTGGTAGAGTAATCTGCTGTTAGTAATAGCCCTGTAAATCATTTATGACTAAAACTTGTTGACTAGCTAATACCTTGAGTTAAAAAAATAGGCATCTGTGCTCTAACCATATGTCAGTAGTCTCACTGCTGTCATTGACAGAAATATTCCAAGTTTGTAAGAAGAAACATATGTATAAATATTTAAAAGTGGAAGAGCGTGCACAGGAATATTTACTTCTGATGAAGCAGTGAATAAAATAGAAGCTCCTTACAAGCCAAGACACAGTGCCCAAATTGATTCCAGGAAACCCCAAATCACACTAAAGCTATTGGGTTCTAATTTTTTTCTCCTTTATTATTAGCAGTTGAATCTTGGTCTGCAATGCAATGAACACTCAATGAGATATTTTTGATTTGAGAAATAAAAGATGATTTGTTAAACTACCTCGTTTTAAGTCTTGCTTTACTAGCTAGCAATACAAAGTTTCAAAGACAAAGGACAGCAACTTAGGTTTGCTTCTTATCTGCAACATAAACCGCTATTAAAATTCATTTTTAAATAATGTACCAACATTATAGGCAGTTCTGAAACCAATACATTACACTGAAGGCTGAAAGGAAAGACTAGATGTTGCAGAATCTGTTACGTTATGTGCATTGCCAGCATCATTTCCGTAAATGACACACATACGTTTTCCTTCTGGCTGATCTGCTATTTGCAATTAAAAAAAAAAAGGCGGGGGGATGACTGGTTGACTCAAGTTTTCTAGTCGAATCACAAATGAAGTAAAACTTCTTGTTGAGGACTATGGTGTGAAGTTCCCCTTTCCTTACAGAAGTAATGCAGAGACTGTAGTAACAAGGTCCATGTTCAAATTTTTGGCAAATCCTAGGTAATCCGCATCAAAATTCTAATAGGTGATTGAGAAATATTAAATGTGCTTTGGATAGGAAGTAGGTACGACTGGAACAGCTTAGTAGGTACTGAGGCTTTATCTGGGAGAGAAACCCAGAGATTACTGTTTAGATGTGGAATACTTGCAATGTTACCATACACCTGGATTCAAATTAAGTATGTGATTAAATCTCTGATTTATGAGAGCCAAGATGTTAAAAAGCCAAGCTTTTGTGTGTGTGCTGCACTGTAAACATCTCATAGAAGATGTTTTACAGAAGACTTACAGAGAAGAGAAGATTTTCATACCTGAAAAGAGGTTTTAGCGAGGTGGGTGTTGGTCTCTTCCCCCAAGTAACAAGTGATAGGACAAGAGGAAACAGTGTCAAGTTGCGCCAGGGGAGGTTTAGATTGGACATTAGGAAAGATTTCTTCACCAAAAGGGTTATCAAGCACTGGAATAGGCTGCCCAGGGAAGTGGTTGAGTCGCTGTCCCTGGAGGTATTTAAAAGACATGTAGACGTGGCGCTTAGGGACATGGTTTAGTGGTGGACTTGGCAGCGTTAGGTTTACGGTTGGACTTGATGAACTTAAGGGTCTTTTCCAACCAAAATGATTCTGTGATTCTGTGCTTCATGAGCACAGGTCTTTCTCAGGTATCTACATTCTATTTGTGCCGATGAAAACATTCCCAACAGTATACATCTAGGAACAGTTAAAAATGCTGAAGTGGATAACAGATGCATGTCAAGAAGATTCTTTAGACCTTTGTGCCATTTACTTTATTGTCTCGTTGGTACAGTGATGCGTCCATACTGAAAGCTATATGGATATGTATAAACTATCTGTTTAGTTTCCAAATGTAAATAGTTTAATAACTCTTCATGAGATTTGATTCACAATAAAAAGGGATTTCTTTTCTTCACTCTTCTTAAACGCAAAGCACAGATTTTCTCTCAGATTCAGCTAGCACAGCTTTCTTATGGGTTGACAGCATTGTTTCAATTAAGCAGAAGAAACTATTGTTTCATTAAATATGTCATCTACATATAAAATTACCATCCCCAAATCTGTAATGAATAATTGCCTTCCTTTTAATTAAAAATGGGGGAATTTCAGAGCACATTATTTACACTACAGAATTTGATGAAAGTCTATTGTTGGCTAGTGATTATGGCTAGCTGTCTGTGTCATAACTACATCCATACAGCATTAACATGCATCATTCCTGTCATACTAATCAATTGACTATTCTATGGAGTAACAGTACTATGGATACACAGATATCCAAGCTGCCCAGTGTGCTGTCTGCACATATTTTGTATGCACATATACACAGAAAAGAAGACTTTTGTTACGCAGTTTTTATCATTAAGAAGAATAAAATTCACCACAAAGAAATGCATTGGGCATTGATGCAACTTGTATGTCTTAGATCAAAATTTTTCATGTTACTGTCTGTGTCTGCTGTCTGAGGAGGAGGGTGAGAAGATTGCTCAAAGGCAGGTTTCTGAAGTGTCAAGAATATCATCTAAATATGAAGGATAAACAATATTGGCTGTTACCAGATGGATAGGCTGGTCCATGACCTGCCTGACCTTTTTGAAGAGATGATTAGCACCCCGCCCCGGGAGTATATCATTAAAATGGTTCTTAAAGTAGTTGTCACCATGTATTTAGTGGGTTTAACAAAACAATTAAGGATGTAGATCACTCAAGCTGGTGATAGCTTTTCTGCTCTTAACAAGCCATGGTTTGCCACTGGCTAGCATATTTGAAATTGAATTTCATTTAACTATGGAATACGTTGTAATATGTATGGCTTGTTGGAAATAAGCTTCAATATAAACACATTTTTTCACTTTAAAAGGTACTTGAATGCTAACATTCTTTGCTCTAAAAAGTACAATGGCAACCTCTTGCCTGTAATTACAGTTTGTATACATGCAAGGCACAAAAATTTCCTCTTTAATACGTATGGAAATACCGACTAGGAAGTCAGGTATATTAGCCTTCCACAAATTATATTATCTTTAGTAGTCGTTTCTGTTTTGCTTTGTTGCTTTTTCCAGGAAGATGTAAAGATTTCTTTTTTCTTTGATGTATCACTGTCATTTAGATCAATGTGATGAATTACTTTAATTTCAATAAGTGTATGTATTTGGACCTGTTGCAGAGCACCAGAATATGTAACTGTATTATTTTTTAAATGATCATCTGAACCATTGGGTAATTACCTTACCCTACCCTTTAGGAAAACCAGTGTAAGAGTTCTCTTTGATTTTCTGTCTACGATACCCACATGCGTATGTATACAAAATGGTAGAATGGGAATACTGAACTCCAATAAAGAGTTGGTGATTTAGAGTGTAGTTGTAGTCCTTTGCTAGTAAGTGTGAAATACTGCATGCAGGACAATTGAGTGACAGTCCCATAGCCTCTTGGGTATCCTTCGGATAGTCTGCTGTGCTCCATTTAGACTACATAATGTTTCTAAAGTGTTTGCTGATTTTACTAATGAATGTTCATCAGCACTCATGTCATGGCACTGATTAATCTTCATCCAATTTTATATTTTGCAGAGGAAAACAGCATTACCTGCTGACTTTAACGGCCTGACCATCCCCTCAGATATGAAAACCAAATTGAAGTACTGTGCATGGATTACCTCGTACAGTTTCACTGCTCATAGCAGGTACAGAAACCTTATTCACAGAGCACTGGGAGATCCAAAAGAGGGTTTTAAAGGAGATGTAAAGACAGAGGAGTAAGAAAGAGGGAACGTAATGTTAACAGTAAAAGCGATTACAGGTATACTGTGGAATATTTCAACTACAATGTGGTTTTAAGGAAAATAAAACCTCTATTCCTTCCTTCTCCATTTCTTTTTCCTAAGTGGTGCTGGTTGAGATACTATCCTTGCAAAGTAATTTCATTAATAATGTGGGGGTGGTGTGGTGGTATTTGTTTGTTTGTTAATGTAAAGACTAAAAATTATGAGCACAGACCGTGCAGGAAGGTTACATAAAACTGAAAACTGACTTATACAGTATGAGAGTACCTGTGCTGGATTACACCAAAGATGAGTCTAATTCAGTGTTCTGTCTCTGAGAGTCACCCTTCTCAGTGTCTCTGAGAAGATGTAAAAGATTAGGGAATGTCAGCCACTTCCCAGACAGGCTAGAAACTGCAAATTGTTCTATGGAACCTATGAATGTATAATTACAAAAAGACAATCTGTAGAGGAGAAAAGGAGAAATTATAAACTTCACTAGATGAGCTATTCAAAGTGAATAACTACAGCAATGTGGTAGCTTCTTAAAGCCAAGGTACAAGTCATTGTTAAGAAGAATATCGTAATGTCAGTGGTTTCTGACCACAGAAGTGGCAGTTGAGGAGGGCTAATTGTAATGGATATGTCTGCATATCAAGGTGAGGTCAACTTGGAGCCATCACCAAAAAAGCATACCCCCCTAAAAATAAAAATCTAGACATGGATAAAGCATGTCATCTGGAGTACAGAGACATACTGTAGTATATCATCAGGAATATCCTGACTGCTAATGGAGTAGCTGTTTGGATACATGGCAAGCAAGAAATGAAACATTCTGTGCTGTCACTTGCTCCAGAGATTTGATTTCTTGGACAGTGAATGAGCCAGCCAAAAAAAAAATGAGGCTGCTAGAGCTTACAGACCAGAGGGTTTTTTTGGTGGCTAAAGTAAAACCCTCTAGTTTTAGATGCAAAGCTGCTGCTGTTTTCCAGAGGGAACACATGTAATATGCAACACATCTACAGTTTCTACTTAGGTCAGGGATGCTACTTTCTATGAAAAAGATGTCTAGGTTTTATCTTATTTCAGTGCTAATTATTGACAGGTGAAGTGTTTGTTAAAAAACAACAAAAAGATGTTTTTCTCCTAACAGAGGCTTTCAGACATAGAATGGCATTTTCTAATGCAGTCCTGAAGTAAATCAAAGATTAAGATGGGAGAACAACCCATTTTCTCTAGTTCCTATTCCATTTTTTTTTTTTTTAGATCTGTGCTCCTATTTACATGACAGAATAGTGGTCATACTGCCCATCTTCCTTTCTGAACACCCCTAAAAACACTGTTGCATCTAACCCACAAAGTCTATCAGAAAGAAAAAAAATGGTGTTTGTTAAGCAACTAAAAGTAGCCTTTGGGGTTAAATAACATGTCTCTGTATCACAAGTAAGCCAGATTGTAACAGGGGAACTTAATATGTCCAAATAATTGCAGGTTTGTAGTCTACTGTAATATTCCAGTAGTATCTGCCTCTAGAAGAGCAGATAATACAGTTGGTAAATACTGACAAGCCAGTTATGCTCACCATAATAGACATGGGTTGTCAGCCATTGCCTTACTATAAACATAAAGGGAAAAGAATTTTATTTTTTTAAAAAATATTTAAAAGGTGAGGGGACTTGCAGCTGGCAGATGGCAGTATAGCACTTGGATATGTCAGACATTTTTATTATCCATTGTACAGAACAAGTGTGGTATGCTTAAAAAAGAGAAAATACCAACCCAAGATTATTTAGGTACCAACTCTCCATGCCTTGAATTCTGGTGAGAGTGCCTATTGCCTTTAATAGGATAAGGCTTTAAGAAGGTGTTTGGTTTTTATTGACTATTGTAAAGTGCTCATCTGAGTGTTCTGATAACCCTCATGGACTCATGAACACAACTGGTAGATATTCCTAAGGAGCCTAATGGCTTAAATAAGTGGTAACTGATAAAATGATCTGTTCTTCAAACAGCTTTCTCTTAAATTCCTGACATTCAGCTGTAACTATTGTTTACTCATTTTAGGAAACTAAAGAGTATAATCTATACTTAATGACATTGTTACTGCAGTTATAATTTTCAAAGCACAGCAAATTAATGTAGTGAATATCTTATCTCACTACTGAAAGCTTTCGTCAGAAAAAAAATCAGCTTTCTTGACAGAGATGATCATCTTGATTACAGACACAGAGTCTGAATATGCCTCTGTTATAATGTCTTTAATATATTTTCATATGTTTTGTAGGCATCGCTTATGTCAAAACGTCTTCTGGTGTTGTTACAGTGTCCTTTTTTTTTTTCTTTTTCCTTGAATTTCTTAGGACTGTATTCCCCTTAAGATGGTTCTTACATTATTTTGCATAGCTTTTTTACTTTCTTTCCAAGGTATCATTATCTTTTCTGGTTTTCCTCAGACTAATGGGAGTCTGATGGAAACTTTGGTAAATGAATTTTCTTAACCAGATGTGTCATGTTTGAGTTTAATAAACCCAAGGGGAATTTTTTGCCTGTGAGTTTGTCTAATCGCTTTTTGAACCTAGTTAAACTGTTGATAACCTGCACCACTCGTGAGGCAATTAATTCCAACATTTAACTACAGTAAGTGTGATTAAGTTCCACCATTTCTTTATTTTGGATGTGCCATCTGAGATTTTCATTTAGCTATTTCACATTGTTACTTATGAAGACATCTATCATATGCCTCTGCAGTAATTTCTTTTTCACTCTAGAAAGTCCTTGTTCTCCCTTTCTATAGCTGTGATTGCAGGCATACTGCAGGTCTGTACAGAACCATCATAAGGATTCTGTTTGTTTTTCTGTTCCTTTCCTGAAATACTTGATTCATTGGGTTTTTAAGCACTACTGGGTATTTTTTGAGTTACAGCTATTTCCTCTTTACTGAGTTTATCGCTGCCTATGTGCAGTTAGGACTCTCTTGCCCTTCAGTGCATTACTTTTAATTTTTATCACCATTCAGGTTCATCTGCTATTTTGTCACCTGACTGCTCAGTACTCAGAGGTCCTTTTGCAGTTTTTTCTGTCAACCCTTATTTTTAGTACTCTGAATACTTCAGTTTCATCAGTGAATGCTATCACACCTTCATATACCTCTTTTTCTACATCTTTCATGTTTGATGCTTTCTCCATTTTAAGTACAGTTTTGTTTAAACAGTTATAAATTTCAAAACTTAGAAACAAACATCAGCACTCATGGAGCTGCTGGAATACAAGCAGTCTGCTCAGGGCAAACCCCCTCTCTTGTTCAAGTACAGCATGGTTATGTAATGTTGGACAACCTTTTCTGAGGGTCCTATCAAGTATTTAGGCTCATATTCTCAAGACTTCTAGCTCTCACTCAAGTCATAAACTGTGTAATGAAGAAATGTGAAGCATTTATAAATACAGTACTAGTTGTTGCCAATTCTTAAGTACTGCGGGGCGTGGAGGATAGTTACTGATTGGTGAAAATGGGAACACTGCAGCCTGAATGCTGGAAGATGCTTAGCTATTTATCTCCCATAAGGCTTTGCTGATTAGGCCTTCTAGTTTGCTCTTTCTTTGTGTAAGTTACTGTGAAGCTAAGGAATAACTTCAAAGTTTCTTGATTTCTGCTTGATATCACAAGCAAATGTAGCTAAATAGCTCCCAAATAAGTAGTGCTTACTAACTAAATAGAATATTTGAGCTGCCATCACTGAGGAATTTTATTTCATTCTTCACTGACAAGTCTAGCAAATTTTATTTGGCACTTTTGACAGTATGTAATGTGTAGGCAACATGTGCTGTGTTTGTAAGAGATGCACCACATCATATGAAATATTACCTGTCATTAGAGTCTCCATCAGTCACATCTGACTGGCATAAGTCAAATAGAACAAATTCCCATTTTTAGAATAGGAATTGTTTTGGCAAGCATGCCATCACGTAAACATACTGTGTTGGGAAAAAAAAAATACACCAAGCATTTGAAACAACATGCATAAAACTGCAAATAAAACTGACAATAAATGTCAGTATAACAAAGCGTATAGCTTATGTTCTTGCAGAATCCTTTAATATAAGCTGATGTGACTTACAGTGAAAAAAAGGTTACTGTTAAATATGAATAGTGGAACACAAACAAAAACAACACCAAAACTTAGAGCCAGTTTGGCAGCTGATGTTAATATTTCTTATGTAATAGTACATGGTACACAAGTATGAATCTTCTCTTCTTGGTTGTGTGGTGATTCTCATGAGTAAGGTAAACAGCTTTCTGTTTTCCAGGCTTTTCAGATGACACACTGTAGGTTTTAGCTGCGCTTCACATGTCAGATTCTGATATTTTTGGGAAATACTATTTTAGTAACAGCTCCAGCTAAGAAAGGATAACTTGTTCATGTGATTCAGAATAAAATGTGTTCTCAGAGAACTCTGAATGTTGAATCTTGTATGCCATGTTATTTGAGCAAAAAGCCTGTCGCATCTATGAGATATGAATGTCCGCATAACTTCAAAATTCACCTACCTAGATTTTTTTTTTGTTGTTGAGGACTAAGTGGGAGATCTTGCCTTTCATGGACAACAAGTAATGGCTTTTTTTCAGAGCAGAGGAAATGTTTGCTTTTTTTTGCCAGCACAGGTAGACATTCTTCATCTATATATATCAACAAGTCAGAGTATTTCAGAATGAAGTTGTAAATTTACTCATCTGTATTTTGTATGGAGGTAGCCAGTAGTTTACATCCTCATAGATCTTCCCCTGTCATGACCATTTTGATATCATGAATCTTTTGATATCGTGAATTCTGTGTGAGTTACTGGTATTTCTGTATTTTCGCAAAGGAGATATCTTACTGTAATATTTGATCAAAGAACGAATGACATTGTTATTGAACAGTTTTCAGCTATGGCAAAATAATTTGTTTGTCACAAAGACTGAAGTTCACTGCCAGTTATTTACACAGAATGTAAAACACCATGAACCACCTTAGTATTGGTGCAAGTGGTTTTGCATAAAACCGCTTGGGGGAATGATTCTCTACTGTAAACACGTAGAGCTGTAGCTGTAATCAGCATATATGAAGAGTTCTTCTATACAGATGAATAAATTTTGAGTACAAGGCTAGACTTCAAATAGGATTGGTGTGTTTACTGTAAATGTAAATAGTATGGCAGGCATTTACATGTTTATTGAGCTATTCATTAAAAAGTTGAAAATGTGGAAGCACTGACAGCTGACTTTTATTATTGCCATGCATTTATGCATATGGAAGTCAAAATCAACAGAAAATTATTGTAATGGAAATGACATTTAATGCCATACAAAAACATTTGTAGGAATAATTTTATAAAAGGAAAATATGAACTGAAATTGTGACTTGCTGGATAACATTAAAAGAAATGAGAAACATTTAAAAATCAATGCTATTTTATGCACTAAAGTATTTATATTACCAATGATAAAGACCAACTTTTTGCTATCAAAATAGTGGTGTTAACTAGTGCATACTGATTCATGAAAGACTGTTTTAAAAAACTTGTGAAATTCCAATACATCAAACCACAATGGAAGCCTAATTAAAAAAAAAAACAACAACTAAACCAAAAAACAGTGCCTGGCATATCATGTAATTGAGCCATTAATTTCAAGATGGCAATAAAAGATTCAATGCATGGTAGCATGTCTTAGGATTACATTATTAAATGCATTGTTTTATAGCCTCTACTATGTAGAAAATAAAATATTAGTGTATATGTAAGCACTTCAATATGTTGGTTTAGGATATGGATCCAGAGTGCAACGAAATCTTTGGAAAGACCTCTATTTATGTGAAAATTGAGCCTGGATTTTGAAGAGACTACTCACTAACTGAAAACATGGAGATTTTGGAGACTTTTCTGAAAGAAAAAAAAAGCAGTTTCCTTTTTGGGCTGTTTCTTTTTTTTCTAAAATCTTGTCTTTGTTAATGTGAGTAGGCAGTGAAGTAAAGATGCAGGTCCACAGTAGCAGTGTTTGACTTGGATCTCACAGTGGTTTATAAGGTGATTTTTTTGAGCAAAATGTCCAGCATAGTTCTTCCAAAGCTGATACAGTCACAGGGTTAATAATTGAAAACCATTAACCCTAATAGTTGTAGCAGTGGAAGAAAAAATCATTTGTGATCACAGCACGCTCCTACATGGATTGACTGTCCAAAAAGGAAAAAAAGATATTCAGAGGAAAAAGAAACATATAGTACCTTGGTTCTGTTACAAAATCAATTTAGTAATCAGGTAATTGAGCCAAAACATACAGGAAAGTAATAAGCTTTTAAAAAACTTGGCTTTCCTGTCAAAGTAGTGAAAGGACTTGGGGATATGCCCTTTCTGGGAGATAAATTTAGTTTGGCTGCAGGTAGGTATGTGGCTTCCGAAAATTATATAGTTCTCTTCTGGTAGCTTGCTTGAGCTCACTTCTGCTTTTGGTTGTAGAGAAAAGCAAGACTGACTAGTTAGAACCAAACAGAGGAATGCTTTAAAATGTTCTCTAATGCCTTGCCCTACATAAAGAGAGGCACAGGTGCACAGAAGAGCACAACGTTCAGAGAAAAGTTGTTGGGCAATTTAAAGTAGCTGCATCACTAAAATGTCAGTATTTTTTAATGCTGTAAGAGAGTAAATTTGAAAGTGATTTCAAAGCTAGCAGGATAAATCGCTGGTTCCACAGATTCTCTCATGCAATTACTAGGACAAGATGTGAAAGTGGAGGAAGATGTGAAGGAATAAATATACATGACATTACAGAAAGTAATAGCAGCTGTAACTGGGGGCAGAAGCAGAGAGTAATGATCTGGAATCTTTTAAAGAAACGGTTGGTTGCTACAGGTATTTTCTTTAAGTGGTTTAACTAAGCAACTTATTTAGCCAGCGTTATGACAAACTGAGCTACAACAATGTTCAAAATTCTTCGTATATGCAGTGAGATGTTTTTGGATAGTGGTCCAAAACTATTAAATTACCTATGCGTTACCCTTTTAAAAAGCAGCACAAGAAGCAACTCTTAAGATATTTCTTGCTGTCCCTATGTGGACTGCTGACAATGTAGTGAAAGCCTGTTTATTCTTTGTGCTGTGAGTCCACATGCCTGCAGGTAGCTTGAGCCTAGGTAGTACAGGTCAGCCCCAGGAAAGGAGGTTGCTATCAATTGCAAAATCTGCAGAAGGAAAACCCTTGAATTCAGAAAGCTGCAAGAAAGTGGGACCTGGATGTACCTGTTCTTTTCTTTCATACATCCTCATGTCTCCCCTATCCTGTCACAGCTCTGTATACATCAGAGGTTTGAGCATCTGGGTCTAATAAGAAAAGTTGTTTGGCCTACAAAGATTTTTTTCTTTGATCTCTGTAGTGCATGCTGTCGACAAAACAGATAATTAAGTGGTAAAGTCATTGAGTTACTCCTGCGAACTCAGGTTCTTGCACTAAGTCGAAAGGGTACAGGGATAGGAAGTGCACTACTGTTTCAGCTTCTGGGCATAAAGTGAAGACCATCCATGTGAGGCCCCAGCATGAGCTATACACCACCACAGTGGGATTTACTGGTGTTTATAAAGAAATAGTTACCCAAGTTCTCTTTTTATAATCCGCATTGAAAGCTCTTGTAATATAATAAACAGAAGAAAAAGAATTGCTTAGGTCAAAAAGCGAAGTTGAAAAGAGCCAATCTGACAACTACTCCATGAAACTACACCTAGATACAGGTACCAGAGAGATAAAGAACAAGCATCAATAGTATGTCAAGCACATCTGTGCCCTGTTTGAACCATACATCCATCCCCTGAAGCTAAAGCTCCATGGGAACTTTTACAGAAGGATAGAATTTGGCTGAAAGCCTGAATGTAGATGATGCCACAAGTTCCATTCAGTTTAATGAGCATTCTAATTTATTGAGTCCACCTGCACAATGAAGTAAAAGCACTATGTAATAAATTGAGTCTGAGTTCCCCTTTCACAGGGTTTAAATTCAACACGGCAATACATTTTCCAGAGTATCCTTTATGGTCAAAAGAGGAAAAAACACAGATTTAGCCGTTTAAAATGGCCAACATAAGAAAAACACCCTACTTTTGTGTCTATAGATTTTGGTTTTTTTTGATCTATAAATCAATTTAACCGAATGAATACTTGATGTGCAGCAGGTAGGTAATTAACTGACTCCGTAATATAATCGTTGTTAAAATAGTCTATGCATGTGTAATATCAGTGGCAGTTAAAAAAAAAAGACTCTTTTTAATAAATTTCAATATATTAGCATAAAATATTAAGAAGCTTGTGATTTTTTTTCCCAACTGTTGATCTTACTTTTTTTCATTACCTACTATCAGTTGATAAATATGTTGGGAATTTAGCAGGATTTGGTTTCATAGCAGAGTTAAGGTTATGTTACAATTTTGGACTTTTTGCCCTACATGACTAATAAAATTGCCTTAATGGATTTTCATGTCTTCAAGCAGCATACAGAGTAAGAACTCACTTCTCTTATAATGACAGTATGAAAGGTTGCTAAAGTGGCTGCTTTTGATCTCAGACAGGATCAGAGTAATCAATACTATACTATTACTATCATTTGCAGATTTTGCCAAGCTAAAGCATTCATCATAAATCCAGTGTACTTGAACCCCATAAAATTCATATACAGAGAGGTCCTTCATGTCTGAATCATGCATCAGGCCACATCTGATGCTTTGGTTGGTTGAAAAACCAACCTTGTCTGTATCTGGTAGCATTGCCTTTCATTCCAGTGTGGAACTGAGAAGCATCTAGAAATGGCATGATAGATTTAGCTGCTGAATGGCAGGACAACAAGAAAGTGGATACTCCATAGGATTCAGTCATTTTCTGTCAAGTTAAAGCAGCGAAGTAGTTCAGAGGAAACTAAAGATACGTGTACACTTCAGAGTTCAGGAGAGCTTTTGACCATGAGATAGAGATGAAACAGTTAATAGAGAATACACAGCAGATCTATATCATTCAGCACTGGCAGCCCAAGTATAGATGCAAGCTGATAGCAGTGTGATAAGCTCGATGATATAAAGCTGCACATCACTCAACTGGAGTACTCCAGCTGGAAAACAGTACTCTGTTGACATGTAGCAGGAAGCAAAGACTGCTGCTCAAACAGTGCTGGTTTTGGATCTCAGGTAGCTCTTCCACATTTGCCAGCTTGATTGTTAGAGGCCTTGATGTTGGTAAACAGCTTTATCAGATGTTTGTGCTAAGCTAAAAAGAAATAATGCTGAATTTGGTGAAATGGCACATTTTATTGCTTGGTTGCAGAGACAGCAAAATGGAAAATGCCCCCAAACCATTTTAGATTGTTTCACAGAAAGGGATGAATACAATACTGGTAGGGGGTTAGCAGCAAAGGCCTTTCAGGGTCAAGAAAGACTTGAGATCAAATAACTGAAGTAGCCTTGTATATGTCCGTTTAGGACATTTTTATGGAACAGAGTATCAGCCAGGTCACTGATAAACAATTTAAAAAAAGTCAGTTCTTATATTGAGCATTAGACTAAATAATTGATTTGGAGTTTCCAGAAACAAGATGTGTTTTTCATATGAACCCTGAAACAGTCCTTGTGTAAGAGAAGTTTTGCAATGTGAACAAAACTGGTGGGGTTTTAGATATATCTTATAAGCTGGTGTGTCTCACATTTTCATAGCAGAAAATTAGAGGTGACACTAGTCATCAGTATATGTGAGTGCCAGTTTTTCAAAAATTACGTTACAGATACTAAGTCTGTAATGAATATCATCTTGCTGTTAGATTACGCTACTATTCGTTGCTACTGATACGTGTCAGAGATGAGCTGGTTGTAATGCTTCATTGCAAACATTGAAAGTGCTGTTGGATGGTGGGCAGTTGCCTGGCATGAAATTTTACCTGGTTTTATATAAAACAATCATTCACAGTGTCAACAAATGAATAAGTCTTTGTGTATAGTAAAGATAACAGTTTTATTACATCCTGGCTCAGATGGAAATTTTAAAGCTACAGTTCTGTTCCTTAGTCTAGAATATATACATGTTTTCCAAATACGGTAGAAGCAATCAGTTTAAGATAATGTGTTTTAATTATTTGCCATTGAAAGCCTACAAAACATTAATATATTATTAACATTTCACTGGTTATTGTCTGCATATAAAAATTGTTGGAAAAGTAGTGAGCCAAATAATGTTTTCACTTACAAAAATAAAAGCTTATTACAACTTGCATTTTATTTTATGACTTGTGTTGCATAGTACTAAAAGGAGCAACTAGAGAGTATGAGAATTAAATGAGGTATGGTATGTTAGTCTTTCATATGTCTGGACACATTTATTTGTTTAACTAATAAATAATAGTATCCAATCTCACAGGTCTTTGGTCTGTATTAACGAAAAATACAAACTACATACATTTCAAAAAGTTACTGTCTTGCTTCTAAAATAGATCAATGATTGTGCATATGCCTTAAATGGAAATAACCAGACTCCTCAATTCATGTTTTCTTCTAGCAAGTCTATGCATTTGTTGTCATTTATGGCAGATGAGGGTAAAGGGAATTCTGTGTCAGGCTTTTGTTAAAAGTGCTGGCAGTTCATTGATTGTTGTCATTAAGGAATCAGGGCGTGCCTCTATCTGCTGACACCCTATAATTTATGAGTGTCAGGCCTTTAAGAAAGGATGTGCTACTTCATCTGATTTTATAACCTAACTTAAGATTCACACACATTAAAATTAGCAGAAAAATTAAACTGTTGTTCTTGCTGAGGATTGTGCCCGCCAATTAGCTCTCAAATGGAGCTTGCTGGGCAGATTTTGAATTTTCTATGTTAATTTGGCTGATGCTGGCTGGCTGTCGCTTGCCATGCTGCTGCTTTTGCCGTTTCTTGATGTTTTAACTTGTCTCTTTAAGACAGCCTCATCTCCCTAATAAATCCTCATTCTCTGCTGAGACATCTTCACACTTCGTTGCTTGGTTGAGTTTCATTTCCATGTGCCTTTCCTTTCCTAGTTGGTGAGTCTCTGTACTGTAGTTGAGAAGTTCAATGTGAGCAAACTTATCATTTCCATAGGCACTTTAATTTTATTGATTTGTTGTAAGTGATTAGCATAAGCATCTGATTCTTCCATTCTTCCGCTAGTGCTTAACTTTAGGCACATGAATAATCATGTGTCAATATAGGTAAAATACAGATTAAATGTTGTCTGTATAACGTTTACTTTAAAAGGTTGTGAATGTGGCAGATTTGTGAAAAGTGTGGATAAATAGGTCAAGTAACCACAAATGCAATAAATCAGATCACATAAAGCATATCTGTGGGGGAGGACGGAATTAGCTCTTCCCATAATTACTAGGGAAGTCCTCAGCATCTGCTCCATATTAAGATCCCAGAAGCCTTTAGGCAGCAATAAAGTTACTTATTATGGCAGATTGAGTCTGACTTGCTTATTGTATTTCAGACATTAAAATGATGTTTGAGTATTACATCTGCCTGTCTATTGACGGCTATTAAAAATAAGGTTCATGTTTAATTGCCTGAAATACTTAAGTGTTCTTTAATTGTAGATTCATATGGTAGAGAAAAAAAAGAGGGAAAAAAAAAAGAAGAAATTACCTAAACATGACTTAGACTGCAACTAGGTAAAGTTCTGGGCTTCAGAGATCCAGCTTTTATTTCTGACTCTGGTGGTGGGCTGTTGTCTGACTGGGGACAGCCACATTATCCTACTCAATCAGGTAGCTTATATTAGGGTAATGAACTCCTTTCTCTTCAATCCTAACCTTGATGAATCAGGAACTCTCACTGTACCCCCCACAAAGGCAGATGTCTAGGCACAGTTGGGGAACAGATGATGTTCATGAGGGGGTAATGATGGGAAGACAGCAAATAGAAAAGGGTATGTGAGGATATGGGTACCACAGGTGCCAAGGGTAGGCAATCAGAAGGGAGTAGGAATAGGAAAGCAGTTGTGAATTTGGAAAAAGAAGTAAAAAGAGGCTAAAGGCTTTAATCTTATATTCTCTGTTCTCTTTTCCCTTTTTGTCCTCTGATTGCACCTGCAGTAATTGTAATGAAGAACCTCAGGGCAAGTTTAAAGAAAAGTTAATTCAGCTGCATGTTCACAGGAAATGGCTAGCATCATTTCAGGTTAGTTTACGTAGATTCCCATCTACTAGGGATGCTTATAGTGATACTTAGGTAACAGTGAGAATGTATGGCAGCTCGATAAATGCTGCATGTGGTTGGTGAACCCGTGGATAAGGTACAGTTGCCAAGAAACATATTCTCAGTTGCTGCTTACGTATATTAACTCCGTAATTGATGTCAGACTCTCATTTGCTTTCCTCTGGTGATATTAGTAGGCTTTCTGTCCCCAGCAAAATCAGCAGGTGATGGAACAAAGTCCGTTACAATGTGATTTTTGCTTTAAGCTGCACATTAATCAATGCTTTCATCTGCCATGCATCTCCTTTGGCAAAGATGTAAGGGGGCAGTAGAGGAGGGTTTCACTAAGGACGGATTGTGAATGGGCACATCTCATTCTGTAGCGTTTTGCATAAGATCTACACTCAGCCTTTGAATTCTGACAATTGCTGATGTCTACAATTTACTCCATACCGTCATCTGTGTGTGGAAATAACAGATAACAGAATTACAGCCGCCTGAAACTATACACAAATGTTCCTCACACCTGAAGGTGTTTGTCAATTAGGGAATGGAGGACTTTGCTAAAGATAATTGCAAAATCAACTACAAGAGCAGCATTGGTGTCAGTATGAGATAGCAATACTGCAGGACTCGTCAGGAATGTCTCACTGCATCTACACACTGCATTTTAATTAAATTTGGTTTTGAAAAATACATTTAATGCCTTAAAAGAATTATCTGCAATTGTTGCTTTATTCAACATGAAAAGGAATCAGAAAACCTTATGTCTGGGTCAAAGTGATATAGTCACATTAAATATCATTTTACAAAATGTTATCTGATTAGTCCTCTTTTAATTAATATGTGAGGTTTTTTAACTTCTCAAAAATTATTTTCTGACTCAGTTTCCTCCCTTTGCTTTTGTCTGTGTGCATCCCTCCCTGCTGCTGTGTCTGATTGTTAGAGCTATTCCAGACAATTTTCCTTCTGTAGTTTTGGAGAGTATTACTAAGGTGATCTTTCTGAAGAGTTTCCTGTAGAGCGTGTGCTGAGAATGGTACTCATGCTGGCTGTGCACAAAGCAGATGTTAAAGGTACCAGATATATATTAAAGAATAAATAAATATTAAATGATCTGTAGTACTTCTTTTGAAAAGTAACTTGGTGGATTACGTGTAACTGTACAGAACACATTTCAGGTGTCCCCATCAATGCATTGAAAGATACAGGTTTCTGTTGCCTTGAAATGGCTAGGGTAAACAATGAACATTGTTTACTTAGTTTGCATTTGTATAATTAATATACTTCAGCTTTTTATCCATTAAATGTAAAGTTCTTGGATGGAGATGTTTGCCAGCTAGTTATACTGATTATTTCAATCCTGGGAAGCCAGATATTTTTAGGGTTTTTCTAATAAATGCATTGGAGTCATCACCATTGAACAGAATGTTCAAAATGTTTTTACTTTAGGTACAATCACTCTTACGAACTCACAGAAATTGTTACAGTTTGTTAATAACAAAGCAGATCTTCCTGTCTGTTGTGGTTTAACCCCACCCAGCAACTCAGCACCACGCAGCCGCTCAGTCACTTCCCCCCCACCCAGTGGGACTGGGGAGAGAATCAGAAAAAAAAGGTAAAGCTCATGGCTTGAGAGAAGAACAGTTTAATAGAACAGAAAGGAAGAAACTAGGATTGGAATACACAAAACAAGTGATGCACAGTCCAATTGCTCACCGCTCACTGACCGATGCCTGAGCAGCGCTCCTCCCCCATTGTACTCCCCCAGTTTATATACTGGGCATGATGTCTCACGGTATGGAATACCCCTTGGGCCAGTTTGGGTCAGCTGTCCTGGCTGTGTCCCCTCCCAACTTTCCTGTACCCCGCCAACCTTCTTGCTGGCTGGGCACGAGAAGCTGAAAAGTCCTTGACTTGGTCTAAACACTCCTTAGCAACAACTGAAAACATCAGGGTGTTATCAACATTCTTCTCATACTAAACCCAAAACACAGCACTGTACCAGCTACTAGGAAGACAATTAACTCTATCCCAGCCAAAACCAGGACACTGTCTTGCCTGTGTGAATTGTTTTCCAACAGGTATCTTTTCAAAACCATTTGTTGTTTTGCTTTTTTTTTTCATTTTTTATGATTTTTTGTTTATTATGAGTTAGACCCAAAATGTAATGTGATAGTACTTCTTAATATAATTTAAGTGCTTTTATTTTTAGGGATTCAATAAAAGTTGCTTCCTTGAACTGAACATTTACTACTTCTAATGAATTTGGAGGATACTTCCTGACCTCTACTTACTATTTGCCTGCAAAATAAAAGGTAATTCTCTTGATTCCAATATCTTAATAGGATGCACTTGGAGATTAAAGTGGAAGTATATTTTTTAATACTAGAAACTGACTCTGGTATTTGTATGATTTATCTATATAGCTTTTGAATAATCTTTAGTATTACGAAAACTGCTGTCTGTATATGTTCATAAAAGACTGTCAGATTAACACTTGTCTTGTCAGACTCAAGATAATTTGCACCATTAGAATGCATTCATGCCCTACTCATTTAATCTTAGGACAGTTGATTATTTGCCTGAACTGAAAGAAGAGGAGAGGAAAAAAAAAAAAGCAGTCTTTTTTCTTTTTCCCTAAAGAGAGGAAAAAATGGAGTAGGCAGGGCTAACAAGACGTTTCCTAGAATCACGTAGGGAGGGCATGAAGCAAGTACACAGAAAATATGAAACAGATTACATGAAGTTGTGTCCTTCTGTAGCAGGAGGTATTCTTACGGATTTTATCTTGTAAGAAAAAAATTAATGATTTACTCATAAACCCTGTGCAATGTTTTTCATTGTACCTCCATTTCGTGTACTGACTGCCACATGAGGACAAATCAAAGTTCCATATAGCACAGTATTCATCATGTTGAAACTTATTTATCATCCTTCTTGCAGAGTCAAAGCAGAAAACTCAAACTTGAAGTAAGATCATGGTGAAAGATAGGCTGAAACAGAAAGACTCCAGAGAAAGGTGCAAGGGCTGCTGGAAGGAGAGTTCCCAGAAGGTGTTGCTAAGCAAAAGGTTTATGTTCCAGCAATGCCAGCACAGTACCAAGCTTAAAATATCCATGCATAAAGGAACTGAATCTCCTAACAACAGTGTCTGACAGAGGGTGTTTGTTTGGGTTCCGTCACGTAAGCAGTGACTTCAGTTTTCTTACCAAGAGGAAGTCAGTGTTCTCTTTCTGTCCAGGGTCTTCATGTTGGCATAAGACCAAGCTATTTTTGCTTGTGTGTACTTATTGGGACATACAAGTTACAATTCTTGTGTTAATTTTTTTTCTCCTTCCATGCCATTTAATAACTAGAAAGAAAAAATTCTTCAGTCTTAGCGACAGGAAAAATATCTCCTTACTTGGAGCATTCCTGGTCAGCTGGGAAACTCTCCCAAGCCTGGTTGAAGTATCCCATATAAATATGGCATATGTGATCATGCTGCCTTTCTGTGTGTATGCATGTATGCTGGTGTGTGTAAGCAAAGGAAAAAAATACTGGCTTTCAGCTGACCAAAAGAAAGTGCTTTAGTATCAGTGACTTGGAGATAGGGATGTTAATGTTGCAGGAGCCTGGAAGATGGAGAATCACAATTGGAAAATGAGGTGGATAATAATAGCATTTCAAAGCCATTCAGTGCACTACTTAAGAAACTTTCTATTGGTAATGATTTCTTTACAAATGGTTTTATCCTTTGAATCCTGTAAATATTGTCTGTACCATAAATCAGTATCACCTGGGAAGCAAAAAGTTTTTGTTATAACCTGTAATGACCTAGTTTTGTAGGAATGGTGACTCTTAGCTTTTAGATTTCTGGGTTTTTTTTCTGTTTGTCCTCTTAGTGTCCCTGTCTATCTTAGTGTCCCTGTCTTAGTGTCCCTGTCTATCATTGCTTCACACAGGATTCACCAAGAGGAGTGTATCCCAAAGTTGTGGTGAGTTGGGGAAGAGTGTTTCCTCTGATCTCTGTACTTGTTGTAAAGATAAGTGCTGCAAGAAATTGTACCAGTCAGATCTGTCAGTGGCTATGAGTAAATAGATGATAATTCTGTCAGTTCTTACCAACACCTTCATTGATCTCCCATATTACTAGTCTTTTACGCTCTTGTAAAAGAGATAGCTGAATTGTGCATTGGTTGGTTCACAATTATGGCAGATTTTTTTTCTTCTCCAGAATATATTTATTCAGTTTCAATTAAGGGCAAGACTTTGATTTCCTTTCTCAGTGCTATGCCACTTTCTTGCAAAATGTGTTATGTGATATAGAATAGACTATTTCAGTTGTAAGGGACTTACAGCGATCATCTAGTCCAACTGCCTGACCAATTCAGGGCTGACCAAGTTAAAACATGGTATGTTATTAAGGGCATTGTCCAACTGCTTCTTAAACACTGACAGGCTTGGGGCATTGACCACCTCTCTAGGAAGCCTGTTCCAGTGTTTGACCACCCTCTTGGTAAAGAAATGAAATTATATTCTTATAATGTCTGAATTATTTGAAGAAAAAGAAGAGAAAAAAGACAAAAAGCTGTGATACCATGCGTATGACTAATATGTGCCCAGTGGGTAGAGCAGTGGGTAGGGATTCAGGTGGCCCAAGTCATGTTTTGAGATTTTTGCCATTAGTTTGCCTTGTAACCTCAAGAAAGTTCTCTCATTTGTCTGTCTCTATTTCTTTCCCAGCAGTTTCTCTTCTCTAGTTAAAGGTGTCTTTGACAAAGGGATTGGCTCTTATATTGTGCAGTAATGGGAATAATTATGTTAATATCTCTAGCCATTATTATAAACTAAATAACATCTAGCGGATTTTTTTGAGCCTTGAAAGCCTGTTGGAAGGGTCCTTCAAATAGTTAACGGAAGTCTTGTGAATCTGTATCTTGCTGAGATTTTAGGCAACACTTAAACAGCAACATAGTTTTTTAATTACAGCATAATTATAACATAGTTCTGTCCAGGAATCTCAGTCTAAACCCCTTGTTGCACAGTGAGTTCTGCATGTACTGAGCAATCTGTCCATCAAGTTCCTGTATATATCTCATGAGGTGTTCTAAGAAACCGGTGCTAGCATGAAGGTACTTCTTTAGTTCTAAACCAGATTTGTTAATGTGCCACACTAATGCTTACCTGGTTTTCATTAGCAATTTTGTTTTGCTTGTCACTTCATTTCATTTCAAGTTTGCATTATATTTCTATACTGTATTATTAAAAATAAAGTGGTTTGTCTAAAAAGAAAAAGAAACCAACTGCTTTGAAATATGGAATGAAAATTATTTTATCCCTTTTGCTTATGATTGTCTGCTAGTTGCCATACTGCAGAGATTCCACTGAAAAGTATCACTGGGATATAATATTTAACACAGCACAGCAGAGTGCAAGCTGCTTGCCATGCCAAATACATCTTACAGCAGACAAGAGTTTTAAAGGATATACCCATGAGGGAATATTAAAGGAATGCAACCAGAGAGTTAAGAACAGGAAAGAGCCTTATCCTAAAGATGCAATGTAAGCTTGAACAGTTGCTGACATTAAGACAAGCAAGGTATAGGCTAGTTTTCTATAGAATAGACAATATAATGAAAAGGTGTAAGTGATGGTGTCCATCATCAACAGTGCTGAACAAATAAACTATTTCTTCAACTACAAATATTCACTGACTTTGAAAAGGTTTCTGGAAGATTGGGAATAAAAAATTATTAAAGAATCTGGAAAAAGTTCTGCTGGTTCTTTTAAAGGATTTTCAAAGAGATCTTTCAGCTTACTACTGGAAGGGGAGGACCACAAAATACGTCTAAGTGCAGTGATTAGCAACATTGAGTATCACAGACATTTGATGTGTGCAACACCTTATCTGGTTTTTAAGACTTGGCACACCATTGAACTTGCTAAACACATGTTCATTGCTGCTGTTGTGCTTTTTCTCTGTAGGTATTATGAGGATCTTCAGAGTCAGGTTAAAAAATGTCTTATGACAAGTAAATTTATGTGAGAATTCTTGTGCATAGCTTTGCCACTATGTGAAAGGAGGCAAAGTTGTGTGTGTTTATATAAAATGGAATAAAGGAGCTAATAGGTGACAGGAATGTCAGAGGGGAAAAAGCTTGTGAAATTTTGGTGAAGATCTTTTAGGAGTTTGGAGTTTCTGGAACAAAACCTACATGCCTATCTACAATCAAGAAAACCACTTTTCATTGAGATGCAAAGTAGGCAGTGAATTAGCATTCAATTAAGGCAATACAAAAGCAGAAGATATACATACAGTAATTAAGAGGTAGGAGGTTCTTAGACTTTTCCAGTATAGCAGATGCAACAGTTTTCTTTTTAGAATGCTGTATTCTCCTCTCACATTAGGGATAGCCACATTATAAATTTGAAAAGAATCTAGTTACATTTTGATTAGAAAATCATGATGGTAACTTAAGGACAATTATTTTTAACTTGTCATACATTTATCTAAATTATGAGAAGACTAAATTATATTAACCCTGTTTATTTTGTTCAAATGAAATGTTACTCTTTGTCAAATTTATCAGACTTATTACCTTACTACAGCATCGGCGTTTATTGCTATCACGTTCACAAAGAATTTTGAGTAAATGAAGTATATATGGCTTGCTTTCTGGAATTAAGGCAAAGAGATTCCCTTCGTGTATCTTATCAGCAATGTTTCTTACACCATAGAATAAAAAATCCTGTAAATTTCTATTAAATACATAATTTTTTTTTCTTTTGAGATGGGAAATTGAGTTATGTTGACCAGTCATTGTATCCAAATAGAGACTGCCATTCTCTAACTTATTCATTAATTGACTTCTGGGTCTCCTAGACTATAATAGTGAGGTATTCACTCCAAAGCAGTATTAACTGCTAACCGATCAGACTCTTATATGCCTATACTAATTCTTTAAATCAATATGTGATACAACATAGTCAGAAAATGAGTAACATTACTTTAAAATTTCGAGAGCATTGACATAATTCTTTTTGGTAACTTCTTGAACATAAAGAAAGAATATTGCAGTAGAATGGAAAGGGAAATTCATGGCAAGATAAAATAATACTTTGCTTCAAGGAAACCAACTACTGCTAATTTTCTGTGACTTGGTTCTTTAGGGTACTTAGATATAGAAGTACCCTTCTGCTGATTTGAGTCCAACTTTGCTCAGAATTGTTATCTTCTTCTTCATTTGGTTAACCAAATGAGGCAGCAAAATGGTTGACTAGTACATAGCAAGCATATACAAAATCTAGATCAGTCACAATATAATAGCCAATTAAAAATAGCTCTTATTAGAGAGAGCTAAAACAAACCACTATGTAAAAGGAATAAAACAGTGTCATGGTGTAACTGGTTGTTAGTAATCTGATTTTCAGACTCTCAAGTTTTTAGCTGATGCTTTTGAGGGAAGGAAAAGAAATGTTCATAAGATAATTAAGTAAACATGATTCATAGCAGAAGAAGAGCAAGAAGCCATCTTAATACAGCAAGTATTTTTTTAAGATATTAGGAAAAATTTTCTATCCATATAAATGGAGAACCATTGGAACAGACCATTAGGAACTTTGTAGAAAACTTAAAGACAAGTTAGACACTGTTTGAGAATGGTTTAGTTATACTTGGTTTCTCCTCAGTGAAAGGAGTAAATGTAGCTGAGTCTCAGGAAGTTTCTGTCAGCCATGTATTTCTATGATTTTGTGATCAAAGTATTTTTGAATAAATGTGCAGAATAGATTACAAATTTCTGTGTCTAGCATATATTCACAGTTATTTTACAAAGGATTAAACAATTTCAGAAAGGGTAGGAAGTCAAACCCCTCTTACTCGAAGGCATAAGCCAACCTCTGAAGCTAGAAAGCTTTTCTTATTCATGTTTCTTTTCCATGCTAATGCTTTCACTTTCTAATTCCTTCTGAAGCTGATGGCATTGCTTCTGTTGGAAATAAGATCCTGGACTAGCAAATACTCTTTCTTTGTTAGTATTTTCTTATTACTTCTGCATGTGTTTTCTTCAGTTAAATACAATTTAATAGGAAAAGTCTTGTGTTTGCCCTTACTACGGCTTGTTACAATCATGCAGCTATGTAAGAAAAATCAGGATTGGGAACCAAATTATCATTCTTTCTTTTCTATTTAATACATCACTTTTCCTCCTTTCTTTTAATTCTCCAATCTACTGCCACAACACTAGTAATACAACAGCATTTTAGCAGTGAGATAAGCTAGATACCATTCTATGTCCTCTGGGTTTCAGTGTACATTTAAATCTGATGTCCCGCAAAAAAATCTCATGTACAAAACCAAGAGCTCTGAATCCTTAAATGAGAAAATTGGTGGGAGACTTCACCGGGGCTTCTTGTCGTCACTGTATTGTATGCATCTCTACAAATGTCTTATATTCATCTGGTATAAGTTCCCATTTCTGTGGGGATTATTTCCATATGTAAGCTGCTTCGCCATTTTTCGTACTTGGCATTTACTTTTTTTTTTGAGTTCTTGGCTGACATTTTGTTCTGGATAACGGAGAATTTCCTTGCATTATAATATGCATAACAGATGCTGTTATTAGCTTCTCTAAGACCTGCAGTTACCTCTCCAGTTCCGTTCTGTTGTTTTACTGCTTTGTACCCTATTTCAGCTTGTAAACAGAGGATGTTTTTTCTGTGTGCTAAGCTTTCTGACTAGATGTTGAAGACACACAAGGGCAGCAAACCTCCCTATTCTGTTTCTGAAGTAATTACAGAATTATTGTCCTCTCATTCCTGTGGTCCTGGCTGCCAAGTTACGGAATTTCCTCTTCTGTGAAATATGGAAGAACAAAACATGCAAAATTGCAAGCCAAGGAGAACCTGCCGATTCCTGCAATGACATTTTTGCATACCAGAGTCTGCAGTAGACAGAGGACTACCTTATTTGCACGTCTGTCTCATCTAAGTGGAGCTGTAATTGGACAGGACCATTGGAGTCACTCCACCTCCATTGTAGATGGTATGATTCCTCTAAAATGCTGGTAGGATTAATAGTAGCTTACTTTATGAAAGATCCCTGTTGCACTGGTAAGGAAGCTATATGCAATATACTCGCCCCTGCTGAAGTTTTTGGCCTCTGTAAGCAAAATGCTATAAAAACAGTGGCAACCCTATCATCACTTACTTTCCAAGCCAGATTCCCTATATACAGAAACATTCATTTGACATACTGTTCTTGCATATGAAGTACTGGTGATTAGGATGCTGGAGATAAGTATTTAAACTGTTCTTCTGATTTTCCTTAGAGCACAGATAAGGAGCCAGTTCACAAGAGTTTAGGTTAATTCACAAGATTACCCAAACCTTATCAAGAAATATCTTTGGCAGGCTCTCCAGCGATACAGTAGTAATTGTCAGTTGAGTGTTTTTGAAGTTAGCATTACTCCAGCAGAGTATTCTGTTTCAAAACTTGCTAAAGCAAATGGAAACACTCACAGTGATTTCAGTGGGAGCTGGATTATGTCCCTGCTGATCATCATGTGCAGGCCTGATGGTTTCTGACTGCTCCTGAAAAGTCTGTCTTGTAAATTAACCCCCTTACGGGTGTGATGGCACTTTGGCTTATGAATCATACGTGTTAGCCATTATCACTCTCTTCAGTGTGGTGAAAGCTGGTAATTATGTAGCTGAGAGCATAGCTACAGATTTTTAAAGCAATATTTAAGTCTTGTCCCTTAGTCCCTTACAGTAAATAAGTAATGCAATGAAATGGGATTGTATGGCTTAAACAGAGAGAAAGGTCTTTCCGTTTCCTTCCAAAGAAATTCAGTTACTCCTCCTGGCATACCTGCAGTAACTCTTAGCTTTCTAAATGTTTAAGTTCACCTTTGGCAATATGATTTAAAAGAGGAGAGTTGCTAATGATTGTCTAAAATTTATTAAGAAGTATGTTACAAATGCCTTTCAGACATTTTCATCTATGTGAGATCAAAGTGCGTGTTTATACAAAGTGCTCGTAATGTGAGGCAAAGATACTGACCCATCCTTTAGAAAAGAAACAGAAAAGATACCCCAGAAAGTGACTGAATAAAAAAAAAAAATTGAATTGCTTTTCAGAGGTGATTGTTTCTCTCTCCTGACTAAATGAGAACTGAAGGAGAACTGTGCTTTGTTCTAAGCATCGTACTAGGTGCCAAGAATTAAGTAGAATAAACTGGATGTAGTTCTTTTGGAAGGAAATGGTAGAGCAACTCATGATGACCTTCTTGTGCCTCAGGCATCACAGAACACCCTCACAGGAGATTTGCCTGAAAGCCTTAATTGAAATCCAAGCTAGTTAAAAACCATCAGCCATCCTTCTTACCCAAAGTTTATTACGATGAATTGTTTGTTGCTGCTATTTTGCATGCATTCCACTGGGAACAGCACTAGATGGGGAAGTTGTTAACTGTATTAGCCTTTTCGTTCACTGAGTATTTTTTTCAAGTACTTTGGAAAGTATTGATTATCCTTCTTTCAGATCACTTCATGCATTAAAAATTCTCAACTGGTAAAAAAAAAAAGTGCAACTTGAATTATAGTTCATTTGTAAGAATAATGAAACCTATATCCTGTTTTGTTACGTGAAATGTATTGGTTTTGCTTTTGCATGCTTTGATATTTCAGTCATACGTGATTCCTGTGGTTTACTTCTTTTGTGAATTTTTTTTAAACATGAGAATTCAAGGGATTAGTCAAAAGAAACCAGCATTCTCTTGAGTAGTTTTTTCTGTGTTTCTTGAAAGTTTCATGCATTTTAGAGGATTAGGTTCATTGTTGGCACTGTAAGTGTGGTTCATAAGATCACCTAGCCAACCATTAAAGTAGACATTATGAAGTTAGTGTTTTCAGTCTTCGTTTAGATAAGTTAAAATCAATAAGAATGATGTGTTTACTCTAGTGGAATGGAAGTGTTCACATAAATCTCTAAGGCACTGATGTATATCTGTGGAAATGTCAAAGGTTCAGCACATCTCTCATTGCACAGGGTAGGTTTTCACAGAGCCTGGATAGATGGCCTAAATAAAGATGTCTGGATTTAGATTTGCTTTTGGTCAGGGCTTCGGGAAACACCGTACTGTGTTACAAGTTACAAGGTGAGGAAACTTCGGCCTGTTTTGAAGAGCTTTGCCTGTAATGTTAACATTGCTTTGTATCGGGAGAGGGAAGAATAAAGGACAATGCTTCCTTCTTCGTATTTTCCCATAGAACACCATAATGTGCATTTAAGGAGAGCTTTTATTTAAAGCAAATCTCTATTTAAAGACTTCTACATAAAAACTTGTCAGTTCTGTGCTACATCAGTAACATATTTACCACAAAGGCTTTCTTTCTGTCTTCGATAAACAGTGTCTCCTAAAATTGCAGAACAGTTTCATAAACCTTTTGGAAATACAGAAAGACACCTAGAAAGAGAAACTGAAAACAGAATACCACAAACAAACAAAGCCTCATTTGCGAGTGACAGAAAAGATTACACTTATTTTTCCCTTGACCTTTTTCCTCATTTCTCATATAGTGTAACTTCTTCTCAGTGCTCTTCCTGAACTTGACAAGTTCATAATACATCTGTCCTGTTTTGGTTCTCTGATGTCCAATACAGATCAAAGTAACCTGCACCATTTTCCTTAAGGGGGCACTAAGGTGGAGCTCATTGTTATACTCAGCTGTTTCAGGGATTTTCTGGGAGTGTGAAGGTAGAACTTTCTGTAGTATAACATCTCTGAGACTTCCACCCTCTCTCAGTTGGATCTAAATTGCTGGACAGATTTGAAAGTCATTACGGAGGTTGCGGGGGGGCGGGGGGGCAGGGAGAAGATGGTGAGCAGAGGCAGTCAGATGCACTGAGTATGGTCGTATAGATCTTTCCTTCTTTGAAGAAGAGTGCCTAAAACCTAAGATTTGGAGTTACAGGTAAAATTCAGAAGCAGCAGGACTTACCTCAAATGTGTATAAGAGTCAGTGGAGGAAGCTCATCAAAATTCGGAACTGAAACAGATGTGTTCCTTTTTGATTAATACCGTTTTCCTAAAATTAGTGTGCAAGTCAGTGAAGGCTTTGCCTTCACAGGAATTTGTTGTTGTGACCCAAATTCAGTGTTTTCCAAATGAAAGGAAGTGCACATATTTTCAGGCAGTATTTGAATATCTCTGTTCAGAAAAAGAATGCCTTCCTTTCCCATGGATTACTTTTTTTCTTTTGGGAAGTTTTGTTGCAGGGCAGCTCACGAAAAGCCTTCATGTCAGTTGATTTTTTTACTCAATACTTAAGAGGTTCATCAACTTTTAGTTTGAGAAGAAAGAAAATTCTTGAGGGGACTTCTCTTTTTTCCATTTTCAACTTATGCATTAAATAGAGATACAATAAGCCATTGCATTTTATATTGAAAAAGTTACACTGGTATAAGCATACAGCTCACCAAAAGCAAAAATGAAAGCAAATACATTTTTGTTCCACAAAATCTACCAAAAGTCCTTCCTTCTAACCTGAAAGTTCAAAATAAGTTGTATAACCTGTAGATTTTGCAATTGCCAATCCAAAAAGAGCTGCGCTGGATCCCAGCCTTCATTCATTCACTTACTCAACCATAAGTCGCTACCTGTTTAAATGGCTTTCTTAAGTTGGGGTTACAGAATAAAACAAGAGTCATATTGGTTCTCAGAACAGGTGAACTGTGCTGTAGATGCTGGAGGGCAAGACTGAGCACTGCCTTGCTTTATTTAGTAGACACTTTGCAGTTAGGAGGAAACTGCAGCAAAATCAATCTACTACATGGTAATCTGCATTGTATTTCTAAGCAATACCTCATTAGTTATATTGTGCTCTAAAGGACTTTTATAAAAGCAAAGTAGTGCAACTTTTCTGACGGTTCTTAATTTGTATGTGTTCTCCAGAATTTCCCTATATTATGAAAAATGAAAGTATAGGAATAACATGAGTTCTATTAATTTAAATAGTATCTATCTACATTGAAAGCTCAGGTGACAAAGCAATTGCAGAATAATATAGAAAATGAGGAGGGGAGAGTAATAAAAGCATCTTCTAAGACCTGACTAATTACTGGGTTTTAATTTAGGTGATGAATGTTGCCATTTTATTTGAAATGGTTTGGATTCTACAGCTCATAGCTTGGTAAAAGACATTTGTAGTTCTTAATCTTTTAAAATAAATGTGGCATTAATTGATCACTTACAACATATTAGCCTTCCCAACACTGAATTCCAAAAATACAGTTTTTGGATACTCTTTAATTCCAAAAAAGCCTGTTGCTTTTTGTATTTCAAAGACTGAACTCCAGATTTCTGATTAAGATTATTGATCTCATCTTGGGGAAAGAAAACCACCATATTAAATATGATTTTTTTTTTCTTTTGTGCAGAGTGCAAAATCTTCAGAGCTAACAGACCACACTTTTTTTGAATTTTCTTCTTTCAGGCTGAGTAGGCTGTTCTCATTTACTCGTAACATTTTAACAAACTTTTCTTGTCTTGGAGATGGTACAAATTACATTCAGATCACCTTCCTACTATCAAAGCAGTAGAAGGTGACATTAGTCTTTGTCTACAGTAAACTGTTAGTAGTGTAGTGTATCAAATATGTAATAACATAATAAATTCCCTGCAAATACCCTAGTGTAGACAGAAGTAGACCAGTAATAATAGTATATTATACTAAGTCCTTGTGCTATATAAATTATTTAATGCAGGGAACTGATTTCACCTATATTTTTAAAAATCTTTTTTACTCACTTAAAATTTTTACTAACATCTCTATATCAGCAATTTCTTAAAATTTAAATTCTCCATGCAAAGGAGAATCATACCTTATATGAACATTGTATTATTAAGACCAAACACTTCCGTCATACCATATAGTTATCTGGCCACTGTAATTTTATTAAAGGAATTTATCTTGTTTCTCAGCTGATTTATCACATGTTCAAGCCTCTGTAATCCCATGCATTCTGGCAAGCATTGGAGACCAGTCTGTCTTTGGGCAAAAATACAGAAAGCTAAGAAAGTCTGCAAGGAAAGATCTTGAAATAGCTGTTTTGACATGGTTGTTCTGGACTGGTTCCTCGTGCAGGTGATCTTTTTTCATGCTAATTCTCTGCTTTGGAAAAGCTATGCTAAGTTTCTGATGTCACTTTTGTGGCATGTTGAGTCATCAGTGGAAGTCCAGACTTTCAGAGACAGTAATTATGAAATATCTATTCGTGATTAATTTCTCATGTCAGTCCTCTAGTTCTGGAATCACTGTCACCGATTACACTAAACAAGAGAGCTGATTTTTGCCAGAGTAAACATTCTTCCATCACCAGCTAACCAAAGGTTAATTTTTATGCTTCAAATTCATGTCATGCTTGTTGCCTTGTGAAATCCAAGAAAATTCATGTTTCCTTGTGAAAACAAGCCCTAAGACTGTTCCCACACATCCCAGGCTTATAAGAAATCAAAGGAGTTGAAGAAGCAGAGTACAAGTGTGTGACTCCTAGGGGCTGCTGTATCCCAGTATCCCAGTTCTCTTCTAGTAAATCCAATCCTGAAACTTGCATCCAATTTGCTTTATAGAAACTTGTAGTAATTTTGAATAAAAATTGGATAATTGAACCAAAAATATTCTCTACCCCGTCTGTTTAAGAACCTGACTTGCACTGACAAAAGTAAGGTGAAGTGCTGCTTTTTTGTAATAAACCTAAAAAAATTTGGTCATATTTATTGCTGTGAACTGCATGTATCCAGGGGAAATCCAGTTACTTTGTTTTCCCGTAAAGGCTATTTTCTGGTGTTTGTGATAATGAGCGTTCTAAAGCTGGGACAGGGGGTTGTTCAAATGCAGATTTTGGTGAACTGGTATGTATTGCATTACTGTATAACAGCCAAGATGCTGGAATCACAGGTTTGAATTGTAGACTTTATGCAGCAATTAAGAGTTATTAATTTGTATCATTTTTTTCCTGAAACAGGGTAATAAAAACCACATCCCATATAATACAGGCTGCCTCCCTGGGGCCTGGGTTAAGCACATCACTAGAAAACTTCCTAGCCTGGTACAGCCCTTGGACTACTACCCATTATTGCTCTTCCCTGTGGGTAGTGATGAAGCTGCAACGCGTAGTCCAGGGGCGGTCAGAAGAGACTTCAGGGCCTTGGGATGATGGTGAGGGAATCTGGAGCACAGGTTATTTTTTCCTCTATCCTTCCAGTTGTGGCCAGCAACATTGGAAGAAACAGATGGACCCAGTCTATTAATACGTGGCTCTGGGGCTGATGTCACCACCACAATTACGGGTTTTTCGATAATGGGATGGCCTACACAGCACCAGGCCTGCTGGCATCAGATGGGCTTCACCTTTCTCAAAGGGGAAGAAGGTCTTTGCTCATGAGCTAGTGGGGCTCATTGACAGAGATGTAAACTAGACTTGAAGGGGGAGGGGGATAATATCAGGCTTGCTCGTGACAAGCTGTGGGATGACATGCCAAGGTTAGAGGGATGGGGTGCCAGCAAGGGCCCTCAGTGTATAGCTCTGAGACATGCTGGGTACAACCAAGCACACTGGAAGTCTGATGGAGATGAGCCAGGGGCTTCTGAGGTAATAGAAGCTAATAGGGGAACACCAGTGAAATATCTCAAAGGAATTAAGGGGTGTTCCTCTAAGAATGTGACATGGCCAGCAGCCCAGCTGAAGTGCCTCTAAACCAACGCACACAGCATCGACAACAAACAGGAGGAGCTAGAAGCCACTGTGCGGCTAGAAAACTACGACCTAGTTGCCATTACTGAAATTTGGTGGGATAAATCCCGTGATTGGAGTGTGGCTATCGATGCCTACAGGCTGTTCAGAAGGGACAGGCAAGAAAGGAAGGGCAGAGGGATTGCCCTCTACATCAAGAAATGGATAGACTGTGAAGAGCTGTCTCTGAAGAATAGCCAGGAGCAGGTTGAAAGCTTACGGGTAAGAATTAGAGACTGAGGCAACAAAGGGAATCTTGTGGTTAGTGTCTTTTACAGGCCACCTGATCAAGGGGAGCCTGCTGACGAAGCCTTCTTAGTCCAGCTACAGGAGGCATTGCGCTCGCAGGCTCTCGTGCTGCTGGGGGACTTCAACCACTCCAACATCAGCTGGAAGAGTAGCGCAGTGAGCTGTAGGCAATCCAGGAGACTCCTGGAGTACATTGAGGGTAACTTCTTAAGCCAGGTAATAGACAGCACTACAAGAGGGGATGTGATACTGGACCTGATGGTCACCAACGCAAGTGAGCTAATTGGTGATGTCAAGATGGGAGGCTGGGCTGCAGTGATCATGCACTGGTGGAGTTCACAGTCCTGAGCGATATGGGTCAGATGAAGTGTAAAGTCAGGATCCTGAATTTTAGGAAAGCAAACTTCCAGCTGTTCAAGGAATTAGCCAATAGGACCCCCTGGGAAACTGCCCTCAGGGACGAGGGAGCAGAATAGAGCTGGCCGATCTTTAAGGATGCTTTCCATG
>JAVKLA010000039.1:11380525-11455067 GCA_034782735.1 Sagittarius serpentarius | reverse complement strand
TCATACCACACTGAAAACACAGCACTGTACCAGCTACTAGGAAGACAATTAACTCTATCCCAGCCAAAACCAGGACAAGGATGTACACTTTCTATTTATAGGTGAACCTTAGTGTCCTGAGCAGAATAGATTCGATGTGTCTGATAACATTCCTAGGTTTGCCAGCCAGAAATATGGGCCTGAAGCATATTCTTCCGTTACATGGTTCAGTTGAATAGTTGTCTTTCTCCCCAGTCCCTGGCAAGAAGGGAAAGGGTAGATGAAAATAAAGCATGATAAAGCAAGATAATATTACTTTGCTTACAAAAATGGTTTTGGTTGGGATCATATTATGCTAAGGGCTATACAAATTTACTTGCAATCCTCTGCTGTCTTTCTTAATGCAGTTCAGACCAGACTGTGTTGTCTTCATCTTTTAGCTTTTGAAGCTCCATTAGCAAATATCCCCAGTCATGATAGCCACCATGCTATCTTTTATGAGCTTGTCACCACAGGAGGCAAAATAGGCATAAAATGTAACAGGAATAGCACTTCAGAGGTGAAGTGATCCATCCAAAACAAAAAGCAAGAATACGAGATGAGACAGGAACCTTCTACTGTCCCACATACAGCCTATTTCTGGTTTTGGATGCTCTCACCTATGCTAAGAGAATTGGGGGGAAATGGGGGAGGGTTAAATTCTTCTCAAATAATTTAAGGAAACAAATGAAATGTAGATCCTTTTATTGTCTGACTACTGGGTATGGAAAAATAAGTTGTAACTTACATTTTCCTCAGTTTTGTTAGTTTTCAAAGATTTTCACTTTAGATTTTTTGCTTTCTACAACTGGTTGTTAGTAAGAAATGTCACTTTCCCCTCAAGGTACTCCAAGACATCTAGCGAGATTAATTGCTTCAATTTCTTCCTCTTTTACACCACCTTTTATTGTAGGACATGATGTGTATCAGAAGCCTAAAGGCTCTATTAATTAAGACTGGGCAATCAAGGAAATACTTGCTGTGAAGACTCTCGGAAAGCTTAAGTCCATGCTGTCATGAGAAGGAATCTGCTCAGTCTGTAACAGTCCATGCTTTCTTCTGCCCTGTAACACCACCACAAGTGTTTGAGAAAAGAGGATGGGGAATAGCACCCTCTTCTGAGCAGCTACAGGACAGTGATGTTCTGAGATTGGGAAGGAATCTCGTGGACAAGGCTTCCAAGCGTGACTGGTGATTTGAGATTTCTCCAGGTAGGATTTTGAACTTCAAGGACCTTCATAGCATCCTGCATTTCAGAAGGTATATGCTTAGATGTGAAACTCAGGTCCCTCCTAGATGTTTCAAATTGGCTGTCAAAATGGATTTCCCACCATTGTAATACTCTCTGGGTATTAAATTTAAATAACTCAATTTAAATGATTCAATTTAATAAGCTATCTTTAGACAGACTAAATGGATCTGATGTTTTTTATGTAAGTGCATTTGATAGGCAAACATTGTATTCAAGATAATGACAATAAAAGAAAAAACCATAGCTGTTGAGTGGACTAGGACAAGTGTTATTCTTTTACTTTTCTGCATTAACAAGAGACAGGGATTCTAGGGGGGAGAAGTGTTTCTTCTCAGTTGATGTTACGCTATTGGAATCAATGGCTTTTTGCTCAGCTGTTGTAGCCGAGATGCTTAGTTTTCCATTTTTCAGTCTGTTGTTTTTCATGCCTGTTCTGGTGCTTTTGCTTCAAAGCAGATCAGAAATTCAATTAGATTTTTATTGCCCAGACTGTAAACTTAGTTAATGAAGTGTGATACAAAATCAGTAATTATTGACAGTGGGGATGATGGGTCAATAATAATTCCTGTATTTGAAACCATTCAGGATAGGGAGAATTTGAGATTAAAAGCCAATGTGTCTAAAATGACAGCCTTCTAAATCCTAAATGAATATCTGATAGCTATCAAATTTATCATCAAGGAAGGTAAATTTCTCTTGAGTCCTGATTCTGCAAAGACTCTCACACTTGCTTACCTTTATGTGCTACTACAGTCATTCAGTAGTTACTTAAGTGTATCACACTTATCTACTACATGAGATGAATCATAAAGGTACTCCACCACTGCCGGACAGGGACTTCAGTCAGAAATGAGCCTGGATTTACTCTAGCCTAGGGAAATACCTCAGAGGAACTGGTGACAGGTATTGTGGATCCACAGCAGCTTCTTTCAGCTTGTCACAGTGAAGCCTCTTCTAGCCAGTGTTAATCTGTTATTCATAACAGGGGCACAGAAGAGTGAAAGTGTGCTGCCTACTGAGATGGAGAACAGCCACCATAGAGGGGTTTTGTGAGGGATGTGTCATTTTTACAGTAACATCTACAGCTCATTGGTCCAGTAATGCAGTATTTGTTTAGTGTCACACGAGACCATCAGATATGGTCTAGTACAGCCTGGTGGGAATGACTTAGGTTTTAACAAGATGGTGCTTCCAAGATATGAAAAGTATCTTGATATTATTTTACAGAAAATATCTGAAATAAAATTGTTTCTGAGAAGACAATTCATTTTATTTAATAAAACCTGCATTATTTTACAAACCAATTTTAATATTAATCCTGTTGCTATCAGAATAAGGCCTCTAAATTAATGTTTGTTATTTCTTTGGCTAATTTGGCCATCTGGTCTTTTTTTTTTGGCAAATGTTTATTTATTTATTAGGACCTTTTATTGCTGCTGTGTCATTTTTTTCTTATTATTATATTGTAAATTGCAGTTTAATAATGTTTCTGGCCATGAAATCTGCAATATTATATTTCCACAGTTCAATTAACCTGGGAATAAGTATGTATCAGTAACATTCCTTTGGAAAATCATGGATTCTGGATGAAAAAGTTTAATTGCTACCATTATTTCAGAAAAATATTAATAGACTCAGTATTTTTATTAATTGTTCTTTACATGTGTAATTTCACTCTGGAGATATCTAACTTTCTCATGCGTCATGTGGACCTTCCAATGCTTGTTGTGAAGTTGCTCATTTTGCTGCTTAATGAATCCATATGCTAACACAGTATAGCTTGAACCAACTGCTGTAGGCTTACATAAACAGGCTCATTTTTAAGAGTACGAGGTCATATGTGAAGTGAAAGGCCACTGTACTGCTATATGAGAACTGACTGAAAAAATAATTGGTCCATATGACTACACTACCCCATGTCATGTCAGATACTTTGTGACACTTGACAATTATTTAGCTATTATTTGGCACCTAGCCTTCAACAGAAGGTCTCTTGCAGGCCGCAGCTGAAGCTGCATTACAACTAAGGAAGGACGGAAGAAGCATCAATGAAGGTTTGTATAAAGATATTAAACTTAAAAGGATGGCAAGAGGAATTTTAGTTCCATTGCTTAATAATGAAGGTGAACACAAAGCAAAGAGCTGGAAGACATTGAAATATTAAAACATTTTCTGCTCCCACTTTCACATAACGGGTAGCTGTAACTTGACACAGTGCAGCCATGTTGCCCCAGTATATCAGCTAGCTCTGCTGGGATCCTGCCATCCCAGTATGCTGTTCCCCAGCTGACCCCTGAGAGAAAACAACAACAGGGCAGACAACCCTTCCCTGCATACACCAGCTCCCAGATAGTTTTGCAGTCTTCAGCCATTTTCAGAGTAGGAGCATTCCCTGTTGTTGTTTGTGAAGTAACTACTAACAGAGCTGTCTTCCACCGTCAGTCGCTCTTGTCCAGTAGCTCTTTGAACCCTATAAGCTTCTCTTCAACATTCTTCAGCAAAGAGCTTCGAACCTCTATGGCATCTTGAATGAAAATACAGAGCACAGCACTATGAAGGCTGCTATGGGGAGAATTAATTCCATCTCAGCCAGACCCAATACACCACATCTGTTTAAACTTCAGTAAAAACCTTTGTGGAAGTAATTCATCAACAACCTTTTGGAAATTTGAGTAGAACATATTAGCTGGATCAATTAGCTGGATTAGTTCTTCATAGTTGTCCAGTGCTTCAAAGAAATCCAAGTAGTTTTGGCTTCTCACTTCAGAAGAGGAGAAGACATATTAACTCTTTCCAAATAGATTCCATTTATTCATTATCCCAGTTCTTAACACACTATTGAGAAATTAGATCAAGGAGGATTTACACAAGTTAGATGTACCAGAGATGTCTTGATAAATGCATGTGAAGAGGTAAAACAATATACAATCCAATAGTAACTAACTTTGGGGGAAAAAGGAGAGATTGAGGGAAAATTCAGAGGTATAGGTAAACATAGGAGTTCGTTGAAAGTAAAACATGAAATAAATGAGGGAAGGCAAGACAAACCACAAATCTTTTAACCAAAGTTTGATTTCTGGTAGGATCCCCGGATGAATTAACAATACATAAGAAAGTAGGAGAATGTTTGGATTTTTTTAAAAAAGACAATATATGCATGACACCTTTTATTCTGAATATTTTTTTCTAATTGTTTTCTTGGCATGCTAATAGCAGCAAGCAGTAGTGTATCTTTGCGTATAAGAATATAACCTTAGATGTATCTTTAAACTAGAGAAATACAGTCTGCAAAACTGAGATAAATTGAGTACATAGTCAACTGAAGAAACACTCTTAGGGAGAAGTTATCAGTAGCCTACCAGTCAAATGGGGGTATTTCAAATCAAGTTCCTCAGGGATCTGACTTGAACTGAGTTTTATTCAATATTTCTATGAAGTTTTGATTAAGACATATGCTTAAACCATGAGTGATTAAAACCAAACTAGAAGAGTCTGCAAATACTTGGTTTATCATTTTTTTAATGATCTTGTAAGACTTTGGCATGAATACTTGAACTTCTTGAGGACAAATACAAATATTTTTCTGAAGATATGTGCAATTGTTCTTAAAATTAGTAGGAAAAAAGATTGATTTATTCCATTACATTCATTGCTTTCCTAAATTTAACAATCTCCTGGAATATCATATTTCACTCAGTTTCAACTGCATTTGTTTTGACAAGATGGAAAATTCAAATCATGGTGTTTTCTACTTGTTCCTAAGAATAACTTTGGAAGAGGCAGAGAATCCTTCTTTCTGTTCTCCCTGTGTTTCAGAGTCAGCTGGCAAGAATAAAATTTGCAGGATTTCAGAAGTGATCAGTTTGGAAAAAAAAAATCTCATTTCACACTGTGAGCCTTACGGTTTGCTTTACGCATCAGTAGTTGCTTTATAAGCAAATGTAGTATGTCTTGTAGATGTGGGACAATGTCACTGTCAGTGAGGCTTTTTACAATACAGGTCAACCCCAGGGATGGTAACCTCGATTGTGTCCTCAGTAGTGGCCTATTTATTCCACTTAATGTATTAGATCTATGTCTGTAGTGTAACAATTGACATTTAAAAATGAAAAAGAATGAAGGTAATTTTATTTTTCTTATGGGAGACACTGGGGAACTCAGACTGTGGGGAGTATTTTAATTATCTTGAAATTAAAAATAGCAAGTTATGTAGCTCCTTGCAAGCTTGAATTTACTGAGGGACTAGGAGGACTGTTGTTTTCTCCAATTAGCCTGGTACAGTTCTGTACTGTATTCAGAGGGAAAGACTGCATCAGTACCTATCTATTCATTAACATCACAGCTGAATTCACCCAAGCTTCTGACAATAGATGAATATAGACGTTGGTGTGATGTGAGTTTGGAAAGGGAGGAGGGTGGGGATTGCTTGTTGCTCAGGCCTCATTCGGGCATGTGATAGGAGGGAACCCATGGTATACAGCTTCTTTGGAGGAGGAGTTTTAGTGTTCTTCCTGTCTTTGACTCCTTGTCTCACGCTTCTTTGTCATGGTCCTGATTCATTTGACATTCAGGCGCAACACAGTACCTTTCCAGTATCTGGGGACAGTACCAGGCATGCAGGTGGTAACAATTCCTCAACAGACAAGTTGGAGATGGAGGCTGCATAGACAAAGAAGATACTGCAGAAATCCCTATTCATTTATTGATGTCTGGTCTATGCTAAACTAAACAGTAAAAACAAAGCAAACAACCAAAAAAAAAAAGTTCCAGTTAGCATATTGTATTCAGAACTCTGTTTTCCTCAGTAAGACTTACAACCTTAATTTCAACAAAAGAAAAATGAAACCTCTCTCCAAAGAAGTGAATATGTACCTTTCTTTAGCATGGAGATTTGTTGCCTATGGCAGATGAGTTTCTGCTGTGTCACTATGCATATACTTCTGTAAGCTGAGATGATAGAAACAAATTGCACTCCTGAAGGAATACGCACACTCAAAAAAACCTTTGCATTAGAATAGAGAGACAAAATGCTATCATTTTCTGTAAAAGAACTACCGGGGTTTAAATTGAGTCTTAAGGGTCAGGTAGGATTCTACTATAACTGTAAAATATTCATATGTATTCTTTGAGCAGGTAAGCCTCTCTTTATGATATACATGGTAGGAACAAGCAACACTTCTGTTTCTCACAAAGACTTTAGTTCAAAAAAATATTAATATGTTTACATATTTAAATTGGTTTCAAAATGTACAAAGGACACAGAAAATTAAAGACCATTAAATGCAAGGAGAGGCGTTTTCTTTAAATAATTTTAAGCTAAGTAATAATAATTACCATTAGTCATTCACTTTTATTCCAAAGAATTTCCTCAGACTGGGAGCTTTGTAAGGCTAAACTATGGCATTGTTAACAGCCCTCCCATGATCTTCTTCTTTGCCTTTAGCATGGACCTCACAACAAATTCATCTTCACTTAAGCTTCTGTCTTGGACGCATCTATAATCTTCACTGCTCTTGGTCCCAAAGTGTTAGGAACTTTTTCGGAATAGGAACTCTGCAGGATGGGAAGGACAGAAAAGGTAACAAAGCCTGCCATTGACTTGCCCTTCATGCAGCACACAATCATTTTATTTCTGCTCTGGCCATTGCCTCACTCATCTTGAAGGTCTGCCAAGATCAAGGTCTTCAACTGTCTTAGACCTTCTTACTCTTATCTCTGCACTTTGCCATTGTCTTTACTATCAGGGACAAGCTGGGGGACTGTGTTAATACCACATCTACTAAGGTTGGTTCCTGCCCTCTGCTTAGGACTCATAGCTATTACAGCAATGCAATAATTAATGATAATAGCAACCCTTAGGACAACCCTCATTCCAGTAATGAGACTTTATTATCTTACTTTAGAACTAGACTTTTATTGACAGATGGTAAAATCCATTTGGGCCAAGCAAAAGATTTACTAAGGGTGTCAGAAGTAATTCTGCCCCTCTACTCTGCTCTGGTGAGACCCCACCAGCAGTATTGCATCCAGCTCTGGAGTCCTCAGTAGAAGAAAGACATGGACCTGTTGGAGCAGGTCCAAAGGAGGTCACAAAAATTATCAGCTGGATAGAACATGTCTCCTATGAGGAAAGTCTGAGAAAGTTGGGGTTGTTCAGCTGGAGAAGGGAAGGCTCCAGGGAGACCTTATTGCAGCCTTTCAGTACTTAAAGGGGGCTTATAAGAAAGATGGGGACAAACTTTTTAGTAGGAACTGTTGTGATAGGAAAAGGGGTAATGGTTTTAAACTAAAAGAGGGTAGATTCAGACTTGATATAATGAAGAAATTTTTTACAATGAGTGTAACACTGCCACTGGTTGCTCAGAGAGGAGGTAGATGCCCCATCCCTCGAAACATTCAAGGCCAGGCTGCATGGGGCTCTTAGACACCTGATGTAGTTGAAGATGTCCCTGTCTATGGCAGTGGGTTGGGACTAGTTGACCTTTAAAGGTCCCTTCCAAGCCAGACTTTTTTATAATTCTATCATAATATGTTTCAGAAATTTGCAAAATCAGCAAAATGATGTAAATACTGCACAATAAAATAATTGCCTTTGTTGTTGATGAATGAAGCCTTGTTTATGTAGTGAATAACTGTTACTACTGTCTCAAACAGCAATACCATTTTAATGCTGTTTCATAGGTGGAATGAGTCTGCTGCATGTAATTTTTTTTTCTATGTTTGTGATGAAGCTATATATTCACTGGTAATCATCATGTGGCATTATTGGATCAGAGTGAACCACAGGTGTATTTTCAGTCCCCTAAATCATGGGGTTGGCAGAAAGCCTACAAATTAAGAAAGATCAGAGGCTGCAATTTTTCAAGAGGGAATTGGTGGAGTGTGCCAATAAACAACTTTTTTTTCTTGTAAATTTTTCCCAAGATTGACACCGAACCACAAAGTATTTGCACTTCCTTGCTATGCCAGATTTTTGGCGAGGTGGTAACCTGATGCTGCACTCTCTGAGAAGGGGTTTGGGAATCACATGTTTGTGCTGGTCACATGAGAAGTAATTGCATATACCTTTGCCTAGCATAACTGTATGTCTTGGTAAAAGAATCACAGAGATAGATTCAGTGCTTTTTATTTAATAGAGAATATCAGCTGCTTTAGGGTCACTTAGGTCCACAAGTGTTAATTCAAGTTCTGCTTAAGACTTATGCCATTTTCCGTTCCATCTGTATCCATGTGAGTATTGATCACTGAGACTGGGGAGTTAAATATGGCATGTCTTGTCACCACTCACGTGCAACACTTGCATATAGCTGGCTTCGGAAACCAGGGAAGTTTTATCATACTGTCCTGGTGAGCCACCAGGGTCCATTGAGCTTTTTGTCATTTCCTTATTGATTCCCAACTGTCAGTTTTTCTTAGCCATTAAAAATAGCCATTCTCTCCTTTCCCTTCTAGCTTCTGAAACTGGATAAATCATTAGTAATTTCCTCACTTAGAACAGGAAGAATAAGTTAATGATCCTGAAATTTTTATTTAATAAAATTCACACAAGCAAGTTTCACATTTTCCCTTTAATTTTTATTTTTTCCTGTTAAACCTGTAGATGCTTGCAAATACCACACCATACTGATGTTGAGTTTCCATAGTACTTCATAGCAAACCTAAGTAATAAGAGAAAAAAGAGATTTAAAAAAGGAATTGCTTTTTACTAGCTGATGAAAAACAGATTTTACTGTCTAAATAGACAATTTTTACTTATGGTAAACTGTATAAGATAATAGTGCTTAAGACTTGTAACCAGGTCTGGGTAAGACTTGCGTTCTTACTCAGTATTGCTAATGTCCCAGAAAATTTTGGGACCAACTTAGGGAACACTTCTCCTGTCAAGCTATCAAAACATGTTTCAAAGGAATGAGGGGGAGGGAATGGAGGTAAACTGTATATGAATAGTAGCCATGATCGACGAAATGGCAAGCAGCTAACTTAAGGTCAGATTCAGCTCTCAAGACACCACTTTAACCTACTGTTGAAATTCTAGCCATATCTGTTTTTGTCATAGTCCCACTCTGTGATTATGTGAAGATGTCAGCTTTTTCTTTAAAGGTCCTAGCCCATATGCTTCTTGGAAGAATATTGAAGGAATTCATCTTTAGAGGTTTAAACAAAGAAATAAAAGTAGCCTGCTTGATACTGTTTGTAAAAAATATGGCATCTTATTATAAGCGGTGGGTGGATTAATGATTTTTTTTGACGCAGTTGTAATGTTGGGGTTTACAACACCACATAGTAACTTTATAAGTTACTTTTCCCATAGAAGTGACAACACAATTTGTTCATTACGTTTCTTTTTTTTCTTTTTTCTTTTTTTTTACCAGAGCGGGAGGGCAATGGGCAGAGAAAAGATGAAAGCATTTCAGTTTCATTTGTGAATATTTAAGTTGCTGCAGAAGTAGACCTACTTGTATTAATTTCCAAGGAACAGTAATTTAACCATTAATCTGGAAATGATCTGTTTCTAGAAAGGAACATTCATCTTTATATATAAATGCATGGCTATTCACAAGAAAGTGGTGATAAATTTTGCAGCAATATGCTAGAGCATATTTAATTACTTTATTTCAAGTTAGATGGAATTGCCACACAGAATAATACACTGGAGTGTCCCTGAAATACTTGTAGTCATCTATACTGTACTTTACAGAGGAAAACTGTTAAATCAGTGTGTGTGGAACACAGAACCAAATTCTTAGTGACATCTGTGTAAATTTTAACAGCTCTGTAGATACCAGTTAAGTTACTCTGGATTTAAATAATTATAACTGGAAACAAACTTTGTCCAAGAATCTTTTTGAAAGTGTACAGATTCCTAACTTTCACTGAAAATAATAGGCAGTATTGTCTGCCTATTTCTTTAAGAGACTGCTTTACTGGATCTGAGAGGAATGGAAAATAAATTGTCAGGTGTTTTTCTTACAGTATTCAGATATTCTTTAGTGGTGTGTTTCATATATATACACTGTGTCTACTTTTAAATATATCTTGATGAGAATTGGAAACATTCTGTTTCTTTACTGTTTTATGCTTTGAGGACCATATATTGTTGAGCTTACTGCTAGGGTAATGTGTGGAGGTTTTTTCTGCACCCTTGAAGTTAGAAGACTTTCCTGGAAGAACATATATTTGCATACATTTTCTTTGTGATGCCATTTTTCTTCAAATGGATTTAGCTGCCAGAGGGTGGAGCACGGTATAGGAAGAAGTTTTAACTAGGTGTCAAGTCAGCATCTGAGCCTGGAGTAACACATGACCTTGACTGCCATCTACCTCTTTTCCTCTCTAGCACTTGGACAATTTTGATAGTAAGATAATGGAGCTGTGCATCTCTTGCTGTGTATAAATATACCACCTGTTACAATGAGGGCTGATTTCAGCTGGGCTCTCCAGGTACTAATATGATTCAGACTGATAACATGAACAAACTTGAATTTCCAAAAAAAGTTCCCTGTCCTGCAGTAAAAGCTTTGCTTCAAGTTTTGACAAAAGTTACATTTATCCCTAAAGTGCCACAAATGTCAGTCATGAAAATTTCCATATTTGGACCCAAATCTAACATTTTTCTCTTCATAAGCCTATGTTGTAAAGAATCTGATCAACCTTGACTGACATGCTGCTGCTTACTTAGAATAATTTATATATCACTTGCAAGAATATTTATTTATTCTTTCGCTTACTGTGAGAATTGTGTTCTCCAGAAGTCCTTAATAAAACATAGTGCACTTGCTTTACAGTGAGATTAATCATGTCTGGTATTAATGTATACAATCACATACCTATAAATAAAAAGAACATCTTGTGTTGCTGATGCACTGAACTTTGAGATATTCCTTGGTAATTGTGTACAATATATAAAAAACTTTTGTTGAAATATGATACTCGAAAAGCAAATGCCATGTCACTGGATGCTCTTGTAGACAAATAGTTTTCTTACAGGAGGCAGCAGATATAACCTATATTTGAATTTCTGTAAAGACAGTTGCATACTAATCATTCTTCAGTACTATACCTCAAGAATCTGTGGCTGTCTGAGCTCTGAATTTTTTATTTTAAATCATGACAAGAAATTTTATTGGTGGAGTGTAGGAGAAATGATAAAAGGACATGTATATGAGAAGTCAAATGTGACTTGCTGTATCTCACTATGCTTGCTTCCCTAAAATATCACACATCAACAACAGTTCGTGCACGAAACTAAACACACTGTTGGAGTCCTGAAGTGAAAGTTCATGGAAATATACTCGTCAGTTCCAGTGAATCAGGATCATAACTGAAGTGGTTTTGACCTACAGTAACTCTTTTACAGTTAGCTCGTTTTCATTCTCATTTTCCTTCAGGTTCAGGATCTTGATGAATCCAGTGCATTTGGGCTACATCAGCACAGGTAGCAGTAGCAGCTAACAACCTGAAAGTCTGAGAGGAGGAACAAGAATTTTCAGAAAGTTCAGGAGAAAGAAGTTAATTTTTACTTTTTCATGGTTTGGAAACATACCTCGTATTATTGCCAAAACATTTTTACAGTCCTGCATACAGGTACTAAAACCAAAGTGTTTCCACAAAATCAAGCAGGAAAGTTATGTGCTGCTGCACTCTGATGGAAGTGCTCCTCTTTTCAGCAGAGGACAGTATACATCATAAGATAACTGCATGCTGTGAAGTATCAATCATCACACCATATTTTCTGTACACTGGTGGCACAGGATATATTTCATCTTTCCAGAAGGAGAAATGGAGAGGCAGACAGACGTAGAATGTGTGGCGAGTTATAATTAAATGTTAGCCCAAGGCTAATATTGCTTTGGTTAACCTGGCTTTGTTACCCAGAAACTTGGATGAGAATTACCTAGATGAATTCTTTAAACAGGAACTTGCTACATCTCCTTTTTAAGAGGGGAAGCAGATTATGCCTGTGTTATAGAAGCAGCAAAAGACAAAATATTTGGTTAAGAGTCCTCAAAGGAAACAATTGTCTCAAAGTAAATACCAGTGTTTAAATGTGCAATGATGTTTTTCCTATTAAGAGAGAGAGAGGTTTCACATCATATCCCATCAAGAATCTTTACAATCCAATCATTTCTGCTTCTGTTTTTCAGCCAAGAAAGCATCCTGACCATAATTTGAAGGCAAATGTTAGACCTTTTGCTTAAGGACAGAACGATCATGATGAGTTTGTGCTGCTAAAGCGTATTTGTGCTACTCTTCTCCTGGAGTAATGCATAACAGGGAAGTTTCCTTTGTCAGTAAATAAATTATGAAATGTTTAGTTTGCGCTCAAATGTGCATTATTGATTCAGAATTGTTGAGCAGGAGAGGACCATTCTGTAGTTGTCTACCTGAATTTTGAACACTAGCAAAATATTTAGAGTGTTCGAGCAAAATGGAATTCCTTAATAGAAATGCCAATACTGCAACAAACTAGAAGTGGTCATAACATTGTGCTCTATATTTTTGGGAGGGATATCTGGTCAATCTTGCGTGAGTATTTCAGAATTTGTGTGGTATTGGTGAAATGTTCTTCATGCTATAAACATGTTCTTGTGGAGACAATTTATAAGCCATGCTGTATGCAGTCTCTTGTGGAATTCAACAGCCAACATTATTATCTTCCTAATGATGTCTGTATTAATTATTAGAGAGAGTTAATGAATAGCCTCCCATTCTGGAGGAAAACTTGCTACCACTGGGATTAAATGTTGATAGAGTCTGTAGTTAATTGTAATATATTATGGAGAGAAAGCAGTAAGAAAGCTGAATCTTGACCCATTTTTGTCTTCATAATAGCTGATCAGTTGAAAATATGCATTTCATAGTGTATAATATGCAACAGGAGAGCCTGAGCAAAATGAGTAAGACATAGCTTTGTCATCTGCAAGTGTCTCCTGCTGGTACCAGGGTTAGAGTAGGAACCCCACAACGTACACACCCACATACCCAGGCACTGTATCATTCATGCTACAGATGAAACTGTCATTAAAACTAAAAATAGAAGTTCCAAGTTCCTGGAGACTGTAAAGCCATATTTTTTCCTATTTAGGGAATCAACATCCAATTTACTACTTGCTAACATAGTGCTAACCTACAGTAATTACGTATGTGAAATCGTAAAACCAAACAGGCCACGGTATTGCTATTCATAAAAAGTTTCCTTCACTTCTTTAGAAATGCATCTTCTTATAAGGAAACCAATATAGCACTATAGTTTTTATTTTACAGTTAATATAAGTCAAAGATGTTGGCAGGAAAGACATTTGCAAGGCATATGCAATAAAATGGAAAGATGAAGTTGCAGCTGAGCAGGGTGGTATGACAACTGCCAAAGGAGTGAATGATAGAGAAACAGATAGCAGAGAGAAATGAATGGTCTTTCAAAAGGGCTGATTTTTTCAGAAAAGCTCTTCATTTGCCTAGTGGTTGTTATTGCTGTCTGGCAGCTGTTGAAGATATTTTATACCACCTGAGAACATGCCCCAGAGGGAGGAAATTAAGCTAGAGGTGTCACTGCTGAAAATCCAACCATATTTTTGATTGAATCTTCTAATTTTTTTTATTTATACATAGGTGGTGGTGGTGTTTGGTTGGTTGAGTTTACTGTTGATTTTTTTTAAAAAATAGATAGCTTAGTTAAGGTGTTTTTTGATGAAAACTACTTCTTCCTTTGACCAAACCTAATGAGAATTTACAGCATCAGTTCTTGCACAGTGGTTTGGGGTTTTGGTTTTGAGGTAATGAATTGTAGCATTTATCATAATTAGCTCTCTTGCCTTGGTTTAAACAAGCCTGCACCTGTGGATTCCTGATATAGGATGGCTTTTGACCAGTGTACTTGTCTAATGAGAAGGCTGCATACTAGGGAAGAAACACTTGTGGAAGTAAAAGGCAACAGTGATGAGCACTGTGTTGTTTTCTGGCAAAATGTGAGATATTAATTTGCAGGCTACATGCTAGCTTATGAAGAATTGGAATAGTCATTTCAAAAAAAAGGTAAAAGCAACTGGAATTGACATCTTTCTGGAAGACAGCTTTAATACTTAGGTATTATGAAATGCAGAAGTGGAAACATCACCAATGAACTGGTGAACGATATCCAATTCAGATAACTTTTTAACTCCTCAAATTGTTCACTGTTACATGCCTATATACATCTCACTGCCCTGTAGGAATTCTCTTTTGTGAAGTGCAAGATTCTTTGTTTTTATCTTTCAGGAAGGAGTGGTAAGGTTCCTTGATGCTGCAGCACCTCAACATGTTATTCTCAAAGCTTCACCTGTGAGACTTATTTATCTGTTTGCAAACTCCCATACCTGGCTGGCAGAGAGGAACACATTGATGCAAGTCAGTGACTCAGCTGTAACGGGCATGGGATTGTACTGTGACACTGTGAGCCACTCTGGTTCCTGAGCTGGCCATGCCAGCAATACAGGATCTGTAACGAGTGTGTACAGAGAGCAGACAAACTTCACTGCTGCTGGGCATAAATCTACTGTTTGCCTAAAATAACCTGCCCAGTTTCTGCTAGTACATGTACAAGGGTGTGTGGTGTCTGTGGCTGCTGCTTTCCTTTTCCATCACCTACAGATGATTGTTTGTACCATGAGAGCCCCTAGGAGTTTCTTCACATACAGAGATCCCTTCGCTAAGCTCTTTGTAAACCCAGAGTTGATCCCTGCTGATCTGAATTTACAGTCAAGGTTTGTACTCCTCTGCACCATTGTATTGGGCACAATGTGCTTTGTAATTTTGATTCTCTGACTATATTGATTCCCTCTCTTCAAAACTAAAATTCACTTCTTTTTCTTTCTTTCTGGTAGTTAATGTGAATGAACATCAACATCCATCACCATTAGCATTTCCTTCTTCAATTAAATTTAAACATGATCTACAACATGCCTCAGCTCTTGGGATAGAAGCAGGTATTATTGTTCCCAAAGTATAATTTTTCACGTCTGTCATCTTTTTCATGACAGTGTTGGTGCAAGTACTTACACAATGCTTAACAACAGATATAAATATAGAAAAAAGGATGCCTTTCTTTTTCCATTTTCCCAACAAGGTGGCTTTACCAATGGCCTGACACAAAGCATATTGACATCTGTAGCAATCTATTTTTCTTAAGTAGCCTTTGTTCTGGGTCCCAAAACACGAGAACAGTGCATCTTGAGAGGAAGAACTACAATGGTGTAATTAGGAAAAGACATTCATAGCCAGGTATATTACCTTTCCATAAACTAATATAAATAGATCCTGCTAATTTGGCAAGGAAGTGAAAGAATAGGCTATCGTGAGGAATAAGGCTAGATAATACGACTATGCTGCTGTATTTTGTATCTTTTTACAAAGAGTTTGCTCCATTTACACATTTTGTCCTACTGTTACCTGAGTCCAGTATTTAGAGTACTCACTGAATCTGACTGAGAAGAACGACTTTCAGCAGGAATTAATTCTGTCCAGTAGACAGGCCAGCTAGGGCTGCTTTATATGATTTTGCTTTGCCAGATTACCTGTGGCAGAGCCAGTAACCTGTAATGGAGATATCAGTCCCTTGTGTCATGGTAATTACATACTGGAACTCTTCAAAAGAACTTTAGGAATACATACGCTAGAATACAATATGCATCAGAAACTTTACCACAAAGGATAAAACCAGCAAAATAATTACAGTAAGTTTTTATTGGATTATCTTGAATACTCTGTTAAATAATAAAATCCAGGTATGCTTCAAAGGAACAAAGGAAACAGAGCGTGAAAAGCATATCTCTGTTTGCAGCTTTACTTTGGGGAAATCTAATTCATGTTTGCTTAGATTTACTATAAGAAAAGACCTTGAAAATGAGACAATCTTTGTTCTAGTAGTCCTATTTAATCCATACATGACTGGATTGAGATAAGTCTTGTACCTCATTGATTTATAGACTTCCTACTCCATCCTTGTCACTTCTAAAGAGGAAAGACTTATCCTTTATACAGAGAATATGTAGCTAGATAACAAGTGTGAACTCAGAAAGTCACAGCAAGCTTTAGGGCCTCTCACGTCTCACTGTCAGGAAGATTTTCAGTTTCATTTCGTAAACTGCATCCTATTTTCCACATGGTTTGGGTAGATGATGTTCACTGGAAAGCAGCAGAATCACAGTCCTTATGCAAGGTGAGGATGTGATAAATGTTGCCCACAATCTTGTTATAATTTATTTGTATCACATCATATTTACATTTTTACACCTCATTGCTTTGTATACAGCTTTTGGGTTCTGGATTTGCGTGAGAAAAATATAGTAAGATAGCTGCTGAGATCCCATTTTAATGAGATCCCTTGGCCACCACTAGGATTGCAATGGACTGGCTTCAGAGAAGAGGATAGGGATGGCTGTATTCCTGTTATTTTCCATTCCCAGCAGAAGAACTGATTTTATGCTGGGAGGATAAGTGAGAGAGATCCCCAGAGCCCTAAAGTGCAGGGTGCATGCCAAACCTGTCTTCATCCCTGCTGAGCACAGCCGGGGACTGCACCTACCAGGGAGCCACATCGCATAATGTGAAACACCCTCTACCAGCTGTTCAACGGTGAATCAGGAGCAGAGACAGCAAGGTTAGTATGGCAGTCAGGATTTTTTTCCTTCCTTTCTATACCCTTGGCTTTCTCATCAGGCACTTGCTTGAAAGCTGGACTTTATAAGACCTTCAATATACCATCAAACCACCCTGCTGGGAAGCAACTTTTGTGAGGAATAAAACCTTCCAACAGATGGAAATAAGGAAAGCTTTGCTGGGCTAGCTTTCGCTAGATCTGGTTTGGGAGACCTAACAGCTCTTTTTAAGAGAAGAATTAATAAATATAGGCTTCCTTCTAATTTTACAAAAGGACAGAAGAACTATTATCACCTACTTTCTTTTAGTCATTACTCTAAGGACAATCAAAAGTAAATGTCTTGGAAGCAAGCATGTGTTTTTATACGCTGGTAGTTACCTATTCACGTGGCATGAGGCAGGAGGAGAGCTGTATTTCTTTATTTTCATGTGTCTATTTTTGTAACTTAGCCAAATGAAAGTGAAATCAGTAAATCAGGGTAGAAATTCTGACTCAACTTGCTTAGCAATTATCAGTTGTGAAAGAGAAAAAAGGAGTAACATCTTTCTAGTTCTGAGCCTGCGTATAGTCTTACACTAATTTAATTCTATCCAGTGTTCCTGTGTATTATAAGCTCATAATGAACTTTGAAAATAATTTAGGGAATTTTATTTTTTAACAGCAGTTACATTTATGGAACAAAATGTTGTTGCTGAGTTCCAGTTTACCTTTGCATTTGCTCTGCCACTGCCTCTCCTTTGTCTAGGCTTTCTTGCTGCCCTCAGAATAAGCCTTTCTACTTCAGAAGTGGATACATTCAGATATTGTTCTTTATTAGCTACGTTCAGTGTCTGTGTGTTAACATCCACTTAGATTAGTAGTAGTCATATTAACTCCAATATATATTTTTTTGTGTAAGAAATAGGAAGCTCTTAGTTGTGATTGTAGGAAATTTTTAATAATGAAACCTTGTATTAATACAACAATTTTTACTATTAGATAGCCTAAGGCTTTGTCTGGGAAGTCAGTGTCTTGGAATATAGCTTTGAAGGTGGAGAGAATTGCATGCAGGAAATTAGAGAAACACATGAAAAGTCAGCCTTCTCTTACTACTTTTCAAGCAGTAGCAGAATAAGAATTAAGATATGGATATCCTTATTCTCAGCTCCCCTTTGAACTAGCCTCTTAATTTTTCTATCTCAAACTTGAAGTAAGCTCACCTTTATATCTCTTACGTTTAAACACTGATCTATTTTTCCAGAATGACTCTGAGTTAAGTGGAAAGCATGTGGTTACTTCGGCCTCTGTGGATACATCAAACAATGTTCCATCAAAGAATTCTACCTGCCAGTGTTGGTAGAGAAAAAGAAATCTCATATTGTTTAGTGGGAAGGATACTGATGTGTTTTATAATGCTGCATTTGTTTTAGTGTTCCAAGGTTATAGTCTGCATCATTAGGTTATAAATGTAGGCAGCAGCAAATACATTTTCTTGATTTTTAGCTTCAGTCTTAGGGGAAGGAAGCTGAGATTGTTTTCTTGTCCAACAAGAGCAACAGAAATGAAACGTTGCCATAGTGTATGGTCCAGTAAATGGGAGAGGCATCGAAAAGATTATAAAAAGAAAAGGTATAATTATCCCAAATGCAAAGAGGAAGTTGGGGTCAAATACAAGGTTTTCCTTTTCATAGAAGACTGTGACTTCAGAAGCTACTGTATGTTAGTTATATTGCATCTAAGTGCATACTGAACTGTGCAAGTGGGGAAGCGACCTTCACGGTGCCCTACAAAGACATTTCATGCTTGTTAAGCATACTATGTATAGCAAAATTATAGTCATGATGCTTAAGCAAGGGAGGAAGCATAATTAATGGAAACAAGTGCATTTATGACATGAACAGCAAATACTGACCAGTGCTCTTCTAAAAGGATTAACCTGACTTTCCCCCTACAGCTGCATTTTGACTTAGAAATGAAAGTTCTGCAGTGATTTGTCATGCAGATTTTTTGACTGAACATTAGCAAGAAGAGAAAATTTATGAGGAGCTTGTATTCTCCACGTTATAGGTAAAGCTAGGAACACATGTATTTTAAAGTTGGTTATCTTGATATTTGTAAAAAAGAAATGTTTAAAAACAATTGCACATTGTTTTTAAGCATAGTATTTTGTAAACATTTAGATTAGGAATTATTTTCCTCAGATTTAGAACTATGATCCTTTAGGGAGAGGAAGGAAAAAGTAGACAAAAGGATAAAAGTTTTGGTTACAAACTATTTTTAGTGGAGTAATTTTGGGTAATTAAGGAAAGTAATTTAATCTCAAACTCAAATCTCATCAATCAGAAAGACTGAGACTTCCATTATTCATGAAGATTTTTCTAGTAGCAGAGCCACTGTTTTACTCCCTAAACAGATACAGGACTGTATAAGCACGGTGTGTTGCATCCTAAACTTTGCTAGAAAGTATAAAAAAATATACCACTCCTGTCTCATTGAAAAAACAAAGTCACTCAGCACACTCAGGAGTGGCTAATGTTACTAACAGTGACAGTAGTGCTGTGAACACTTCGGAAGTAAAAACTGGGGAAAGGTTAACTGAATTTGCTGCTCTTATATCTTATAATACAGCTGAGTCTTATCTGGAGAATATTATCATCATGTTCTGGTAGGGAAGAGTATTGACCTTCTTCTCATTTTCCCCATTTTTCCTGTAGTCTGCAGTCTGAAAAACTACAGATCGTGTCTCCTTTGTATCAGTCTGGATGTTTTGGTAATATACTGAACTTGATGGCAAATACCATCTATTAGGTGGCATGTTGAGTTTGAGGTTTTCTAGCTAAAAACAAACAAACCAAAGAATAGTTTTCAGAGTTTAGCCTTATTTCCTTCTTAACATGGCATATCTTGTTCTTGACTTCACTATAGAGTTATTTGGATATTTAAAGCAAAGAAAACTTTCCCTTTTTTCTACACACTAAATCTTGATACTTATTTCACTGAAATCAGTTGAGGCACTGGTCAGGAGAAATGGTAATACCAGTTGTCATAGCGAATGCGTGAACCTAGATGAAATGCAAATGGAGGGAAGTAAACATCAGTGGCTTTTTCTACTTATGGTCAGATAGCACTTCTATTAAGACATCTGCTAAACATGTAAGTATGTTAATTGTACGAATGACATTTGTTTATTTTCGGGGAGATCATGACAGTTTGATCTTGTTTCCCAACCAGCATCTCATTTAGGAAGATTGGGGAATAGGAGGCAGAACTATTTCCTAGAATTTGTCCTCTCAATCTCAGAATAGGCCTAGAGGGCAATTAAAGAAAAACAGATTGCAGTGCACAGAGTCCGATTATAACTTGCTAAATTAGCTAGTACTTATAGCAGTGCAGCCATGGCAACAAGGAGTTTAGCGGACTAGATCCCTGAACTTGGGCAGGTTTTGTGGCCTGCATTGACTCTAATGCTACCATAGCAACACTCCCGTCTGCAGCAGAGATAGCTTATTTAGTGCCAGCCAGCAGTACATCTACATAAATTGTCACTGTGCCTTTGAATTTCATAATAGACACTCTTTTAAACATAGTGGATGTTTAACAGCCATGAGAAGTGTCTGGAGCCAGATCCTTCTGGTATAACTGAGTTGATTGTCAGGATAAAGAAAGGGAACTTAGCTGGTGTAGGTGTGCATGGAGATAAATTTGGCCAGACTAAACACGCATTCTGTTTTTGTTGATGAATACTAGTTTTTACTTGACGAAAAACACTGCGTGGATTGGTTGTTCTCCTTGAATAGATTGTATTGAATCTACTGAGTCACTTGGCAGCATTATTCTGTGATGAAGTAAATATACCACAAATCCTTAAGCTACAGTTCTGCACTTGTAAACTCAGGTGTTCATATATAGTTTGTTGAATATCTAGGTTAAAAGACAATTTAAGAAAAGTAAGAAAATCTGACTCTGTGAGTAAAAATGCCAAGGAGTAGCACTGGCTTGAATGTCCTGGAGCTCAAAACCAGGACAATTTTATCTGAAACATACCTGGATTTCTTAGTGACCAGCGTGCTGCTCAAAATCTTATAACCATTGCAAGAACAAATGGTGCAACTGTCACAGATAATAGCTGTAAATGAAAAGATTTAATCATGTCTTTAGATTTTGCAGGCTATAGAAATTGAAACCTGTGGTTTTCTTAGCCTCAGCTGGGATCTTGAGTTCATTCATAGTAGGTGGAGATGTAAAAACAGCAGCTACCTCATTCCTCTTCTGAAGCTTACACTGTTGCACTGTGGTCTGGCTGAAAGTGATTCTCATGGCCTCTCAGCAGTTACAGCTTGTTGAAGCTCAGAGCGTGTTATGATTTCCTTTTCCAGAGCCACTCCTACATTGCAGTAATGTTCTTTACCTTACATTCTCTGCTAATGCATTCCTGGGGTCACTCCAAAGTATTTAACACTCTGAATACAAAACAACCTGAGTACCTTATGCTAAATTTATATTCCCCTACATCAGCTGAATTCCAAGTGCTTGAAGGTCGACCTTCATCATGAGGATTCTGGGACAGAAAACTTTTTATGATTACCACATTTTGAGTCTTGAGATTTGGAGAAGGAATGTTGGCTATTTTTCATCTTCAGACATGGTGATAGCTACTGAATTTGAAATCCGAGTAGCTTAGCAGCCTATGGCAAAGTGTACCTATGAAGAGAAAAAACTTCCATGCAAGGATCCGAAATCATACCTGGCACTGAGCAGCTGGGGTCTTGTCCTCTGTTATGTGATTTTGTAATGCAATACATTACGAATTTATTACATCACATTGAATCTAGCTGATATAGCTGATAACTGGCCTTCAGTTCTCTGAAAGAAACTTGGTTCATAAATGCCACAGAAACTTGCATTTTCTGTAGAGGTGAGGTCACTATATTCTTCCAGGATAGGCAACAAAAGGAAATGAGTAAAGACAAGACTCCTGAGATAGCCTATCCAGAGATATTTCGAGAGGCAGAACACAATCTGTATGTGCAATTATTTTGCTCTTTGAAGAGCTTTTTATCTCTCTGCATTTGCAGGTAGTCACAGAAAGTATCTTCAGCGTGAAACAAAATTTACATCAATACTTTCTGCAAGTGGAATTAAAATACAGCAATTGTAATTTGAAAGGAATTTTAATTATTGAAGAAAATATTAAAATAATAAAAATTAACAAAAATGTATCATACCTGACAGTTGTTCATTATTAAAGTACGAATGACCAGCTAGGAAAGTAAGTGCTGTTTTAAAAAATGTTATTTTTTGAGAAGTGAATTAAAATGCTGTTGAATTTAATTGAAAGAAAAAATTAATATAAGAGTGTGTGTTAAAAGCTATTACGAAGTTTAGAGTAACGTGATCGTGGAGGCCTGAGGGGCAAATTGATGATTAAAAACTAAAAAAGACTAATTAGGGTTTTATTATGGCAAACTTATTTTATATGACAGAGTTTCAAATGGTCATCTGCTACTCCATGCCAAGGATAGATGTTTGAACATGATCAAAACCAGGTGAGAGCTGGTTAAGAAAAGTAGCTGGGAATATTAAAGGATTTTTCTGGCAGCTTTCTTCTCTGCCGTATGTAAACAATTTGTCTACGTGATGGTTATACTGCACATCTTGTTATTGCTTATAGCTCCAGCAGTGTCCTTGTGTTGCTTTTAACTTTGCTCTGCTGTTCTGTGAAGTCTTTTCATTTTGGCAGAACAGAAGACGTGGAATCTTTTAATTTGTGCTCTTTTAGAAATGTTTTTAAAAGCGTTAAGGCTACACATCATGTATTTGATTTTAAGTGCTGGCACTATGCCAAGAGTACACTTGTGTAGAATCTTAAGAGAGAAAAATTAAGCTGATATGTTGTAGGCTCTCTGTTCTTTTGTAGAAGTCTAGTTTCAAAAAAGTTTCCACTTTTATTCATTATTCAAATATGACACACTGCCATGTAAAACTGTCTGGATTTCCTTAATAGATAAGGAATGAAGGTGTTATGTATCTTTATGCATTTTATATTTTTATTGCATTTATTTATTTCCACAATATTGCTGCTGTCATTGTCATGCCAATTTGCAACATAAAAACACTTCAAAATGGTTCTCAGTTACATAACACCATTCCTTACTGCACAGATCGAGAATCAGGAACTCTGCTGTATGACAGAGAAACTCTGAAACGTGGGTTAATTTAAATTGTAAAAAGTGACTCCCCTCAAATATAGAAAATTTTAAAAAAAGTTAATAATGTATAAAATTTATTTTCATCTCAAGTGTAGGGTGTAAGCATCATGGGGTAATGTTCCTAGGACACCACAAGATCTTCAGTCAGGGCAGTTTACTTTCAGTATGCTTTCCTTAAAATGAATTGCTGTCAATTGAAGAGAGTTGTCTGTTTGCTAGTGATTCAGCGGCAATATTTTCACACCTATTTTTCATTTTTATTTTTTATATTATATAGCATTATGGATCTATGAATCTCTTCTACCTGGAGATAGTACAACTTAGCCAAACTAGTTATTCTGAGCAGTAGGATTTAATATGATTATTTAAAATAGAAACTGTGACCATACCAATGACCTGTGGTAGTTACAGGATGTATGCTGAAATCTATGTAAAAGTCAGTAGTGGAGATGTTTAAACTGTACAGTGAATTTGCCTTGGGGAGTGCCCAAGGAACTTTTTAAAACAGATAGTTTGAAACAAGTAATTTCTATAATGAATTTCATATATTGTTTTCTCTTGTTAATCAAATATGTTATTTGGTGAAATTCTCAAATATTTTGTGCTTTGGAATGGTTCAGTGCTCCAACAGAAACTTTGACAACAAAGGACACAGGAACTTGCATTTTCAGAATTAATAAGATCACTGAATTCTGCCAGGAAAACAAGAGGAAATGAGTTGAGATGTGATTGTTGGGATAGTTTTTTCCAAAGACTTTACTGCTATTACTAAACATTGTTACCTTTATCTGTGAAGCAGCACCAGAAGTAATAGAAATGAAACCAGAATATTATACAAACTTACAAGTCATGGATTTTTTGCCAGATTATGATATTTTATTTCCAGCCTGTAGTGAGATGAAATATGTAATAGTGGATATCACTTGAGGTTCAAATTTTAGAACTTCCATTTTAGTAAAAGATCAAACGTATTTTTATAACTCTTCGTAATCCATCTGGGATTAGTGCCTTCCCAGTACTTAATCAACTAAACCATAAGACAGATGTACAAAATCCATGTTACTTTGGCATGCTTTTACTGCAAACAAGTGCAAAATAATTGTTACAAATAAAAATAAGGTTATGTTTTTGCTAATGAGCTTGCTACTCAGTCTTGTGAGTAACATCAAGGATTAATAATAGGGTCGATATGTATCTGTGGTAATTATCACACCATTTGTTTCTCTTTTCCTGTATTCTTCATACGTTACTTTTTAGTATGTTTCTGCTCAAGTCATTTCAATTTCTCAGTAGACAAAATGCATGAAACAACACCGATTTGCTTTGGATCTACTTAAAAATAAACAGGAAACCTCAATTTTCAAGTCCGATTTTTCAGTCAGAAACACATGAGAAGATCAATAAATGAATTTTAAAATGCCTTTACTTACAGACATATGATAAAATATACATCAGAAGGGAAAATGTTAAAGTGCCAATAATACATTTGGCTTCATTTTTTTTTTTTTACCAGCACATGCAAGCAGGGTAGGTTTTATCTGTGGCCACAGCGGTACTAAAGAGATGGATTGAAATGCACATTGAGAAAATGAAAAATCTAAGGGGCAAGTACAGGGAAGCTGCATGGAGCTCTCTTTGGCTTGTCTTGTAAATGAGAGTATGTTCTTCATGCCTGTCTTTGAATGCATTCTTTGAGTGATACGCTCCTTCTGTACAGTGTTGCCTGAAAAAATTACTTTTACCCTGATTGTAAAATTATGAGGAGATTTGAGATAAGAAGTTGATTGTAGGGATAGGAATAGTGTAAGCCTCTTCCTGCAGGCACTTTAACTTACAGTGCATCACACTCACAAACTATTTTGCCTTGCTAGAATGTGCCTTTTTTAAGTCACTGAGAAATGTAGCCTGGCTGGAAAACAGTATTGGCCTCTAAAAAGGGCTTTGCCCTGCCAGTGAGAGGTACAGGTTACTTTCCAACCCAGGTCCTTTATGGATTTCACTGGGCAGTATTTGTCAGTCTTTTAAGTTGTAGGAGGTGTAGTTCAGGCGTTTGCTTCTTTATATTGTCTGTACACTGTAAACCTGCTTATCTGGGAACCCTGTTCCTGAGACGCAAGAAAATTGTTACACTTCTAAGTATCGAACATTAGGAGATGGAGCTGATCAAGACTTTTTCTCCGTGGGGTTCCCCTGGAGAGCATGCTGAATCGGGAGGATCATTGTGGGACATACTGTTTGAACTGAAACCTTGTTTCTTACAGATCTGACGGACTTGTCAGCTCTGATTCCTGGCAGCCTCTTCTCCCTTGGAGACTGTTACCGTATTGCCTTTGGTAACTGTGCTCAACTGCTGGTTCATATTCACAGAGCTGAGGTGCTCGAGCCCCTATCCACACTTAGCAGTGGAAATTCAATGAAAGCAAGTCTCATCAAGCCTTAGCTTTCTGACTGGAGAGCTTGTTGCTTTGCATGTGATTATACCCAGTATATAGTCACTATGAACTGTCCAGGAAGTGGAGGAGCAAGCTGAAGCCCTGAGCTAATATAAAAGCCAGACACTAATTGTCAACTTTTACTGAATTTCCAACTCCCCAAGCTGTGTGAACAGCTGGATAAAACAAAGTAGTAGCTACCTGGAAGCATGGTTTTCAAGTAACAAGTTGTAAAATTTCTCCCTAAAGTTGATTTTTTTTTTCTTTCTGAATTTTTGGGTAGTCACCTCATCTTCCCAGACTGAAATAAAGTATTTCCTTTTTCCTTTATCCCTTTCTGTGGGGGAGTGTGTTTTTCCAACTAGTAATTCTTGTGACTCATCCAGATACTCTGTAATGAAAAAAAAGAGTATGTGCCCACTGCAAGGCTTATAAACACCCTCAGCTGAATTGAATCTGGCCACCTGCTCAACCTTTGCTAACCTGAGCAGCAGCCTCTAAACCTCTCCACATGCTGTTTACTCAAGTCTGAAATTATACTATGGAGAAACCCAAGGAACACAAAAAGCACAGGAAAAAACTTAAGTTGAGATTTATGCTTCATTGATGCTTAATAAAGAAAAACTCCAGGGAATCTACTGTGCTGAGAGCTTGGGGTTGGGATTTTGCCTATTCATTCATTAATTTCACATCAAATGTTCATAGTAGTGCATTGTGGATCTTAACTACAGCATAAATTGTGAGCTTTGGAGCCTAATTATGCCAAATACAAAAATATCAAACAAACTTCAGCTGCTGTTTATGCAATTTGAATGATTGGATCACACTCTTTTTGCTTTTAAGGCCACAGCCAAAGGATAGCAAATATTGTCCTGTGCCACTCAGCTCTGCCAGCAAGCTAACTTCAGTTTCTATGGTGGTCTCATTCCTGAGGTCAAGCAGCCTTTAAGAAATAATTTCTCCTCCTCCCTTTCACCAGAAAGAATGGCTGTACAACCTTGCAAATTGAAAAAAGATTGTTTCTGAAAATGTGTAGAGTTCAGTTTTAAATATTTGAAAAATTTCTGCAAAAGAGCACAAGTGGAGAAAAAAGAAGGGGCAAGAAATTTGGAATCACTTCAACAGCAATTAATGATGTGGAAAAAGCTGCATGAGTTAACGTCATGATCGTGGTTGGGTCTCTGTGATTAAAAGTATTCAGCCACCAAAGAGCAATGTAAAAAGTGTAAGGATCAGGTTAAAGAAGAAAGCATATGCTTAGCAGAAGCACAGATGAGTTGCCATATGTGATTTGTCCCTGTGAGCATCTCACAAATATTCTTGAAAGATTGGAAGAATTGATGCTACTAGTGACAGAAGTAAAAAAAAAATATTTCCCTCACTGCATTCATCACTCTCTTAAACAATTAGCATGACATATTCTACAGCAATAAGATGAGATTGCTGATTTCCCTGGCACTTCAGCTTTTAGGCTGCTTAAAGTGGATCTAAAATGATAGGTATGTGCTTATTAACTTTTTCTATTTTTCCCAGGAGTCCAGCTAAGTTTTTAAACAAATGTTACAAAGGAAGATGTTTTAAATCAGTCTGAAATATTGTCTGTCATAAGTTTGAGTTTTGTAGAACTGCTTTGACATTTCTGGTGTTTCAGACTCTTAGCTAATATTCATAATCAACTTGATTAAATATCTAACAATATGTGTCACCAGTAGTGTGATTCTAATTTGAATTCTAGATTGGATTTTTTAACAAAGTCAGTTCTAACCAGGAAAAAAGTGAATCAGGTTCACATAAACAGTCTCAGTGGTTGCAGTAAAACTACTCATTTACTTGCAATTTAACATCTGCACAACGATTTTCATCACTGAAAGTGAAAATTACTTTCTTATAAATGTTAACACATTCACTTTCTATATGTACTGAGTTTGGGGGAGACAGAAGCCTCAAACTCATTCATGGAGTTGTATTTGACCACCAGTAGGAGGATTTCAAAATTACTGAAACTGTGGATGCCAAGTTTGCAGTCAATGAAAAGTGCAAGACTGTAGAGTAAGATAAACTGGCTGAAACACTTCAGTATACTGGAAATGACAGAATGATTTACATAGCCTGGAGTTTTCTGTGTCTGGTTGATTGTGTTCTCAGTATAACATAGTTTACCAGGCTAGGGATTTTTTTTTTTTTTTTTGTATGCAGAGGAATATGTACCATACGAAACTTCTAGCAGAAAACAATTCTACATGAAAAATCTGAAGTAGTAACAGCCATGACATTAAGGTGATATTGCCTGAATATCTGTTATTAGTGATTTAGACAATAGAAAGAAAATACAGAATTAACAATGTGTGAATAAATCATGTGATTTAAATTAACAAAAAAGAAAAAAAAGAAAAAAGCACATAGGTTAAATCAACCTGCCTTTAACATTTTGGAACAATTGTTTTATTATCTACAGTCTTGATCAGAAGGTGTAACAGGCTATTTCAGTAATTGTTTTTGGTTTTGTTTTTTTAAGAAAAAAAAGAGCACCCTCTGTTTCAAAGGGTTTGGGTGATGTTCACTTTTCTTAACTTCTACAGGTTTTGCATAATCTGTGGGTTAATTCATTCTCAGGTTTTGAACTCCCATAGTAAATCATGCACCTTTATAATGAAGATATAATCAGAAATTGCTGCTTGGGCATGCGATGACCGAAAAGGAGAGCGGATTTGGTTGGTCCATAGGAAGTGTTTCTAAAGGAGGTTCTGAAAGAATCTCTAGAAGATTCTCAGCAGGACGGGGCGTGGATCTGGTGGAAAAAGAGTAAACCGATACTGATGGTTTTGCTTTGTCCCTGGACGTGTTGGCAGAGGACATAGGTTCCTAAAGCAGACATCCATTTGAAAGACGTCTGTGATGGTTCCTCTGAGGAAATAGAGGCAGAGTTACTGTACTCTGTGTGTGTGTGTTGGTCTGCTTGGTCCGTATAAATTGCCATCTAAGTAGATAATGTAAATAAAGTCATGCACGGATGTGGATTTATTCCCGTTGATTTAATCATTTACTTTGTCCAAAATATTCTTTTTATTTTATCAGAGATTTCATATGAGAGCTTCATGGGACATCAAAAGCTAAAAATGGCAGCAAAGATGCCATACTAAGGCTTATTAGTTTTCCATCCATATTTCTCTAAGAAAAATGTTTCTGACAACCTAGGAAAGTATATTGCAAATAAATGTGTTTAAGAGATTGTGGCCAGCCACAAAGGTTAACGTCCAAGTTAAATAGTTACAGAAAAGAGAAAAGCAGAGCAGCTTAATGGATTGGAAATTGGTTGAAGGGCAAAAAAAATTTGAGTAGTCTTAAATGCAACCTTGGAGAGAACTTGGTATTATGTGTTCAGTGAAAGCCCTGTTTCAGTAAAGTATGTATGTGGTTGGAAAATTCAGTTTAGAATGGGTAAAGGTATACATAAAACATTGGAAAACATTTATGTGTTTGGGTGTATATTCCTATACAGAGGATGGTGCAAAACACCAGATAAATATATTCAGAAGGGAGCTTTCAGAGAAACCACTTTGCAATTATGAGTCTGGGTACTGTCGTGATTCACGCAGTTCTTGGGGGAGGTATATAGACACATGCAGCTTCATAACATTTAAACCTGGAATTGATAAGGAAAAATCCTATTAATGTTCAGAGTCAGAGTAATCCTACTAATTATATAAGCACTAATCCAATTAGTTTAGAAGTCCTCAAGACATTCCACCAACAGTTTCACCAGCCTCCATAGAATTGCCATTAGACACCACTGGTGTTCCATTTTAGCTTCTCAAGAGTGAGACAATTAGTACAGTTATGATAGTGTTCTAAATGTTATACTCTGTGAAACTTAAAATGCTTATTTTAGTTTGCTGCCCATTACCGTTAGTTTACTATCTACCCTGACCTGTTCCATCTTGTTGGTCTGCATGCTACAGTGACAACAGATACCATGACAACCCACAGGTTCTTTTGATTCACCAGCTTCTCTCCAATCTTAACTTGCCTCAGACTTAACAAGAATTAGGCAGAGCAATAATTAGTAGAACTGCATGGTACCACTTCTAGCTGAGATTGCCAGTCGAAGGCACAGTACAGTACTGGAGAAGGAGGGAAAAACAGGATTAAACTTCTGAGCTGACTTCTGCTGTCAGACCTTCCAGCCACTTAGTCGGGTAGGTAGGAGAAACAAACTTCACACACATAGCTTTTGATATGAAGACTTTTGGAGCTTTAGAGTTCAACACAGTGTTAAAATGCATGTGGATATAAAGCTTCTGGGGTGCGTTAGCGATTCTTTACAGCGTCATGTAGGTATTCAGCTGCCTCTGAGCTACCATGAGGACCTCTGAGGCAGTGTTGCATCGTGCAGTCTGGAAGTGCTAGAGAGCCCTGTACGTCTGCAGCTGCTCACCAGACAGAAGGGTGGTGCCTCCACAGGAGCTGTAGGGTTGCATTGATCATGTAAGTCAGACAGTGTGTATGCATCTGTCAGCATCTGTCAGTAACTTAATTTTCAACTTGTTGTTTTCACAGACTACATTGTGTCGTGGAAACCCTTCTAGCTTTCCAGCATGCCAGGTAGTTGTGGATGGCTTTTGTGTTTGATGTGACTAATGGTATTCTTATCATCCCTCTATGACTAGTCCAGGTGAGTATTTTTCTACTTTCTAAAGTTCTGTTTAATTATTAGATGATTTGGCTGAAATCAAGCATTGACATTACATTCAGAGGAAGTTGATACTTGCTTTGGTGTTTGGTAGAACACTGCACATTAATGATTACTACCTTCTCTCAAATTGAGGGACATATTTAAAAATGCTTCACAGTTCAAGATTGCCATTCCTTGTTTGGCCATTTCTGTTTCTGCTTATATGTGCTGTAGCAGCTGAAACTATTATTTATGTGCCTTCCTCAGATGCTGCTTCCTGAAGGTGACTCTTCTATAAGTCACCTGTGATTGTATCTGAGAATTATGTTATTTTTTGACAAGTTGAACATGTCTAGTGAGTGTAACCATTCCTGCTTCATTCTCCCGTTTCCACATACTGTGATACTTACCATTGCACTCTCTTTCGGGTTATCATTTATGCTTTTGATAGTCATTGGTACTCCTGAGCCATGCAAGACATGTTTTAACTGTTGTACCTTTAATCTCAATTGCTTTGATACAGATATCTTTTATAGTGTCAATGATTTAGAGAAGTTTGAGGCTGCTCAGTGTCAATTTAACAGGATCCTTTCCCTTGTCTCTTTCTCCTTGGAGGGGTGCATAATGTAAAAGCAACTCATAGGGTAACAGTTTTAGTTCTTGGCCTCATATATCAGTATACAGATGAAGTTGAGCAGATGTTTACATTAACATTTAATTGAATTTATAACAGGCTATCACATGTTACATACATTAGTAATAAGCATTAACCAAAATAAAAGAAAACATTATGCATGTGCCCCAAGTAGCAGCATGACATGAGGAAGAGAAAAAAATCCCTCAGCAGTTGAAATTGTTATTATCAGTGGGATGAGAGGTGTAAGCCAGCTGTGGCTGTTGATGCTTTTTTTCTTACTGTTCCAAATGGGAAAGGGATTTGGTCTGTTAAAGTTGACTTCAAGTCCTGCTTGGGCCCATTATAGGAAATGTGAAGCCTTGGCAAAACGAAGAATAATCACAATGAGTCTCGGTGTATTTTGGAACTCTCAGTTCAGAATAAACCTTTCTACAGATAGGGCTGGATCTGAAGCCTGCTGAAGTTAACTGGAAATTGTCTACTGGCATTGCTAGGTTATTGAAGGGGCCTCATTAGAGAAACATTTTCTGTCATTCAAGAGGCACACGGACTACTATGGGTGGGGAAAAGATAACAGAGGATCCCCATGCTGCTAATAGCAATGGGGAGAACTGATTTTAGTGTCCTGTTTCAGTGTACTGGGGATGGTTTCCAGGCCATGATTTTCCTCTTAGCTGTGTTTCCATTATGTCCCATCTAAAATTCCTGCCTGTATGAAACAATTCTTCATCTACTGACTCTTTTTTGTTTAGTACTATACTCATAAATTGCCAGCAGATCTCTAAAAGCTGGTAAGATTTCTTGTTTCCTTCGTCTGTGTTGAAATGCTGTCTGTATACTTACTGACTCTATTTTTTTTGGCTTCAAAGTTAGGCTTAGCATTTAATAGGCCAAGGCAATTGGTATATCTGACATCCCAAGGTTTGTTCAAGATCAATCCCACTTTTTCCACTTCTGTCTTGTAGATTATCCTGCTCTTTCTTGAAAATAGGACTGTTTTCAAATAAGATTCTGAATGAGTGTAACCAAATCCTAATGTCGGCCCATGAAATATGATTATAAATGAAAATGTCAGAACCCTGCAACTTCCTGTCTATAGTTATTAACGGTCTGGATGCTCAGAGTGCTGTCAGAATGGTATCTGTCTTGTTATTTAAAGTAACAAAATGTATCATAGCAATAACAGCAGTGCTCTTATTTTAGCTAATATATTAATTTCCCTTTATTATCATGTTAATTTCTGTCAGTTGTCAATATAGTCTTTCCTCTTCTTTGTCATTTCTGAAGACTGAAAATGAATGTTAGTGATCCAGCTACTGTGAAGGCAAAGAGCAGCTGGTAATAAGAAAATTATTAGAATTATTGGGCTATCCACAACACCCATAAGACCCATTTACCAGAATTATAGCTGTTTATGAGGAAACTCTCACCCTTTTGTCAGCTGAGTATTATCTATCTACAGGAATACCTATCATGTTGGTAGCAAACCTTAAGAACAAATTATGTGCGGAAATAAGTAGGGTGGTGGTGTTTTATAATGGAGGTAATTCTAGGAACTGTGAATTGCCCTTTTATCTCAGTGAATTGTTAAATCTCATATTTCAATATCACATGCTGAGCACCAAAGCTGTAACTCAAGCATGCTAGAAACTGATGAAAATTCTTCCCCTGCCATATTTATTTATGTGTTCTACTTGCTTGGTTTTCTTTCTGTATTTTGCTTGAGTTACCTTTATGTCGGAGCAGCCAAATTACTGAGTTTACTAAAGAAATCTTTGCCCAAGTTATGAATTAACAAGATAGATACATTAATTACAATAAATGTAATTAATTCACTACCGGCAAATTTAAAACACATAGTCTTTAACATTAGATATGCTCAACAGTATCTCATGGATACTATGATTATTGATGTGTGCATGACTGTTCAGACATCCTTCTGGCTTTGAGAAACTTAGGTACTTAATGCAGATTTTACTGTCTGACATCTATTTTTGTCATTATGAAGAATCCCATTAAGTAGAACCTCAAAATCAAACACTTTGTTCCATGTCTGATGTTTGATGATGCTAATTTTAAAAATGTCCTTTCCTGTTTATTAGTTACCGTGCTATTCCCTGTGCAGTTCTGCAGTACAAAGTATGTGATGTCCATAGGAGACCACTCTTTGGAACTTTCTTTAAAAAAAATCATTCCTGCAAAATGCTCGTAAAGAATTAGTCAATCATTAAGGAGAAGGTCAGATGATTAATAATAGTTGAGACAACTGTTCATAGTATTGGGAAATTGGTATGCCCACATAACGGCTGCATACATTTGTTTGCCATCCAGTCTCCTGTTTGGAAGTGGGTCATCTTGTACTGACATCTTACTGTGACAGAGATTATATCTTTATAGTTTTTAATGTTTTTACTTAGTGGAATAATATGTGGTTTATTGAAACCAGGGATCTAGTACTTGTTCCAAAAATGTCTGCATTGTTCTGATTTGAAGTCATTCTATGGCATTAGCTGCAGGAGCCAGAAATATTTCCTAACTTTGGCATTAGGCTTTTATACAAGAAGTTATTAAGCTTAATGGAACTACTTATGCTCAAACCTGAATATGTTGTAGTGTATGGTTTGAGCCTGGAGGTCATGAGTTAGACACCAGGATGAAGCTCAGTTAATGTTATTTTTGGTTATCTTCCATCCTGGAAAAAAACTTTCCATGAAGAAATTGCTAAAAATAATGTGACATAGTTAGTGCTGCCTCAGGAAAAGCAAGTTATTTGCTTGAAATTTCTTTGTAGAAGTGTTAACACTTTTTTGGTTAAAAAAATGAAAACCAGCAGAAATTCATGTCTTCATTTTAATGTCTTCTATATTTTCTTTTTTTTTCAGTAGACCCTCTACTCGCTATAAAACAATTGTTTTTCTTGAAGAAATGAATATAGTATTTGTTGATTTTGTATGGATTTAATAAATACAAAATTCCCTGTAACTGGGAGGTTTTGTGAAATGCAACAAAGTATTTCTCTGTCATTGTTTCCATTGTAAGCTATGTAGAATATATTTTAATTTGTTTCTTTGCAGTCTATGTAAAGATTTTCCTCTATTTCATATTACTTATGTTATCCATATATAATTTTTTCTGGAGTTCTTGCATAAAACTGTGTCAGATCTTTTAGAAGTCTTACTTCATCAAGTCTTATTGAAGTGTAAAGATTTTATTTCTGTGTGTTTTCCAAGTTTTTAGAAAAACACTAGAGATACGGATTTACTTGCAACTCTCTGACGTATCGCAAAGAAACAAGATGGAATGAAAATCTGCAAAGTGACTCTTCATTCAACAAAGCAAAAGTTTTAAAAATACAAGTGAAGGGAGTATATTAATAAATTTGTATATAAAATTGAAAAGACTGAAGATGCGACACAGCAAACTTATTTATTCAATTAATAATCTGTATATGAAACATATTCTAAGATCTAGAAAATGGACAACATTTTATGGACTTTGAATCGGGCTTCTGAAGAAATTATACTGTGTAATGAGACACTTTGGGTAATTTTCTGATTCTTGGTCTTATATCACACAGCTATTTGCTTAATAATCATACGTACATACAATGTAATCATGTTACTTATCTTTTCCTACAGATGAAGTAATTCAGCTGCGTTTCTGTGGCTTCTAATTATACAACTGGAATTGGAGTTTAGATATGAGAGCTGATGGCTGGAAAGAATACTTGTGTAGCAGCAGTAGACTAAACACTAGGTAAAATTAAATTACTTACATTTTTCAATACTGCACTACTATGGCTAGGCACTGTTTTCCAAGCTTCTTATTTTTAATTAAAAATGATAAATCATCATCATTATATTCCATGTTCTGTTTTTTCAAGCAAAACAAATAAAATAGTTGCTGCTACTACTTGTATGATTAATTGAAGGCTGAAAATGACAAGCTGTTTCAGAGAATGAAAAAAGTTACAGAGCATAAGAGAGAAAGATAAGAGATGGGAAAAAAGGTCTGATGTATTAGAAAGAAGAGTTTCTGGAGGTAGAAGGGGAACTAAAATGAAAGGTGGTGCCCATATGTAGCAAACCAGTGAATTCAGGAAAAAAGAACTGTTGAATCAGTAAAAGAAATTTGTTACTGTTAATTTTATTGATTTGTTCTGAAGCTTTTTGTTTCTGCTGATATTTTGGTTTGAGGTAATTCCTCCTTACTCACTCTAAGGAAAGGCAGTTTGAGGTTCTAGGAACTCCTTCCTTTTTGTGATGATACAGGTACCTTCACTAACCACCAAATACATGGCAGCAGCCAGCTCTTTCTTGTCATCTTGCCAAATGTAGATTCTTGGGTGAGGAGGAAAAGAGGACATTGTTCCTAGAATTCTCAGTTTTTTCCTTCTGTGTGATGAAGGAAGGCAAGAAACCTTGATGGGTCTGAAAGAACAGGTCTGAGCTTCATTCGTGTGTGAGGTAAGTGCTGAGGGACTGCATACAGTTTAGGATCTGGCTAAGTAGCAGGGCAAATTTACCTGGACTGGACTGCTTCAGATACCACTGAGAGCTAATGTACTGTCTAAGATGCATAAGGTAGATGGGTGTGTTATCCTGCATGTTATATTACATAGGTGAATAAGAAAGTAAAACTTCTTTTAGAAATGTAATAACAGGACGAATTTAGTACATATTGCAGAAAGAAACCTAGGAGTGCACCCAGTGAAAGGAAACGAAGCAGCTTATTATTGCAACGATTGATTTCATTTTCTGGTGAATAGAACTGTCAAAAAACCTACCAAAACAAAACCAACCACCAGACTACAGGGGAGCAAATCATAGGGTCCCTCGAGACCTAGAAATTGGCATGTCAGTCACTGGTGTGAAAGGGGTGTGTTTGCTTGTAGGATTGATGCCATGTTCCTATTCCGTCTGAGTTCCTATTGCAAAAAGCAGCTGTGTTCCTTTGCTCGGGAGACTTCCCTGAATTGGTCTTTCCCCTGAAAAGAGCTGCCAAAATTGATTAGGTCAAGGAAATGACAGACTTATTTTTAACATAATTTAGAAGCAAGTTTGCCCTACATAATAGACACATAATGATTCCTCCAAACAATTAGCAAGGTTAGTTTGCCTATTAGGTTAAATAAAAGACTGACCAATTTGTATTTTTCAAGTCTGAATGTTGGAGTTGTGTTTGTCCAGATCAATTGCTTGGGTTAAAATTACTATGAAGTACTCATTTTCTGTCCCACACGCTCTTGTCTGTTGCTTTCAAGGCAAATTTAAATGCTTTCAGTTTAATACAAAATGCTGATCTTCTATTTCACTGCAGATTCATTAACACACCGTGTTTAATGATTTAGCAATAGAGAGGTAATCTATTGCTTTCAGTGCTGAGCCATTGATTTTTGAGGAGTCTTGAAGTTTTTTTGCTAAATGGCCATTGAGTATCTATGTTGTCCTTACCTACATATGCTATGCAATTCCACAGTACACTAGCTACATTCCTCAGGTATGTCAGCTATCCATCCCATACAGTACAAATTCAATCTCCATTAGCACTGGAGGCTCAACTCGAGACTTGTGGAGCTTATCACCATGTATTGAATCAATACATTTAAGTAAAAGGGTTTAAAATTTCATTCTTGCTCATAGGGTTCAATACAAAAAGGAAAAACAGATACCAAGGAAGCTCATGTAACTCTATATTGTCTGTTATCTGAGGGGAGTGGACAGACAGAAGGGTCAATGTATCCTTTGTTTTAAATTGGATATGTTGAGGGGCTCATCCTATTTGTAGTGGCATCTAAAGCACTGGATAGCAATAACAGAGAATTCCCACAGTATTATGTGCAATAGAGGTATTTAATAGATTTTTCTTGGCAACGTACTGTTCAGTTCATTCTGTTGCACCAGTACCGTACCCTAGGTTAGATGTGCTGTGACAATAGAAAATAGCTCATGTGTTTTTGAAATGCCACACATTTTAATTACCAGGGGAAGTCCAATAAGAATTCTTCCTGCATTGGTGAAATATGTCTAGATGCAGTTTTCTGATGTGAATAGTTTCAGTAATTGAGAGAAGTTTTGAGTTATCAGTGCATTTATGTCTCAGAAATGATTAATGTTCCAACACGGCTTTATTACACTCACATATTTAAAACACCTATGGTTTAGTTTCTATTTGTGTTATATATCTGTGGTTCTCAGAATGATGTGGGCTTTTTTTTGAGTCTGAAAGTACAGCTTGTGGACAAGATAGATATTTTAATATCTGTTATTATAAAATGCATAATGAAGCTGCCCTGTTACTCAATATACAATTAATTTTATATGTCTTTTTAAAATTACATAGTAATGTTTCATTATGCACAGCACAGGAATTCCTTCATTCTAATCCATTTCTGAGAGCTGGTTGATCCACAATAGTTATCTTTTCTTACAATAAATTGAATAATCATATATTTAGAAATTTACTTCCTGTAGTTGGAGGGAAGAATTGTTAGATTTTACTATGCAGTAGTCCAATAATTTTTTTAATTAAAATTATTATGTAGATGTGTCCATTATTTTCTGACTTGAGAATTACTAACCTCTGTGCAGATATACAGATGGTCCAGAATAATAATTTTTTGCTTTAAAAAATAAATCTGTTCAGCTGAACAGAGTTTTGATGGGTTTCTTTCCCATGTGTAAAAACAAAGCCAAAGAAATTCTGGGATGATGGATTAGGTTATAGTCTCCTTATCTGCAAATGAAGGATTCTATAAATCTCTCACAGAGTACTACTTTACGAGATCTGTCATCCCAAGTTCACTATTGGACTTTGGGGATCCAATAACAGTAATAAAATGGCATTCTACGCCTGTGGATTACTAAGCACAAAGCCCTATACAGTCAGTGAAATCAAGCTATAGAGACCCCAAAGAGCCGGACCCATTTCTGTGCACAGTAGTGGGTCTGATTGCACAAGGCCTGATCCTTATTATTGTTCTTCTTCCCTGCTTTTGCAGCAGTGTGACATAGTACTTCTTTGAAAACCTGCATTATTAACTGTGGAAGAAGAATACAATTTCTACTGTCATGTTACCTGGAAAGAATAATTTCAAGCATTGCTGGCACTGCTGCTAGGACATTCCCACTAAGCATCCTAGGGACGCTGAGAAGCAGTGTTGGGATATTTCAGACAAGGCAACATGCAGAAGGTGAGGCAACCATGTGTGCCCTCAATGGGACATTGGCGAGATATGGAAAAAGGCGTCCAACAACTATGACATACTTCTTTCATTGTGCCCCTGCTTGTGGACAGAAGGGTAGGCAAGGTTGTGACTAAGCCAGTTAAACTGCATTTGCCTGAAGAAGTGTAATGCATGTAGGAGAGTCTTGTTACCCTACCGCCTCTGCTGTAAGATTCATTTTCCCTCTGAGGTCAGCTAGCTTCCAGAAACTCTACTCACTTTTGGACTGAGAACTTAACAGAGTTCATGGCCATATCAAGTACTATGTACACTTTAAATTTGCCAGCTTCCGTTTCCTTCTGCTCCTCCCTTCTTGTGACCAAAGCAACAATCCATCCTGGCATCATGATCTCCCAAACACTACCGAGGGTTTTACTCCACTATTTCTACTTGGTAATTGGTTTGATTTTGGCTGAAGATCATAGTTCAGTTCACTGCATTTATTGAGTAGTCTGATAACTATTTTTCAACAGTTTGTTTTCCTTCCAAACAGAAAAGCTGTTCTCATTTGATCATGACACTCAAGCTGGTGAAAATTGCTGGATTCACTACTGTTTGTACCAGCTGAAGCTATGACTCAGTACTTGCACTTTTAAATGCTCTTGAGAAATACAGTTCATTTATAGCACGACACAGAATGTCCATAAAGGATAATTATCAAAATGTAGTATTCTTTTATCCTTCAGCTATATTACTGGTACGAAATGTGTGGAAAGTATTATCATTTTAAATCAGATTTTACATAGAGAGTTATGTGATTACCACCAAAAGTCTTTGCAGCAGTTTTTAATTTAGCCTTATGCATTTTTAACATGACAGCTGGAGCACAGCATGCATATGGCATACTAATAGAGAAGGAGGCTAATAGTTCTATCTGTTCATGCAAAGAAAATAAACAGGAAATAAGCAAAATGTTTAAATTGCATGCTGCTGGATAAAAGCAACAGCCACTGCAAGGCAAACTGAAGCAGTGTTCAGAGATTACTTCATTATTCAGTTTCCGGTTTGTTTTTCAGAGAGTAGCTAGCTTTTTTGTTTGTTTTCAATTAAACTACTGTAGTGTACATTGAGAGATCTATCATTTATCTATCAAATAGAAAGTTGTGCTGGAAATGCAGCTTCACTGTAAACTCCATTTTCAGTTGCTCCTCACTTTGCAAACAAGAAGTACTCTTGAGTTGAAATTTCCTCTATTTGATCATGACATTTTGGTGCTTGTTTGTTTCTGCAAAACTGGGTCTTATTCAGCCTTTTTGAAGCTAGTGTTTAAGAACAAACATGCACTAAGTGTTTAAGAACATGAAAACAAATGTTTCATTTTGTTATTCATTCATACTGGAAAAAAGAAGAGAAACAATGTAGAGAGCTCACCATTTTTAGAGAAAATAACCTCACAAGCTTTAAAATAATATGTATTCATCTGCCCCACTGTCTCATGATATTCTCAGTGGCACTTTTCTGGTTGGTTTCTTTTTTCAAACTAAATTTTAAAATGTACGGGGTTTATAGGTGATCTGCTACATGGTATAATTTTTTTTGCAGCTGTTCTGATGAATAGAGTGGATTCAAAATGAGCTCTCAAAACTCAATTCCATCAAAGATTATTGAACTTCAAAGAAATGTTAAAGACAACACTACAACCAGTCTAAAACTATGGGAAAAATAACACTGTTTCTCATTGTTCTTCTCTTTTTAAAGGAAAAAGGAAACCTAATGTAAAATGCAAAGAAAATCTTAAGAAATTTCAGTCAGCAAAGAATTTCAGTTTGGGGAATGCAAGGTTAAGCTTAATAAATATTAAGTTTCAATTATGGTCTAAATTTAACATTAATTTTCCTCTTTTTTTTTATCAAATAAGGAAAAGAGTGATTTGCAGAAACTAATTTTTAGTTCAAAATTTTACGTAGGTATAGCTGTGAGAATCACAAATACCTCCTTGTCTCTGATTTCCTCACAAATTCACTGTTTTTTGTACCATGTTGCAATTATACCTTCATCACTTGTTTGGCCTGTATTAGTCTGCTCTTGGGCAACTGAGTCTGACCCCATACACTCAACCTGCATTATGTTCCTGTCTTTCAGTACTGGCAAACTGGCCACCTTTTGACAAGTTTCTTCTTTGTTACCAGAAATAATGATCCTGAACTATATTTGTAAAGTGTCTTTGAAATATACAAATGAAAAATGTTATATAGCATTGATATGATTTATTTTGACTTGTAACAGAGTTCCTTTGCACCACGGTGGAAAACTAGAGGAAAGTCAGATTGAATAGATCTGTAGTGCAACATCCTCTTTTGTTAAACAAGCCAGCCTCCTGAAACATAAATACATTAAATATCACTGTCATTAAATACGTATCATGGAACTGTTGAGGGGGATTAAAGAAGAGCAATAGTCTTCATCTTACTCTAAATAGCTGCCAATGGTTGATGTGACCTGGGCTTAAATTTTCATTGAAGAAGGTAAGTAAAGAGAAAATTTTCCCTTTATGGGCTCAAGTTGCCTGCCTTAAAGTTAATGACCTCTAAATCAACACTTGATGGTTTAACACATGAGAAATTCAGGCAGAAGTGGAATACTTTAAACACCTATTGACATTCTGAAGCAGTTTGCTTTCTGACCTTTCATGACAGAATGAGTTCAGCCGGCAAACAGGAGAATGTCAGAATCTGCTGCAGAAACTGACTGCAATTATGAGACTAGAAAAGGAAACAAATGCCTTAGGCAATATTTTTATATTGCAGAACAGTGGGCGGATAATGGATACAGTACTTAATAGTGAGGTGACGTGCAGGTACCCTTTTAAAAGGTCATGCCTGCCTGAGTTGGGAGTGGTTTTGTTTGTAGTGATGGCAGAGTCTCTTACCTGAGGTGGTTTCCGTATGTGATAGGAGGTGTTGCCTGTGTAATATTCATGGGCTACAGAGATCCAAAAAATAGTATTTCTGGAAACTGGATTGCTGTTTGGCATACTTGAGAAGGTGTTAAATACGGTTCATAGAATGATGGTAAGGTCCAATTTGATTTCTTAACTGACTCTAAGTCACATTTTTTGAACTTGATCCTCATCTGGTGCCAGTTGTTTGTTAATGTAAACGCATTCAGTCTGAATCACCTTGTTTATACCTTGCAACATGTAATTTTAAATAGATATTGCTGTATCTTTGGATGTACTTGTGCTCCTGGTAGTTGAAAGAGTTTAATCAAAAAATGCAATGAGGATTTGCTGAAAAGAATTGGACAAATATCCAGAATCTCCATTCACTTTCTCTTCTCCATGCTCTTTGGGCCTTCTCTAAGCCTTGGAGAAACTCAGTGAATTTGGATCAGGCCTTTCATTGTCCTGTTTTAAAGAGGGGGGTGCAGCCACTGTTCCTGTCAATTGCTGTTCTTGGGAAATCAGAAAAGCAAGTGAATGTTCTTTTCTAAGTTCAGTGCCCCTTTTATTTGATTCGTGTTCTGAGAAAAAAAAAAGCCTTATAAGAACTGTAAGAAATTTATCAGATGAACGTTGCATCCTTCACAATTTTTCAAGTGCTTTTTATCTTGGCAGTGGTTTAGCAATGTAATAGAAAATGATGGGACTCTGACAGCAATTCTGTAGGAATTTTTACATCAGACAATGAGAAATGTGTCCTCTTTGATTTCACTGATACTTGTGCAGTAGATTTGGGTCTGCCTACCACGTGATTAGAAGCTGAATTGTTTCTCTGCCAAGTCTTGCTATTTTAGGACAGCTGGGGTTACTCCTGACTGGGAGCTGCCCCGAAGGACAGTTTCAACATGTGTGCAGCTGCAGTGCCACAGAAGTTCAGTTAAGCAGAATTTGTCACTAAAATAACTTGAATGTGCAGAAGGGATCTTGCAAGAACTAGATTCACATATACAAAATGATTCCTAATCTCCTTAACTTGCATAGAGTACGCTTTACACAGTATTCCTCAAGGATGTGAAAGGCAGACCACGGCACAGTATCTTCAGTTTCCAGACATAACTGTCAACTTCAGCAGTCATTCCACTGTAGCAGCCTCAAACTTATTCACACAGGCAGCAGACACATGCAGGCTTTTACAGTCTTTTGAATTTTTAAACAATATTGGTTTAATGTAATCAGCTAAAACATATCCGCAGTGCTACCCTAGCGATATGAATAATATCTGAAATACAGAAATAGAATACGTTCAGAATAGCTGAAATATTTTACTTTTCTGATTGGTTTTGAATGATGTTATATTTATAGAATTAATCTCTGAAAAAGTCAGGGCTCTGGAATTTTTTCCATCTTTTTTTTCCCCTTAATAATTTCTCTTTCAGAATAATAAGTCTCTGCAGGCAAGGTACTTCTGGAGGATTATTTCACAGATCAGGTGGTTTTATGTACTTGACCTTCAGTCCCATGTGACAACATACCTGAAGAATAGACTTAATCTTCTAAAAATGCACTATCTGTTGTGTCTAATGCTTTGAATATCATCTGCCTCCCTGCTTTTCACATCGTAAGAAACTCATATGCTTGCTAGGATTAATACATTTAACTCTTATTTTGCAGAATGACAATATAGTCACTATACCTACTACAGTTATTTTTTGATTCAGCACAATAGTGAGGATAGTCATTTTATGGCAAACAGAATGAAGGTAGGATAAGGTAAGGAACAAAGTTCTCGAGGTCAGAGGGAGAATCTCCTCGTCTCCTGCTTTATGGTGCCAGAGGAACCACTAGCACCTGAAGGATGTTCCCTTCCCCGCTCCACATGGGTAAGTCCCAGTCACTGTGCAGATCAGTCTGCCTTCTGGGCCAGAGCTATGAGTGCACGTTCAGCCACAGTGGGAAATAATGGAGTAATATTTGGATTGGAAGGCAAATGGCAGTGGAGTTTTTCTAACTAGAAAGTTTGCATAGTAGATTCTTATTCACAAGGTCATTTTGTCTGCCTCTGTGTGACTCAAGTGCTGTATCAAGCCAGCTCAGGGGAGAGTAGATGTCAGAGTTAAAGCTGAATTTCAGAGCCTGGAACACTAAAGCAGTGTATAATATTTGCTGAGGGACACTGGTGCTTTGATTATACGTCACAGGAGGGTTATGCATACTGGCAGCCTTGAGGGTTGTGCCACACATCTTCCCCAAACGGGATCTGTGTGCAGAGATTCTGTAAAGGGAAGGATGGCTCCCCAGCTGCCTATGGACATTAGTCGATAGTTTTAAAGCATTCCTCCCTATCCAGAGTGCAGCAGTGCAGAACAGTGTATCAAATCTTCTAGCGCAGAAGAATCTCTCTCTTTGGAGGAAAGCGAGTACAGGAATGTGAAACCAAGTGAGCAGTATGAACAGCTGAACATTCCCTGCTACTTCTTAATATCAAAGCATGCAGGTCTTTTCCCCCTGTGTGTTTCTTCTAAGAGAAGAGTGTCTGATGCAGAAGACGACTTTTTTTTAAAAAAATCAAATGCCAAAATGCTGCAGTGAAAGCTACCTTGCACAACTTGCTAATGTCTAGAACAAGCACCAAAGAACTTTTAGGGGTATTCACTTGTATTGCTGTCATCAATATGTTGGTATTGTCATCAGCAGGCTTGCTATGTCCCATTAGCCTCTGTAAGACTAAACCGATTTCACTGAAGTATGACATATGCCAAATGATAATAGGCTAACAAAAGGTAGTGTGTTTTTAAGTTAGAGGCTAGAAGGTTTTCTCATGTACTGAATGGATGCAATGGACAGCTTAGAAGGAAAATGAAAGAAGGCTTTTCTTTGGGATGGGGGAGGAAGAAGAACAGAAGGTTGTATTTTACAGGTTGGTTCACATACTGCTCACTGATCTGGGGAGCCTGCACCTGCTCCCTCTGTTGCTGACCAGCTAAGGGATCTTGGTGGAAACAACTGCAGTCCACAATGAAAAGCCCGCGTTCACAAACGTGTTTAGAAGCATAACTGCCTTTGAAGCCAATTTAGCTAAAAGGAGTTAAAAGTCAAAATGCTGCTGAAGATGTCGGCTGTACATCTTTACACTTAAATTATTGAACCACATTTGTCTCACTGTGGTCCAGGGTTCTTTTGTTCGTGGCAGTCTGTTCGCACCTTAGCCCACTAGTTAAACATCCTTGCCCACATGTTGAACCACAGCTCACTAATTAAGAGTGGAAATAAAAGTCTGTGGAGGATTTAAAAAAGGAACTTTAAACTAGAATTCTAACTTTATAAAAGATTGTCTGCACATACAGGACTACACAGATCACTGAGTTCAGATTCCTGCCCTCTGGTGCAGGGGAATCTACAAGGCGATGAATTTGCTGCTAGTTGCTCTAAATTTTCCCAGATTTTATCTAGCATTATTAGCTTCTTTTACAACATGTGTTAAAAAATATTTTATGCAATACATGATTTTACAAAAAAATCTAAAATAATAATAGCAGAGAGGTGGAGTGTTGCAGCATTCTTACACCTATTACTGCTACTTTATTAATGCATTTATAAGGACAAAGATTAAATATTTATAGGGTTTACTCTGACTTGGTGTGCTGATATTAATCACATTGTCATGTGATAAGGTTGGAGCAGAAAACACGCAAATCTATATACACACCGCTCTCTAAAATTCTAATTTACTCTACCCAATTACTTAGTAAATATAATACATTACATATGAAAAGTTGAAGCAGGAAAATATGGTGATTGGAAAATCAAAAAGCAGCACTTTCTCCACCAAAGTTGTGCCAGGACCTTCTGCAGATAAGCAGCAGCATTGATCAGTTGTGGTGTCCGTCACCTTGGGGACGATGCTGGAATACTTCACTTCTGTTCTATGAAGGTTGTGACTCACATTTATACCTTCTTGTTATCACCTTTGTTTTTTACCGTATGAGTCATTTTATATATGCTGGAAACCGTTGCTTTTTTCTCTTTGTTATGCCCTAAAACCAGTTCTAGCCAACTCTCAAGGTTACATTCCTTTAGTGATTGACAATTTGTATTTAGAACCTGAAGGCTTTTGGCTTCATCCTGTGCCTTGTATTTGCAAGATCTCTAGTGTCATCTTGTGCTTATACTCCCCAGATTTCTACTTTGAGGTAGGGAAAACATGTCATCAGTCTTATTGAAATGCTAGTGGCTTTCTGCAAAGATTCAATGTGCTGGTTTAGATGATACACTAGACTGATGCTCAGCTGTTATAAATCAGTGCAGCTGCACTGACTTTGTCAGGGCTCTACTAACTTGAACCAACTAAATATGTAGTCGTCTTTTTAGATACTACTCTCTCCTATCAAATGTGCAATTTGGTTAAGTTTTTCTCTAAGAAGTGGTATAATTTTGCACACTTGTTAGAATGAACAACCTCAATTCATTCATAATCCAATCTTAATATAGAACTGTTACTGATTATCTCGTATTTCTTCTGGCTTTCTTACTGCACTGCAGGTGTGAGATTCACAGTGTTGTATCTTGCCAGTACCTTTCTCATACTTCTATAGCAATTTTTCATTTTTTGGCCATTATTTCCTATTCTGTTTTGGTGGGTGTGTATAGTGAGAACAGTGATATGACATCTGTGAAGAACATGGTTTGAAGAGCACTTCTATGTTTGGACAAATAGTTTATGTCAGATTGTTTTATGCAAGAGGCCAGAGAGTACCAAGACAAAACTGTTGTTCTCATCCAAACTGGAAAGGTATGGTGCACATTACTGATAACCTCTTATCATTCTGACTTTGAAGATGGTGTTTTATGTTTTCCTTTGATCAGGAACATTTAATGTAGTAGAGATCCAGTTCTGCTATAGTTAGTTGAAAAACCCTTATGTTGAAATGTTGACTTTTCTAAACACTCTAAATCTGCACATTAATTCTCAAATCACCCTGTAAATTACTGTGCCAGATGGAGGAACAGAGTTAAGGTTTGAATTTATTGGAACAAGGGGCTCCTGAAACACATTCCCTTCAAATCGATTTTTTTTAACATTCTTGCAAATTTATTTGTACATCTCTAGGGATCAAATCATCTTGTCATCCTATCTTCCACCCAATTCATTTCTCTTGCTTGATTTTAGTGCCAGCTTTCCTAGGATACTGGGCAGTTACTGGAGGTGCTGTTGTCATGATATGCCCTGGCTGAAGCCAGGCAAGATAGAGCTTTTTGCATATTGAGTTAGAAGAAGAAGTTAACCTCAATTAGCTTAATCGGCACAAACATTCGTGCTTGAGAATCAGCTCTGGTGCAGCTGTCCCTATTGCCAGTTGGTGACTACTAAATTAGAGCTGTCCCCAACTCTGAACGGTGCCGAAGGGCTCCTACAAGTGAAATGCATACAGTGGCAGGCCAGTGTACCCAATAAAGTAATCCTTTCCCGTGTGCATTTGAACAGTAAATTATACCCATCATTCATTTGGAAAGCAAGGCAAGTTTTAAAGTGTGTTTTTCATCTCAGTTGCTGTGTGGTTTTAAAACTAATCTGCCTCAAACTAATGCTGTTCTGTAAGTAGAATCCTTTGAGATTTTCTCCTCAGTTTATAACCTTCCCCCTTTAGTGCGTTTATCAGCGATTCGGTATTGTTTATTGCAGTTTTACACAGGCCCTGCTCCAGGCTTTGCCTCAAGTCTGCTAGAGAGCCATCAGCAGGTCACTTGTACTCCAGCAACTTGGCTTTTCCTTCTGTTAATGAGGGTACCAAAGCTGTACAGAGCTGTAAGAGCTGGAGAAAACTGAAGTTTTATTTAACAATGAAATGTTCCTTAATCTAGCGTGCTACACATCTGCGCAAATCCATCTGTATTTTTCATTCTACATTCTGATTTCTTCTAGTGTATGCACGACCCTGAATCTGAGAGGACTACAAGAAGCTACGAGTAGCTCCTAACAGGAGCCATCAGTGCTGATCTGCACTCCTGGCGTGACATGAAGCTCTGGTTCTCTTATTCCCCAGAAGTCAACGCGCTCTCCAAAAGAGAGGATCAGATACCAAAGATGTAGGTATTATTGCCCTAAAAGCTTCTTAAATGAATGGTTTATCAGACTGACACCTTGATATCACTTATCTCCAAAGGAGAAACTACAGCTTTGTATAATGCCTGGCTCTGCCAAAACTCTTAAGCATGATAACCCTGAGACAACTCATAAGCCCAAGGCTAAGGATGTGCTCAAATGTTTTGTTGGCTCACTTCCTGAATCCTCTTGTTAGTCTTGAAATCAAATAAAGGTCACTACAGAGGGTTAGCATTTGTCCCCCAATCTTTTGTTTATCTGTATGTTCTTAGATTTCATTACAGTAAATATTCCTAGTAACTCTGCCATCTGATGAAATAATATTTGCTTTATGATTGTCTGAGAAGACGCAAATGTGTTATGTATAATCACATTTGGGAGAACGTAATGTGAGTTTAAGGGAGTTATTTTTTTCCCACAGCAGATGTATAATTCAATTAACATTAATGTTGAATCTAAATATCACTTTACCTCTGCTGTACCACGCAGGTAATTACTTTCTGGTTAACTTACTTTCCTTTGTAATTGCAACGATGAAGTTATTCTTAATGCATCTAGAGTACTGAGTCTTGTTTGTAAGACTAGTGAATCCTGTGTCTGATTCTGAACATTATAGCATTGGACTGCTTATGAAAATGATGTGATTCCCTCTACTGTAAGTACTCTGTTTAAAAACAGTGTTAAAATGAATGAATTAAAACATTCAGAGTTAAGGAATTCTGGCTCAAGGTTGGAATCTATGAACACTTTTGCCTGTCGCTGAACAGGATGTCTACAATTCTAAACACAAGGAATCTCACAGCAGTTTAGGGGAGTTACTCACACTGGAGCTAGTGACAGGTGTGAGCATTTCCAGGCTGGTGTGCATGCTGTCCTGGGTTTGGCCAGGATAGAGTTAATTTTCACAGGAAGCTGGGAGGGGGCACAGCCAGGACAGCTGACCTGAACTAGGCAAGGGGATATTCCATACCATGTGACTTCATGGTCGGTATATAACTGGGGGACGCCCCGCAGCAGCGGGAGTGGTGGTGGAGCTTAGATTCCGGGTGGTGAGCAATTGCACAGTGCATCGCTTGTTTTGTATTTTCGTTTGTTTGTACTACTGTTATTATCGTAATTTCTCTCCTTGTGTTGTCCCAGTAAACTGTCCTTACCTCAGTGCACGATGTTCTACCTTCTTTGTCTCCTCCCTCATTCTCCTCCCCATCCCACTGGAGCGGGTGTGGGGGGAGGAGAGAGTGAATGGCTGCATGGTGCTGGGCTTAAACCACGACACATGGTAATCCCCAGACATCAATGAAAATCAAACATTTGATCTTTATGGTATTAGAGACTTTTAACTGGAATGTAACTGTGTATGCTTTTATGTTACGGTACTGTGTGTTGGAGGGAAAGAAAAGGTTTCTGTGCATCAGTGAGCTTGGTAGGATACTGTGAAGTGGCTTCCACCTGCTCCGACAGAGGGGAAAGAGGGTTTGTACCTTTGTTGTTAAAGCCCAAACTTTACATGAACTGTCATCTCCTTGTGCACTGGTTTAAACAAGATCTTCTTGGGCCTCTTCTTTGCCGAGACAACTTGTTAGTTGAACCTAGCTCTTCTCAAAAGTTAATCTTTCAACCAGCAGGCTTTGCTGGAATGGTGTATTGAAAAAAGGCAGAAACTCTGCCCAAGTTATTTTTATTTTTCTCCAGTATTCTTAGAAGTGCTTTCAGAATGGAGGGCTTGTTTTAAAATACCAATTGATATGTAAAAGCCACAAAATATACACTTCAAGGTCCAAACCCAGTTTATTCTCTGATAAATGGTCCTTTGGGGAAAACCAATTACAATGCCAGGAGATAGAGTTTAATCATGTCTTCTGAAAGGTCAAATGAAAATGAAAGGTCATACTCAAATTTATCCCTTCTCAGAGAATAAATGTTTTGTGTCTAGAACTATCTTGGCCACATACCTCTATATATATGTATATGTATACACACACAGAGCCCCCCAAAATGCCCTGTTTAATGTATTCTGTCATGGCAACCTGATCTTCACCTACTCAGATTTATGATTAGTGACATATTGAAGGATATATAGATGTGTTCCTGTGAGGGCATAACAGGATGACAGATCTGGAGGGAGCTCCTATTTTTGCCTTAAAAACACCTAAAATTCTCTTTGAGGAGGAGAAACAAGAACCAGGAGGGAAAGTAACCTTGGGGCGGCTTTTTCACAGCAATTACAAATAATGCAAAATAATTTCATTAACTAAGCCTAAAAGACCTATATTAATAAAAAATTGCTTCTTAGAACCCTTATTTGCTATAACCCTGCATTGTATTTTACTGTGGAATTAAATTCTGATATCTCTGTCCTTTACCATGTAATAGAATGTAAGGTTGTTCTTAATTGTCTCTCTGGGGGTACATTTGCAGATTTTCCTCTCAAATTTAAAGTTTATCTGTTCCCGCATGAAAGATGAAACCATGCTGAAAAATATGGAACATTTACATTTCTTGGTATAAAAATCTCGATATGAGAGCCTTGGTCTTAGTTTTTAAAGTCTCTAGCTTCAGCTTTATATTGCAGAGAATTTTCTTCAGTGCAGGGGTGGCTAGGTGAAATTAAATGGTCAGTTAAGTAGGAAGCTGAATACTAACCGTAGAAGTCCCTTGTGGCCTTGAATTTATGAGTTCCTTAAAATCTATAGCACTGTGTAGTCTTTGATGAATGTTTACCATGCTCACTGCCCCTGGAAGTTAATCCATTGACAAATTTGTGCAGAATGGAGGGGAAAGTTGTGCAAGTGATGGTATTCAGGCTCTTGTAGATCTTCAGTCAAAACCCGCTTTTTCTTTCCAGACTGGCAATTTCTTAATTTTAGGTAGCTTCTGAAAGTATACGTTTCATGCCTAAAATTCTATGTACTTTATTAACATAACCTGCCACTTGTTCACTTGCTTATTGTTAGTAGTGGGTATCTTGTGCATTAAGGGTCTCTGCTAATTAAATTTACACAAACTTTGCCTTCAGTGCCAGTGGGAATGACATTGGATTGAAGTCTAAAGTGCATGTATTTGTACGTGGGTTTCTTTACAGAGTTACCACTTGTACTCGGGAGGAAGAGCATAGGCATCATTTTGAAGACAGCGTGTGGTCCATAAGTGAGGCATGCCACTTGTGAATGTTGGTTTTATGAGCTTATTTCTTGTTGTGTGCATCCTTGTAATTATTCATCTACACTGATTCTTAGACTGGCGGTTTTCTTCCTCTCGGGTGCCATTCTGCACCAAGGTGGACTGGTCTAGGAAAGACGTCATAGAGGTGCCTGTCAAATTGCATCATCCTGAGAAGAGAGTATGGTGCTGTGATACATTCAGGGAGGTGAAAGAGATTCTCTTCAGTGAAACCTCTGAGCAGAATACTAAATTATAGTTCAAATGTTTAAAAACTGCTTTGCTTTGTAATAGCTTCTGTAGTAACTCCATGAGTCCTGTTCTCAGATTTTGGAACAGTAAAGCCCTGGAGCTTTTAGAAGCATCAGCAGACCCTTTCTTTCTTCCCTGACTCTGAAAATGGGTAGAGTTTCACAGGAGCAAATCTAGTGTGGTATGCAGTAGAGAGTCTGAGGAGACCGGAAGGCTGATTCCTTTTATTGCTAGATTATTTTATTTAATATAAATATTCCCTGACTAATCAGGAGATGATTAAGGCATCCCATATCACTGAAAAGTTTTGTCACCATTATAATTTGTAAAATCTAACTGGATATAATTTTACAGAGAAATCTTTTTTCCTTCACATAAAAAAGAAGCAATAAAGAACTCATCAACTAATCCAGCTAACACTTCATATTTCACTCCTAGACTGCTCTAGTAATCAGTTATCATGCCATGCTTCATCCTCATGTAACCTAACCCCTGGGCAAAGAGAAATAATCCATTTCAATTTTAAAATCCTCGTGAAACCACGTGAACTTGATCCAAAGAATAGTGAAATAATTAAAAAGGCTTCCTTTAGCCTTGATGTGCATTTTGGATTACAACCTTTTTTGAGAAATGGTGTTTAATCTCATGAATAGACTATCCTTTTTTTACAGCATGGAATGTCAGATAGAACGGAAATAACTTAATAGCAATTCCTAAAGAATATCAAAGGTCACGGTTTTCACAGGTTTTGCTGGGCCAGATTTTCCCTGGACAATTTTCAAAGCTCTGTTATTTTTAACACCTTTGCAGATATCCATAAGTGGGCTATGCAGTGTCACTTTTTTAATTCTCCCAGGTGGAGTTGCTTACTACCTTTGCTCTCTTGCAGTAGCAATCAGAAATGCTAAGCGAAAGGTAAAGGTGAATATTAAGAAGTTGGCCTGTGGCCAAGTTGAAGTAACATAGCACTTTGGGGAAATAGTGCATGTTGGACCCTTTAGATGTGCATTAACCACACAAGAGGAAACAGCTGCAGATGTTAAGAGGTTAATTACTGTGAGTGAAATGAAACAGCAAAGATGTTGTCAAATTAGCCTACCTGACTATGTCTTACGAGCAACGGAAACACTGATACGGATTGTGGAAAATAATTAAGTTTATAGTTAGTCATGGTAAATAATATGCTAATTATTTTAATTACATTTAACCGAATGGTATTAATTAGATACTTTTTAAAATTCAGTTTTATCACACACTATTGTATCAAGAGTCACAGTTTTGTGAATAAAAATGTTAGTTAAAATATAAGTTGCACTTCTGTACTCTGGCCAAGCCAGAAGTATGGCAACATATATCCTGTTCCATGAAAGAGGGACTTAGAAGCTAAGATGGATCCACAAAGAGACTTTGGAAAAATCATTGTATTTAATTTCAAAGACATGATCCTTTACACTGTGGCATAACTGACTCTGTAGATACCTGAAGCACCTTCCTATTAAGTTCTTAATAGGTCTACAGTTGTGCCCAGAACTACTTCACATTTCTTGGGGATGACTGGCCAGAAACTCAGACAATGCCCTGCTTAAATCCTCATGGGGGTGGAGATTCTCCTGGTGGAGATTCTCAGAGGTCATCTAGTAAAGGATCACAGACTTGAGCTCCAACTGGTTATTCTTTAGTTTGCACCCTAAGGAAGAACTGCTATCCTCCTTCCATATACTGGTGTAGTGGCTAGAGGATTTGTCCAGGAAATGGGAGGTGTGAATTTGTTTTCCTTGTCTGAGTATTTAAAACCATGGCTTCTCAGGACAGAACTATATTTAGTAAGGTGTGCTTGCTGCTTTGAAAGAAAAATGTATACTCCTGCCCATGGGGCAGGATAGGCAGAGCTAATAAGGAGAAGGTATGATTTCTTCTAGCACTGAGTGAAGGCTTTCTTCTCCTGTCTCTTACGCTCTGTGCAGTCACTTCTGTCAAGAGCCTTTTTTTATTTGCTAGATTCCAGCAGCTTCCAAGTTTTGGGTTTTGGATGTTGTTTCAGGAGTTTAACTCTCCACTTAAAAGATACCTCAGTGCCTAACGGAACTTACTGCGCCTTAGTCTAAGCACCTACAACAGACATAAAGCTGTGGCTAGCTCAGGTGACGAATCCATTACTAGATCTGGCCTGCAGCAATTAGTAAAGGGGGAATTTTCTCAGCAAAGATGTCAGATTGCTATGTACATAATGCAGATCTTAATGATTACACGGAGGTAAGATGCCCTGTGCATGCTAGTCCCTTGTTGATTCTAGCCCCAGCTTCCTTCAGATGATTTCACAACATGAATATTGGAAATCATAGAACAAACCTCTGCTCTTACTCTGTATCTATCCCTTCTATAAGCCGTAAGAGTTAACTGACCTTCCATTGATGGGTGGCAGGCATCCAGCTGTCCATCTCAGATGCATAGTTTGTTTTATGTGCATGCTAAGAGAATCTTAGTCTCAGAGGATGAGTCTTTACTAACTGTTGTCTCAAGAAAAGCTTAGCAAGGACTAGATATTTATAACTGGACTGCATTGCTGACTTCATTAGAAAAGATGAATGACCCTCTTACAAGCTTATAATCTATGTGCAGCAAGGATATCCAAGGCACTAGGACTGACTTTGCTATGTGGCAGATCACAGAAGTCTGTTTTATTAAAAGATTCAGGGTGCCTTAGATGTTTATTAAAATATAAAGCAGATCGGGGAACTCCTTTTGAGAATCCAATAGCACAATGGATGTGTAACAAGAACTCAAATGTTTCTTTGCCTAAATTGTAATTCCCCTGATACACGCTTGGACTTTTACATGCAGGTCCTTAACTTCAGGCCATTCAGTTCCTGCTGAGATGCAGCACGTACTCTCTCAGTGTTGGGTTAATGGAACTCTGGGCTTTTTGAAACATGGATCGTGTTTGCTGTTATCTGCCTGAAGTATACTGTGCAGACAGACTTTCCTTGTGGCTAGCCATCCTCCATTAAATAAAAAGCATTTTGATATGTCTATACAGTATTTTGTATTTATAACTATTTCATCACTTTGTTGAAAATAACTCTGGAACACATTCCTTAAAGCTCTGTTTCCTGTCAGTCAGTGAAATCACCTAATTGTCTGATAATTTCAGATATTTTACCACATATATTTTCCCTTCATCGAGGTTTAATTCAGTTAGCCTGCACTTACACATTTCTGACTAATTGGACCGGATGTCCTAATAGTCAGACTTCTGCAGAACTCAAGGTATAATTTAGGTATGGAAAAAGGCTGCTTTATCTCAATTTGTGATACATTAAAACACAGGGATTTTGGAAACTTGCTTAATATACTCTTTCAGTCTTTGCATCAAATACCACAAAATTAATAAAAGAGTAGTTTTTTCATATTGTTAATAAGTCTGTCTACAAAGATTCAGAGAGACACTGGTGAAACTGGATGCTAAGTTAGTATGATCCATTCTAGACTCCCACAACAGAAGAGATGATGAGAGACAATAATTACACTTAATTTGCGTGAATGTTTCGGTTCTGTGGAGTGAGGCTTTATAGTCACCGGAGCTTCAGCAGTAGTTGAGTAAAGGAAATTCTCTGTATTGCCTCTTCTGTGCCTTCAAGTCTTGCATTTTGTACGTCCCTTTGCACTGCCAAGATTCTGACATAGAGGTATCTTGAGCGTTTAATGCTGAAGTTGAGAGCAATGGAGAACTGCTAGAAATCTGCGATAGAAAATGCAACACAACTGCAGAACGTTGCTAAGTCATGTTGCAGCAGTGTGATCGCACATGTAGGTGGAGGCAAGAGAAAGAAGCTGTTAAACTTACTATCATACTTCTGCCTGAGCAAATAAAACTAGCCTGCCTACTCAAAGCAAGGTAGTCAACACTGCAAAACCTGGTGAAATATTTGCCTCAAATGAGGCATTCCAGAATGAGATCACCATTGTTTGCGGAGGAACTTATGGAAAGGTTGGAAGTCATTTAGCCCAGACTTTCAAAGGTACAGCTACTCTCACTACCTTCAGGAGAAGTTGAGCTCTGTGCCCTTTGCGTTCTGTCAGTCACATATTGCCCAAAGGACTATTGGGATACCAAGTTCTACGAGCTAGCCTAATAAGCCATGTATGTACAAGTTAACTCCTGCATTTGTGGCAATGTGAAAATGGGAGCGGGCAGAATGAAAGGACCAATTAAGAAAGGTATTTTGTTTGAGGAGCAGGTAAGAGTATAGCATTGCTGTGTTTCACTGCTCATTATGTAAAACATCTGTTTAATTCCTTTATGTCTTGGGTGTCCTTGTGGCTAAAGATTTGACATTCACAAAACTTTGTTAGACAGGTCCGTGCGAGTAAAATGTTCCTTTTTAGTACTGTATACTGTAATTCAGTGTTTCCATTTGTTTTAGCAGCTGGCATAATAGAATAATTTCTACTGTGATGTCCTCCAGTTGTCCTCTGCTGAAATCTAAGCTATCATGCTGAGGGGCAGAATACAAAAGGTAATTTTCAGATAGATATATCTCAGGAAACCTTAGACAGAACTGCTTTTGGTGTAGAATATATGCTTGCCAAGCTTGTAACCTCAAAACTTAGTTGTATTTCACAATGAGTAAATCAGTTATTTCTATTTGTGATGTATTGCTGTACATAAATATAGAAAAAGTAATTTTTTAGAATATTGATCTCTTTCTAGGTAAAATGGAGATATCATTTCAACCTTCAGTATACTGTGTGTGTATGTCTGCCTTTACGTGTTTGTTTGTATATACATACACACTCTTTCTCTCTCCCTCTCCCCCATACACACACATAATGTGACTGTTCCGACTGTAAAGAAAGAAATGCAGATCTGCCATTTTGATGCATGCATTGCTTTAATTTAGTTGTAACTGTCATTTGGTGCTCTGGGGTGATTTTGGAAATTAAAATGAAAAGTTCATGACATTTTATAAAAGAATAAGGGATTTTTTAATTATTATTTTAGGAACAGGACAACATTGCTGCTAGTATTATTACAGAATGAAGGCCCAGACATGAAAAGGTGTTGAATAGACAGCTTTGGAGATAGGGAGCCTTTGCTTTTCTAGAGATGTGATTATACTTCCCACAGAACAGCCATTTCATGTTGCTGAAATCTGTTCCGTCACCACAAATCACATCAATACAACAAGCCCGTTTAACAAGATTCCTGGAAGCAAGAAAATGTGGATTATTTGATAAAACTACATTTCTGTTTTGTAATTAATTGCACAGAGTGTTTGTGTTTGGGGTGGTTTTACTTTTTTGAAAGATCCATGTTTAAAGAGCCATTGTTTTTTCAATGAGCAAAATCTGAGCAGAGTAATGTCTTCATGTCTTGTCTTTTAGAAAATGAAATAGATTTGAAATCTCAGAACTTAAGTGGCACTGTGCCACTGAGAGATAGCATGCAGCTTCTGAAGGTGCCAAAATAAAAGACAGAGCCAGGACACTCCCTGTGGTGCAAAAGAAGGGAACTACTCCTCTATCTGATGTGCAGAAGGTACCTCAGGTACCCAGCCTCAGAGCCTGGCCTCTCTTCACCAAAGTCTCAGGCCAAAGTGTAGTTTATACCCTACTTTGAATATTCTCACAGCTTACATGGCTATACAGCGGGTGCAAAAGAAGTGAGGAAAGAGTGCAAAAACTTTCCTTTATTTGTTCCTGGTGTAGGAACTACCTGCTTTGACTTTTCACTAGGATTAATGCAACTAAACAGGATCATTTCACCACCTGGTTCTCCATGTGATTTTGTGTATGTAGAGTCAAAGCATTTTTTCTTATTTTTAAAAGAAGTGCGCAGAATTTTTTTCTATTTATTCTTTAACTTTGAGTTTTTATGATCAAAAGCAGAAAAGATAGATAAATGCATAGAAGATGCATTACACACAAGATCAGAAGTATATGAAATTTGGAATAAACCTTTAGCCAAGAATTATTTTAAACAAATTGAGCGTAGCAGGTATAGCTGAATAAAAGAGGTTGCCTGTAAAGGGGAATGCATGTGACCCCATTTTGGGTCCAAACCTTCACAAAGGCATGCTGCAAGAAATGCTGCCAGCCAGCCAAGGAAATTGATACTCACATATTGTACAAAAGGACAAATGACAGATATTTGGAGGGAAAGTGTTTCCTAGGCATAAACAGAAGCAGAAAATAGAAACTGAAAAAATTGTATTGAATGAAGTATTCACTGTGGAGTAATCGTCCAATGCTACTGTGACTGCTGGTTGTTTTTGTTACTTCAGGCTATTTCTACTAAGCCTGCAGATAGATATAGACAGTGTCTATAGGGTTGGTAAACTTGCTATTGCATAAAGTTTTCTCTGATGTAATCTAAATGTCAACAAGATAAGCACATTGAGTTTATTTTCAGTTTTGAAGTTTGATAAAGACAACCAAATCAAGAAAGCAGCCAACAGAGAAGCAGACGTGTAATCAACAGTTTTTGTCTTAGCCAAAAGAAGTATGAAGTGCAAAATTCAAAAGGGAGAAAGATTTGTGGACATTTATGAAATGGTGAGGTCATGCTTATACTTCCTTGTTTTCACCATATGCACTTTGAATGTCTCCATAAATTTGAGTCTGCCCTTACAGAACAGATGGCTAAAAGAGATTTGCACCAAAAGCTCTAGATTTGTACTTACCAATTGCTGAACCCAGAAGCACTGAAAGATTTGCTGTTGCAGTTTGACTTGAATGGTTATGTCAGTTCCCATCAATACAACTAATGTTTGTGCAGCGTGAGCTTCAGCATGAACAAGAATAAAGAACATTGTTTATTGGGGCTATCTGAAGGCCATTATTGTGGCGCAGGAGAGAAAGAACAGCTGTTGCTTCTCATAGAGAACTTCTGTTACCGTGCATCCATGTAATGGGACAAAGAATTCCCCTGAATTTGTTTTCTTGAGCATAAGCAGTGGCATAGAGGCTTAGGGGAATAGTGCAAGAATGGAGGCATGAATGGGCAGGGACCTTGGCTTGATGCCTGCCAGACCATTCTCGCCGCCACTTTCTCGGCTGCTCTTCCCTTTCCATATGGGGCACTTGGTGGGTTTGCATGAAGACAGGAAAAGGCAGAGGCGTTCATCAGGGTGTATGTCAGCTCCATGCTATGGAAAGAGATACCCAAAAGAAAAAGTGTTAGATGCTTATGGTATCTGCCAATGTGTACATCAGGCTGTGATCCTTGTTTCCGTTCCATTGCATACAAATCAGGTTAAAGTTGAAATCTAACCAGTATGGAATGAGTACTAAATAGCAGAGTTTTCACTCTGCTAATCCAAGCTTAGTCAGCTGGTCTGTTGGGTTCTCGCAGCCTCTGGTAATTAAGGTAGTTTACTTTAGCTTTTGGATATTGAGTATCCTTAAAAGCCATGCATTTTTTTTCTCTAGTTATCTGTTATGAACCGTACAACAGTGATGACAACAGTGACTCTAGCAAGCTGCCTTTGGATAGCAGCTGAAATGAGGCTGATGTACATTAACGCCTGTACTTCAGATCATCAGGGCCTTAGACCCTCTAAAAGGCTCTGCAGTTGCAGTGGGTACTGAGAGTATTTCAGAGGATGAAGACCTCTGTGAATATGAATTAAGACAGCATTCACCACCCTACTATACACTACTGAGTAAAATGAAAAGTCTAGCAACAAATTTTAACTGATTTTAAAAAGGCACAGATACAGTTTTCATCTAAATTACTTTTGCTGACTTTCTACCAGAGTAGGCTTACTGATTCTTCACTGACATTCGCCCAATTAGAATGCAGAAAATATCACTAATTAGAGACATACAAGAAACTGACCTTGCTGTTATTCACAGAGCATTCTCTACTCTATTTACGCAATGTTACAAGAAGTTCGTGTGGAGCTGGACTGGTGTATCCTAGTTGCAGTAATGTGGAAGTCAAAGGTAGCTATTCTGAGCTGTGTATGATACCTAGCCTTTATGAAACATGCTTTTTAGTGGACAAGCACGTTGATGAATTTCAAGGAACTGATGCAATATTTTCTATTAAAAATGTAATGGACAGTGGAAAATGTAACTTTGTGGAAAGCACTGAACTGGGTGATGGGGCAAACTTGGATTAAGTTCAGGGATCTGTCTCCAATGTACATGGTGAACTTAGGCAAGAGATCATGTCCTCCATATATCTTAGTTTGCACATGCCAACTTTTCCTTTTGAAGAGCTTAGAAAAGCACTTAACTACATAAGAAGTAGGTATGTTGTATATTGGGAATATGGCAGACACATGACACCTTATACAAGTTGAGCTACAGACTGTTTTTTCTTCATTTCCAGGGTTTGGGTTTTTTTATTCTGATGGCTAACATGTAAAAATGTAATTTCTTTTTTTAGTTTTTAACTTCAACTTAGTATCAACATTGTTTTGAGTTTTTTTATTACATATAGTTCACAGCTTAATTTTTTTTTATTTTTCTGTCTATAAGGTGGAATGATCTAGTTTAATTAGAGATGAAGCTTACAGAGAAAGCCTTTCTCAGAGCTGAGTGATTAAATGCTTTGAGTTTCTCAGACATGTGCTTCCCTTTAGAAGGAATGCATACTGTCTTAATGAAGACCAGGATGCCAGAACATACTATGAAGACCTTTTCCTCCCTGCAGGCAAGAGTCTGAAGCCAATATATAGCCAGGAGGTGTTTTAGGTGTAATTATTTCAAGCTTCATCCCTTTGTCAGAAAAAATATGGCACTTGCCTTTAGTACATTTAGTACCTTAATGCATTTACAACTGCTTAAGAACACTCAGTGTTCCACAATGACACCACTTTGTATCTACTGCTGCATTCCACCTGAGCAATAATAAATCAGTCATTTGAAATGTCACTAGTGGGTGGATTAGTAGGCGTTAAAGAAGACTTCATGTCCTTGCAGGTGTGAGAGTTTACGAAGGACATGTTACAGACGCTTGCCCCGTTCTCGTCCTCTTTCCTTGCAATCTCAGTTAACCACTGTTGGAGGCAGGGTACTGAGCTAGATTAAACTGTGCCGTGACCTGGTGCCACTGCTCTCAGTTACATTGTTATGTTCCAGGTGTGACTACAGGGATGGTTATAGACAGCCATGTATTCATGCTGCTTGTTAACAGTGATTTGGGACCCCAACAACCACTGTGCATAGCACACTACAGTGCTCTGTCTGAATTAATAAGCCATGCCAAATTCAGTGGGCGGAGAGCCACACTGATGTGGCTGCACGTTTTCCAGACTGAAGCTGGGTCATGATCCACCAGACTGAGCACTGGCAGAGCTAACGTGTGATTGTCTGCACCCGTTTGTGTGCATGTCTCTTGGCAAACTGAGGAAGACAGTACTGGATCAGCAGTGCTTGTTTTACATTTGGAAGGTTCTTTTTCTAAACATGATATGTTGGAAATTCTTATTTCCTCTGTATCCCCCCTTCCAAAAGGAAAAAAAAAAAAAAAGAGGTTCTGCATAATCCTGAAAACCCACGTAAATACATCAAGTAGTCTGCTGTTTATCTATAAGATGTCTGAGATGGCAGATCTATATAAAGATGAATTATAATAACAGGATAGTTATTTATGATGATCTAACGGTATAAATGGGGTGCAAATAAAGGTACAAATTAGCATGTAATGTGGCTGAAAAAGGCTGGCCGTCTTTTGGCACATAAACCCTTCATTAGTTTGGACAGGTGTTTCTATTTCAGACCTGACAGTAATTTATGTGCCAAAAAATGTGTCTGTGTTTCTGTAAAACTATTAACTGGTCCAAGATGAAATAATAATATCTTTTATTATTTTTAAAGTGTACCTGGGTCAGGGATGACTTTAAGAATACCTCTGTCTTCTCTCACTATCCATTTGCCAACATGCAGCCTCTTTAAATGTGCTTCTGTCAGTATTCTAACTTCTGCTGAAATAATCCATTATAAATACAAGAGAAATTTTACACTTTTGTTATTTTTACTGTAGTTTACAAATTACAAAATTTGTAATTACAAATTACAGCAGAAATGAACAGAACTTGCACTGTTTCATAAAACTTCTCAAAGTCACTGTGTTTCATTTTTAAGGAGAAAGCAATGCTTGTATTTTAAGAGTATTCAAAACCTTTTGTGCAGAATAAGCCTGTCTTCACATAACATAATATCAGCTGTTTTCACCTAAAATACAGCTGTTTGGGGTAGTAGCCTTCCAGGGCAATTTCCGTAAGCTGAAGAAGTATATTTTGAATACTGGGAATGGAATTTGTTATTTCATGCTGCAGAATGAGTTAAGCATAACCCACAGAAATTTTGCCTCTTTCCACCACTGTCTAGTGAAAGATAAAACAGTTTCATTCTCGTTTGTAGATAGTGACCAGTTGTATAGATTTAGGTGAGTAGTTCTGTCTTGGATGTGCTGATACTCCAATTAATTTGCATCAGCTGGGTTTAGCTGAGTTCTTATAATCACTTTATGTTCAACACCTCTATTCGCTGGATTCAGCCACAGAAATATTGGTATTTTATAAAAGTTTTCAAGAAACAAATGAAACACAAGCACCTGCATTTGCATCCATCCTTGGCAGGGACGTGGTACATCATTTATGTGAACCGAGTCAGCACACTTTCCTTATTCTACACCCACTTCTGGCATGATCTGACAGCATGAATGAAGCCTGCTAATGACAACTGATGATCATACATCACTATATTACTGTATGGGGGTGGAAAGATAGGTATAATGAAACAGAACTGATAGGGCAATATTCTTTATATTACTAGTTACCCATGGGATTGCTGTGAACTAAACCTGCTATCACAAAGCAACGCCCCGTAGACTTCGCTGATCTAGGAGACGTCACTGGGGTAAGTTCAACCCTGTTTAACTCCACTGATTCCTATGACATTTTCAACAAATAGGAACATTGGAAGGTGTGAGCCACACTTGCTTGTTCTGGGATTTGGATCACTGAATGCTTTAGTCGTGTGTTAATTCATGTCCGTTAGGAAAGGTGCATGTTTTTCTCAAGTCATCCTTTTTAAATGGAGAATATATGGGGGTCAAATAGTTCATGAACACAGATCACCATTAAATGAAAGAACAGAAAATGAGACTGCTTGTTTATTTGTAAGAAATTACTATGGAGATTTTTTCTCAAGGACAATTCCCTTTTTCACAGGAAGAATGAATTATTGTGGTCACACTGCGAGGAGTCTGACTGTTACAGAGTTTTCATGTGGAATGTGAAACTGTCAAATATAGGAGCAAAATGCCTATAATTCCAGTCTTACATGGAATAACTGATGACTTCTGTGGTGAAGCAGAATTACTGGCTTCATAGTATGGCTATAATGTAGAGAGGCCTTTATTGAATCAAGGACACAGTAGGGGCTACCAAATGACTCATGGAATGAACACATTAAGAAAAAATTAATAAACTGTGTCACAGAAAAGAGCATGTGGTGGAATTACCCCAAGGGACCTAAATGTAGTGTTCTACCAGATGGACTGCAGGAGAAACACCATCTGATTAGAACAATGTAGGCTTTTCTGTACGACTGTAGCTGTGCATGAACTTGTCTATGCTGGATTTTTTTAATGTATTTCCCACTAGTTTGTTTAGGAAAATTCTTCCTTACGCATTGCTATTTCCCCTTTTTCTTTCTTCAAAGCTCACTGCTTTGGAAAGCTTAGGGAGAACTTCATTAAATTTAATAGAGCAGTGGCAACAGAGGGGAAAAGAAAAATTAACCACTGAGGTATGCTGGCTTGTTTTCTTCTGTTTTGTTCTTTCTTCATGATTAGTGTCACTGTCAAATAAAATTGAATTTCTCAGATACAAATATTGGCATCCTTCAGGCTTTACTCTCTCTTCCAAAGCCCACTGGACGAACAGTAGAGATTGATTATAGTCTTCTTCAAGGCAGTCTGAGAGCTTTGTTCATAAGAATTCAAATCTCTGTCCAAAACCACAGTGTAGACTACCCATAATTCTTTTTGTGGCGGCATTATAACAAATATGTTTTAACTGAAGTGTTTAAATTTGCAACCTGCTAATCTTTAAATGTATTCAACACTAAACAGAACAAGTGCAGAAAATTACATACCTATTCTTATCATTAAATTTGACTCTGCCTAAATTATTGGACTAAATGAGCTGGATTTAATCTAAACTTTTCAAGTTCCCAGAACTTCTGCTCAAAACATGAGAGTGTTTATCATGCATAATTGTTTCTCCTTTGTAGTGTTCTTCATTACCTCTGTTTGCTTTTTACATGCTCTAAATTCCCTTTTAAGTATCAAAATTCATTTCAACAAGGCAGGAAGGCAGCAGTAAGAAATATGTGGGTTTTTTGTGATTCCTACTTCTGCAAGTCTTAATTCTTTATAAAAATGTATTGTTGAAATCAATAGAAGCCCTTGGTGTGCAGAAAATTAGACACCCTAAACCCTTGCAGTTTTTTGAAACCTTTTGTGTTCGAAGGGCTAAAATTTTGTTGTCTCTGCTTGGATGTTTGTGGACATTGAGAGCTCTCATGTATTGTCTGGTCCAGCAATCATCCACCTCTGAAACTCCAGTTAACTGCATTTGGCTTCAGTCAGATCAGTCCGTGAAGTGCTCCCCATGAAGCATGAGATTGCTGCTACTTGCACTCGGACAGTCCAGCCGGGTGCTGGCCACTGCAAAGCTGATCGGGCTGCTGCAGGCACTGTGGTTTGCAGGCACCATAGGTTACAGCCGTGATGATTGCTTTAGTTGAATGCTTTGGCTTTAGTTTGTTTTTAAACGCTGGAGTGTTACATGGCTTGTTTTAATTAAAACACTTGCACGGTGAGGAAAATTCGCCCTTTGGCACTAGATTACTCTCAGAGATACTATAAAAGTAAATATGCGTTAATCTTCTCTAGCCAGGGGAGTTGTACAGTGAACATCCAAAGAACCAGAGCTGCAGACCAGGAGTCAATGGCAAGTTCTGCACTGGTGAAGTTCGATACATACAACCGTTTTGCAGGAGGCTTTTCTTCACCTGTGAGAACTGGAGAGGGTTTTGCTCAGCATCAGGTTGTGGTGTCGGAGCATTGGTCCTGGGGAGCAGAGGGCACTGCTAACACATTCTGTTGCAGAGGAAGATGAAAACAGTCCTAAGCATGCATATCTGCCTCCAAGTTTGTGGCTGGGGCACTGTTGCTCTGGTTGTCATTGCCACACTGTAGTACTTTCTCCTTTTGGAAGAAAACATTTTTGAGTTTGACTTGCACTTTCATTTAACTACAGAACATACACGTGCAGTCTGGATTCATATAAAGTCATAATACACAATTTGTACAAAATTCTTCTTGAATAGACAAGAAGCTGCAGAATGAATCCTACTAATGCACATTAGTACAACCATTACATATTCTCTCAAAAGAAGGAAATGGGAAAAGGGGGATAGCTGAGTTTAATTCAAGCTTCTGATCATTAATATGATATTCAGGACTTTAACACTCAGATAAATTAATATACCTGGTACTTCTAACATGGATGCTCGATTTCTGCTGGATCTAGTGGGAGCTGAACATGCTCCTGTGCAGGAGAAGACCTTCTTTTTGTAGACCTGATTATGCAAACGATAATGAGCTCTGGCCATGAAAGCTGAAATTTATGACAGGCTTGCTTTGCTAGATATGAAGTTGAGAAATAGAACCTGTGTGTGTTCTGCATTTGGAAGTGCATAACTTTATCTCTCTTTCTTTTTAGTCTTATATGTACTCACCCCTAAAGTGAAAGTAGTGTTAAGCATTTGTCATCTCTCAAGTGTGGGAGACAGCAGGCTAAAGTCTTTGAGGTACAGTGGTACGGTCCCTCTGAAGAGAAATATTCAAATCTAAACCATTAGAAAATACATGGTATTCCAAAGATGACCTTACTGTGCCTTAATGTAAAGTTAGAATAATTTCTTTCTGTCTTTTAAATATGTAACATCTTTAGAGAGCTAAAAATGACGTTTCTTTTTGCCACTGATATAGATACTTTGCTGCTGTTTTCTTTTTATTTATTTTTTCCTAAGTCTTCTGAGTCTTCCTCCTTTCTCAAAAGCAATATAATGACAAACATTCTGGAGAGTGTTCTGGTAGTGCCTGGTTATAAGACAAAATCACAAAGTGACTGCTTTGAATATGTAATTCATCCAGGTTTTCTGATCTAGAGACATTAATAGCTTGCAACAAAAACTAAAAGGAAATTTCTAACTGTGTGAAGTTGTACGTGAGTTAACATTCTTGACATAGAAGACAAGATACAAAATCTATCCTAGAAATGTATAGTTAGAAAATTTTAAAATTAGTTGTAATTTAATAAAGCACACTTGTGTCTCTTTTATAGAATCAAATACTTTTAAAATTAATTTTACATTTAAAGTACGATTATTTTCCTGACATTGTTTGTTATGTTATACGTGGTGTGACTCAAGAAACTTCTACATGCATCAGTTCTTGGGTTTGCGACCATCTATGCTGCACTTCTCTAACAAGTCTGCCTTTGAGAATGCTCTGGGATCTTGTCTAGGGTTTTTTTGTTTTTTTTTTTCTTTTTTTCCTTTTTTTTTTTTAAAATAAGTGATTTCTGTGAACTTGGATTCTGTGAAGAAGTTCTAGTGCTTAGCTAAAGTAGTCTCTGCTTGATAGAGATTCTGTAGAAAGGTATCTGCTATCAGCTGTCTTCTGTAAAAAGAGAATACATTTCTGCGATAATTCTGTATTTCCCATTTGTTGTGTTGCTTCACAAAAAACATAGATCCATAAAAAAAATTTGCACTGGAAAAAATACTACCTGAATTTTGGCTAAAATTTTGCTTTGAAATATCCTAACTAGCCATGTGTGTAACACGTCTGGAACAAGAGGTGGCCCTGAACTTCATTTAAACAGACACTGTTCAGCTATCCAACAATGATTTACTTCTAGCTCATGAGATTATTGATCCAAATTAGAAATGTTCTGGTTGTTTTTCAATTCCTCTTGACCTGTGTAAAATCCCAATCACCTAGAGGTAAAAGGTTCCTTACCTAGTTAGAACTGCATGTTGACATCAATTAATCAGTATGAGGACCTTTAACCAGGTCACTATGAAGGTTTATATAATGAATATTCATGAGTACCAATGTAAATCTAATCCTGCAAAACATGAGTGGGAAGACCCTTGAAGAAGTTGCAATCAGCTGTATCATCCATCATTTTTTAGATCAACATTACATGGGTCACAGTTTAATTCATTGCTATTCTCTGTCCTATCTCACAAAGTCTCCAGTTACAGATACTTACAGATAGATTGGACTCCTCCTGCAATAATTAGTTTTTGTTTTAAGGACCATGTATTACCCTTCAGGTTTAAATTGTGTGAGGATAGCTGCAATCCCTCTAATGATTGATATCAAGCTCCTCACAGTTGCACTGGGTTAATAAAGAGTAACATGAGCAAATATAAACCATGGTTACAGCCAGTGAATGTATTACAAGCTCACCTTCAAGTAATCAACAAGGTACTAAGGAAAAAAATATTCACTAGACTATGCCCTAAGCTCATCTAGGCAGCCTTCCCTTAATTTTTCAGTTGTAAGTTATTCTGCAGATTATGTCCTCTGACTAACAGAAGGCAGTATGAGAGAGGCGAGGAAGTGTCTGCCACAATTCCCTTGCGAAGTTCTTCCTGGATTGCTTTGTCAGAATGACAAAGTTCAGACAGAGTATGGGCTCTTCTGCAAATGGGGAGGTAAACTAAGCATCTGTAGGATTTCCACTGAAATAGATGTCACAAGTTGCCTTTTGGAATTTGATCTGCTTGATAATTGATAATTGTAACTGTGAGGCAGTTTATAAGCCCCTGTGGTTGCAGATAAGAAAGAGTTAATGGAGTGACCACTTTTTCCATCCACCTTCATTGCTTCCCTCACTGTGATTCCAAAGCTAATTAGTGGCAGCTCTCCTGAAATACTGCAGCCCAGCCACAAAGGGACAACCTGGCACTTGGCCAGAGAAATATCTCCGGCAGGAGAAGATTAGAGCCACATATTTTCATGTTTTCTCTGAGAGATGATGGGAGACAGAAATCAAGAGCAGCATTTGGTTACCTGTCCCAGACCCCTTAGACTTGCCCCTGCAGAAAACCTCAGGTTTGGAGTCTCTCTCTCTCCCCCAGGGCAGGAGGTAACAATCCCAACACAAACGAAGTAAACATCGCATGGGAGAAAACCTGAAAACTGTGCATGGATCTAGAGGCTTTTGTAATTGTTGGGGTTTTGTTTGTTTGGGGTTTTTTTAACCCAGAAGCAGGGAGATGAGAGAAAGCTGCGGAGATGCTCCCTTTTAGGTGGCTGCTATGGGAGCTGTGGGCACCAGGGGGTGCAGTGAGCACTGTCTGAAGCGCTGAGGACTCCAAGATGCAACTACAGCCTCTCGCTTATGTAGGTTAAACAGAGCCGGGATTATTCTGTGAGATGTGTGGTAACGAAACGCTCGCTGTAATAATTGCGGTGCCAACAATATACTTGAAAACTTAATTTTTATTATACAACTTCACGCGTACTCTTCTGAGTATCTGGCAACATGAGTGGGACTGAAAAGCCAGGAGAGGTGAGAGGCATTTTGAAACATAGTCAGTTCCTACACCTAAATTGTTTGCAGCATCACCTCTATAATTCTTCGCGGCAGAACTAAGCTGTGCAGTGAAACTGCTGAAAACGTGCATGATGATAGAATAAAATTAATTGTACAAGGTTCTTAAATATATGTTAATATTAACTATTATAGGATTATTCTCCAGCCTTGTGCTAATTTTGCTGAAATGAGAAGTCCTTTCACATTATTGTCAGGATGCAGCTTTCCATGCAAAATCAATTTGGCTGATAACACTAGCACTTAGCTGATCTCAGAAGGCTGTTCCATTGTGTTTGTGAAGTCAATCGCTTATTACTTTTCTATAGAAATTCATATACGATATGCTGAAAAGCTTGCAGATAAATAGCTCGGTGTACATCATTGCATCTCTTATTATGGAAATTGCTGTGATCATTTAGATGCAATAGATTTGGGACTCTTAGCAACAGAGTTTCTGCAGAATAAATGAAAGAAAAATATTGATAGGTAAACTTGGTTCAGCAAAATGAGAAGAATAGTGTAAAGCATTTATAATAAAGCAAGGCTGTTCAATTAAAAAGCTAATAGTAAAGGACATATCTGTTTGTGGAAAAACCCACAAAACCAACTGAAGAGAATTTCAACAGTAAATACTGACAGACAAATTAAGTAATAAATGGGTTGAAAGGATTTGTGTTACTTATCTTGATCTAAAGAAGCAAGTACATAATTGCAATTGACCACAGTTTAACCCATTTGCAGTTCACTGTTCAGTGAACATTTTTAAGATACGTAATTTCAGTTGTAAAAGCAAAATGAGATAAATGTGATACGGCTTGCCTTAGTGATATGTGAAGCATAAAATGTCTGTCTTCAACCTATAACCTCTTAAAAATAGAGCTAATGTAAGTGAACATGGTGCCATTCATTAGCATGTCAATGGTGATTCTCTAACACGGTGCCATTAAATTACTGTGGTGATAATTGAGACATTAAAAAAAGACAGATGCTATGTCTGTTTCTAGGCTCTTATAACCCTTTAGCAATTAAATTTCAATGAGCTAACATAACACAGCTATAGCAAAAATTAACAATTGGGAATATCTTTCTGTACGATTGCCTTTCTCTAACAGAATTAATATCCTTAAAGGGCCGGATCTTCAGTGCAGACCCTGCTTGGTTGAAGTATCATTAAAAGGGCCAGCGGCTGGCCTAAAGGGGCTGATCAAGCTTCTCATAACGGGGATGAATGGGACATGGGTGGGGGAGGTTGTTAGATGCTGTGGATTCAGTGTATTCTCTGCCTGAAAAGCGCAGGAAGTGGGAGAATGCGCCAGGGCTAAACCTTTAGTTAAACAGAAAGTTCAACTGAAAGCAAGCAGGAACAGAGTGAGAGGTAGAGACAGAGGCATGAGAGAGAGAGCAGAGGTTTTCAGTTTGTCACCGTAGGGTAAAAGTGATGGAGAGGTGGTGTGGACCCTGTTCCTATCAGTCCCGCTCTCTGGCAGTAAGAACAATCTGGCCACCCTGCTAATACGCTGACGGCTGCCGAAGTAGAGCTGGCTGAAGGGGCCTGGGGAAAAGCTGTTCAATCGCATTCTGCACGTGTGGGACGGGGGCAGGACCGATGAACAAAAATCCCACAGCGAAAGCAAAACAAGCAGATGTGAATCCCACTGACCCTCTGGAATCTGAATGTTTTGTTTGAGTAATTTCATAAATTCTTATTTTCATCATGTATTTAGAGGATTATTTTTCTTTTTCACTTCTGGCCTTCCACACTGTGACGTAATAGTCAAAATTTTCCATATTTAGTAACACCAAGGACAGGGGCTACTAAGTACCAACTGAAATACCTTGTTTTCTCAGCTAGATCAGTGTCTCCTGTTTGCCTTGTGATGAACCAGTTTGATGCACTGACACAGAGCCATTGAATGCTGTAGTGCAAATACGGTATAGTTAGAAGCATTGACTGCTAGCTAAAACCACCTGCTGTCAATGCTGCTGGCCCCAGGCATCTCTTGGCTTCCAAACTCTTTCCCAAATGGTGCTGGGAATCTAAATGCTGGTGTGATGTTCAGGGGATTGAAAACCACGCAACACAGCGTGCAGTGCGACACATCATTGTGTTCCTAAGACAGCTTCTCATGTAGATCTCATGCAACTGTCAAACCTTGTGGCATATACTTCAGTTTATAGGCAAACTTGCCTGTGTCTGAACGGCAAAGGAAATTACAGAGAACGTCCTATTTCTTTCTCAGTCATGTTTGATTGTGGAGCACCGGCTGTACTTGCTAAGGTCTAAACCCAACACAGATAAACTCTTTTGCCTCCCTATGACCTTGCAGAATCTTGGGGCTGGTAAATTCCAGGAACTTTCCAGGGAAATGGACAGGGCAGGACTGGAGGAAAAGGCAGCAGGATGTCTTCCCCAATCACCTTTCCTCCCAGGTAATCTGCTAAATGCTGGAATTCGCTTTTTAGAGGGTACTAATGACGTTGTATGTGAGGGCTAGTCGCAGTCCACACATTGGAAAAAGCTAGGATTTCTTTCCCTTCACTGGAATGTTTGCTTTATCGTACAAGGCACACTGAATAAAGCTGATATATTTACCAGGTCACTCAGAAGTGACAGTGGTCTGTCAGATTTCTGTGCAATGTGTTGTGATGCTTTCCAGTGTACCCAGTATTAGAAACTGCTGATAGCAGATTTTATAGAGCTGTCTGATAGCTGGAGGCTCCCTCTTGTAGTCAAATGAAACTTCAGGAGATCAGAGCAGCCACTTCCACAGATTAATAATTTTTTATTCATCAGGAATAAATTGTAGTGTAAAAGATCTACTTGCAGACTGTGGGTCATACTAATGCAAATCATCTTACTCTATTGGTTTCCTTTGAGGTATGCCTATTTGCACCAATCTGAATAGATGGCCTTATCTATATAACAGTGATAGCATATGGCTTTTAAAAACTTCATGCTGCTGTACTTTAAATCAGAGTGATCATTAGCATCTCAAAAAGCATCATAGCATGGACTGAATTATCTGTAATAGCTTCAATATGGCAACACCTGGCTCAACAGGTGCCTGAAGGCACAGCAGGCCATCTGTTAGTGGTCCAGTTGGATGCTTTCTGAATGCATCTAGCGAGAAAGCAAGGACACGGAGGAATAAAGTTGGAGAGAGGGAATCCAGCAACCTGCACTCAGAATGCCAGGTACAGAAGCAAAGGAGGAATGTGTATTGTAAGTAAGGCTTTTCATTCTGTGTTTCAGTCTGCTGGGAAGATTGGAGGCACTGTGAAATTTTTAAATAAAAGCTAGATATAAACTTGGAGACAATCACCAGCTGTTCATTTCTCTTCTGCAGCATGTGGAGGAACAAAGGCACATTAAAGACCAACAAAAGGATTGAAACAGCATAGAGCAGCATCTGTGTGGCATGATTCCCACTACCACAGGGGCCTCTGTCTTTACAGATGAATTTCACAACAGGGATAAGAGACAACTGGGTAATGTTATTGCCCAGTGTTAAAGATCTGTCTGGTATATAAGTCCTTGTGTATGTCTATACTAAGTCATGCACTGCTCTGATCACATCTGACTATATCCAGTAGGGTGGCTCTCTGCTGCAATAGGACTGTGCCGCAGGTCTATGAGATATGAGCCTTCCCTCAGACAACGTTGGCTGTAAATCGCCTAATGCATAAAAGCTGCTGCTTGTAGTGTTAAAACTTAACTCTGTTGTCTTTGCCGCATTCTTGTGGATTAGCAGCATGGCCCCTGGCATGCAATAGTGTGCCAATTAAACTTGCTGTGCTGGCAAGAGAAGAGCCCAGACAGAATGCAGAGCACCAAAAATCTCAAGGTCCTGAATAGCCATTAGTATTGACATAAGCAGATCTGGCAGACACTGTCTGTTTTGTTTGTTTCTAGTGCTAGGGGGTTTTGTGTTTCTTCACTTGTTTGTTTGGTTGGTTTTTAAGGCATAAGACAGCAGAAGGAGGACAGTCTGTGTGCCTCACCTGGGTTTATGCGGCACTCTGGCTCAGGCCGTATCTTTAAGATTGTATCTTCCCCAACCATGCATCCCACATAGGAAATATTCTGGTGCATAAGCACAGATTGTGTGGCACTTACTGAGTCAGCACAGACCCTTTAGCAGAAGGGCAAACTAGGATACTGTTGAGGAGAGTCAGAATCAGACGTGCTGCCAGGCCCCTGAGGGTAGGAAGAAAAGAGATTTTTTATAGAGATCCTGTGATATTGCATAAAACTGTTGTCTCCAGAGGTGACACTGAAAGCTGCTTGATCTAAGAGCAGGCCTGGAGAAGGTTTGCCCAGTGAGGACATGAGCAGAAGGACTGGTTTTATCTTTTTCTGTCTGAGCTGTCAGGTCAGAGCATTTTCTACATTGGAAGTTTGTTTATGTTCTAATGAAATATTAGAGCAGAGATTCAGAGCTTTCTTTGGCCAAGCTTTGGCACCACCTGGCATCAGCAAGTGATTTCAGCTCCTGTATGTCATTTAGTGAGTAGTCTTCCCTTTTCTAGCAAGTTCAGCTCTGGAGAGCACTAATTTGGTTTCACAGAGAGCAGAACAAAAGTGATATCCATCTCCCTGGCTGTGGGAGAGCTGGGCTTGGAAGGATGAGGCTGCTATCCTTTCTGTCCTTGCAGCGTTCCTGCTGGTTTCAGTTCCTCAAGCAATGATACTGTCGTATGTTGGCTGGAAAGTGATTTGCTTTTTGTTACTTTTGGCTCTGCAGTGGTTTAAGTGAATCATTCACAGTCAGTAACTTTTAAGAACCTGTTCCTCTGTCATGTAATGCCATAGGGAATGGACATTATTAATTCAGAAAACAGTTTCTTATTCGTGTTCTCAAATGCCCTTAATATTATAGTGTCCTGGTTTCATCTGGGATAGAGTTAATTGTCTTCCTAGTAGCTGGTACAGCGCTGTGTTTTGGGTTTAGTATGAGAAGAATGTTGATAACACCCTGATGTTTTCGGCTGTTGCTAAGTTGTGTTTAGACTAAGTCAAGGATTTTCCAGCTTCTCCTCCCCAGCCAGCAAGATGACTGGAGGGGCACAAGAAAGTTGGGAGGGGACCCAGCCAGGACAGCTAATCCAAAGTGGCCAAAGGGGTATTCCATACCATGGGACGTCATTCCCAGTATATAAAATGGGGGAGTTGGTCAGGGGAGGAGCGGTGCTCGGGCATCATTTGGCAAGTGGTGAGCAATTGGATTGTGCATCGCTTGTTTTGTGTATTCCAGTTCTTTTATTATTATTGTCACTTGTTATTAGTGTCATTGTTAGTTTCTTCCTTTCTGTTCTATTAAACTGTTATTGTTTCAACCCATGACTTTTACTTTCTTTTCCGATTCTCTCCCCCATCCTACTGGGTGGGGGCGAAGTGAGTGAACAGCCACGTGGTGCTGAGTTGCTGGCTGGGGTTAAACCACGACATATAGGCACAGGAAAGCCATCTTGAACATGCTTATTTCGTATACGTTCTCTTCATGTAAAAGGAATGCAGTAACACCAATTTTATTATCATTAAGAAAGGCTGGATTGTAGGACTCTCTACCCACTAGTGTCTGCGATCTGTATGTAAAAAGTCCCCCCACTAGTGTTTGAAAGGAGTTTCAATCCTGCTTGTCCGTGTGTGAACATACATGCCCAATTTTGCCATATGTACATCATCCAGGGTAGCACAGTGAAACAGGAACATAAATGTTCTTAGTACATGAGTGCAGTTCATGTCACCCAGCTATAATTTGGATGAAAAGCAATAGAAGTACTGCCTAGTATATTAAATAATGGAAAGTACACTCTTATACATGAACTTGCCAGTGCTTTGTTGAGGAGCATGCAGCTTCACACCAGCACAGTGGGCACTGCATGGTCTGCTCAGGCTTTTCTGCCAACTGTGTAATTAGCCTGAATGGGTGGAACCAAGAGCCTTTACACTGACAAATTCCCTTGGTGTGTAAAAGTTGTATAATGATGGTTAGCTTGGTGGTTTGTTGAGACATTAAGAGCGTAAAAGGTGAAAGCTGAACATATACCTGATAATCAAAGGAGAAAAGAAATGGGCTTTTTTGCTTACATTTTTATTGGCATTCATGCTAGTGTGAGCCAAGCTTCTGAGCTTTACATTTGCATTTAGTAAAAGCTTTCAGGCCACATCCTCTAGCCTGAAATGTATCTAGGAGAGATCTGTCCTGATGATATCCCCTCCTCTGGAACATGGGAAGGACTGAAAGGCAGCTGTCTCTGCCGGTAGAGCTCATCCTTGCTGTAGAAGGTCCCAAACACTGATTACAGAGGTTCTGGATTTGGCAGCCCTCCTTCCTGCATTAAGTATCTCTGAACATAGGATATGTTCACGGGTGGAGACCTGTCATTCATTTCAATATTTTCCCTTCTCTGCTGCAGAGATCCTAACATTCACATATGTTTACCAAAGGTATAAAAATGCACTGTTACGATAATGCATTGGAAACCATTCCCTTTTGTGAAGAAGGAAATGGGTACTACATGTGAAAAAATGGCAGGACAGCTTAGCGTTTGTCTGTCCTATATTAACAGGGGTTGATCAGGATTTCAATTTTTGTTCTAAGATATTTCAGATTCTAGTCTTGTGTCAGTCTTGTGTTTTGAAAGCTAATCTTGCATTTTGAATGCTAATCTTGCTACTAGAAGATTATGCATACTGTTCTGTTGCCTTGGTGTGAGGTATAGCAGGTACATGCATATATTATTTTTAATGAATATGAAAAATGCCAGGGCATCAGAGCTTTAGCCTTCATAACCTTTGTTACCTGCTCTCTATGGAATGCTTTTTTTCATGGCAAAGAATTAACAAAAAGGAAATATTCAGTATGGGGAATTTTAAAGGTGAGTGAAACCTGTGGATTCAATTTTGATCAAGACTTTGCAAGAAATATTTCCATGCAGGCTAAGGTTGATCTGCATGTCTCCACAAAACCCATGGAAGCCAGTTTTGATTTGAATGTGGTTGCGGCTTCACATCAAGTGTGTTTCAGGCCAGAAAGTACTTTTCTTATTCCTTGTGGAAGAAAGCACAGAATCTGATGATAGGTTAAAGCTGTCCATCTACCAGAGATCTGTGTAGTCTGCCTTACCCAGCAATGTTAGCCTCTATACTCAAATCAGTCACCTTGCCATGAAAAATTATAAATGTTTAGTGGACTGTGAACAAATGGCACACAAGTCTCTCCAGTCTGACAAATGTGAAGGAAAACAGTTTCATGGGGTAGGTCTCCTGGGCTGGTGCAGCCCAACCATGTCTTTACTCAAGTTTCATTTTTATGTAAAGCTCTGTGACGGGTGGACCCTGGCTGGACACCAGGTACCCACCAAAGCCGCGCTCTCACTCCCCCTCCTTGATTAAACAGGAGAGGGAGAATATAACGAAAGACTTGTGGATCGAGATAAGGACAGGGA
>JAVKLA010000039.1:11350164-11367179 GCA_034782735.1 Sagittarius serpentarius | reverse complement strand
ATCCCACTGGGTGGGGGGGGAGCGAGTGAGCGGCTGCATGGTGCTGTGTTGCTGGCTGGGGTTAAACCACGACAGCAGGGAAAGAAAAGTATGGACTAGTTGTAAGAAGTGTATTATTTAAACTCTAGTGCACCTAACAGAACACTGATCTTCCCTAAATTACAGCCAAACAGCTTTGTACAGCATCATTGGGTGAAGTTATTGATGTCTACTAAGGTCATTACCTTTTTCTTTTTATCTTAGATAGCATTGTAAACTATGTGTTAGTTGATTTACTTATTTATTGAGTTTTCACCTTGTTAAAAAAAAAGGTAATGTCAGCATACTTGCTCTGACTCGATACATTTATATGTATTTATTTTTATGCTCCGGGTGACTAGGACTGCTAAAACGTTATTTCTACAGTAAACCTTGAAAACCCTAACTGAGGAGAACGTACTACTACTCTTCAATCTGCTATCATTGTTAGGCTTTCCTTGTTGACTGAAACTGCTCAGACCTGCATTATTTTGTATCTCTATTCTAACATCACTTGTTTTAACAGAGGATTGTCAGATGACTAGCAGTGTTTTTATATTATCTACTTGCCAGAAGATTGCTAGGCTAACTGTTTTGCACTTACATACTTGGTTACAAAAGCATGTTAACTGCAAAAGACTACATAATATGTTAAGTGCATAAACTAAAACACCAGCACATGATAGACACAAACCTTATCTGTAATTGTTCAAAGTACATCAGTGTTGTACTGTGTGAGCTGTGAAATTTTAAGCTCAGTTGCTGCTGGTTCATCTTTATCTTCCAGTCATGACTCATGGGATATTATACCTTCTGCATTTAAGTGGAAGGTCCAGAATCACATGGAAGGTATGGGGAAAAAAAAAGACTAATATTTCTGTATTTTATGATCTTGGTTGACACCAAAGATTCATTGCACTTAATAGAAGTTTTTAAAAATTCATCGTACTTTTCCTGTTTGGATCACTCATTGTCTTGAATCTTTTTGAATTTGCAGTTCTAACAAGTGCCAAGTAAGGGTATTGCATCTGCAGTTAATATGATTAATTACTGAACTGCCAAGAGTGGTCTTGGAATCTCTTTGAATGAGCTACAACAGTTGATACCCCTGTTCTATTTTAACCAATTTCAGGAAAATAATCTGCTAGTCTCTTCAATTGTTTTCAAAGTCAAAAAAACAACAGGATCTAATTTCAGTTAAATCTTAAAGTGTCAAAAAAAACCTGAAAAGAACTCTTGATACAAGTATTTGCAGTCTTTAACATTTGCCTACAAACTTAAAGTTTAATTTAAATTAACTATGTGGCCTTAAAACATAGTTTTCAGCTTAATTGGTAATGACTGACTTCCTTTGGGAAATCTATTGTGTTTCAGGGTGACTGTCGAGAGATTTGTGTTGCACAGTGCCCTTGCCTCTCCCTCACAGGGCCATTGGCTGATAGAGCTCTTTTTGTTGTTGTTTTCTGCTCATCTTGAAAGTACTCTGTTGAAACTGCTGCATTGTTAATGAAAACACACTGTGTAGTGCCCAAGATACTCTCCTTTGAAAAAGGAAATTAAATTTTAAAAGCTTAATTAAGATAATGCTGAAGATCCAGTTCACCTACAACCAAATGGTACCAGAGTTAAGGGAGTGAATGCTGCTATGCCAAAGAGATTCCAAGACAGACATCTTTAAACTGATCTTGTGCTGTTTTATTTGTAAGCAATTGTGTACCTTTCTTATTTATTGCTCATCACTACTGAGGCAGCAGATAATTTAATTTGTGATATCACTGACAGAGAGGCTTCCTCATTACCATCAAGTTAATTTGTGCTATTAAATGTGTCTGTTACTTTCCCACTCGTATTATGAGCCATTGTAGGATGTTTCCTATTGCAGAGCAGCACGTTTCATGAACACTTGCTAATTAGAGAACTGCAGTGCAGCCTGTGATTAAAGCATTTAAATTTCAGAGTGTTCTGAGGACCTGGTATGAATTAAGAAAATGCTGAGTGAGCTTCATTTGTGGGAATTTTGATTAGTACCCACAGTTCCACTGAAGACTTCCACTAGGATTTGGTCTGGCATGCACATACTGGTATGATATTAGTGGTTTGTTTATGAAGTGAATGATGCCTAGTGTCATATCAGAAGATATTTCATTTTAGACTCATAAAAAGAAATTCAGGCCTTGCTCCAGGCTTTCATAGAATGGATTGGGTTGGAAGGGACCTTAAAGATCAAGTTCCAACCCCCCTGCCATGGGCAGGGACACCTTCCACTAGATTAGGTTGCTCAAAGTCCCATCCAACCTGGCCTTGAACACTTCCAGGGATGGGGCATCCACAACATCTCTGGGCAACCTGTTCCAGTCCCTCATCACCCTCATGGTTAAGAATTTTTTCCTAGTATCTAATCTAAATCCACCCTGTTTTGGTTTAAAACCGTTACCCCTCATCCTACCACTAGACTCCCTGTTAAAGAGTCCCTCCCCATATCTCCTGTAGGCCCTCTTTAGGTACTGGAAGGCTGCTATAAGGTCTACTCGGAGCCTTCTCTTCTCCGGGCTGAATAATCTCAACTCTTTCAGCCTGTCCTCATAAGGGAGGTGCTCCAGCCCCCTGATGATCTTCATGGCCCTCTTCTGGACCTGCTCAAGCAGGTTCGTGTCTTTCTTATGTTGGGGTCCCACAGCTGAACACAGTACTCCAGGTGCGGTCTCACGAGAGTGGAGTAGAGGGGCAGAATCACCGCCCTTGACCTGCTGGCCACACTTCTTTAGATGCAGTCCAGAATGCGATTGGCTTTCTGGGCTGGGAGAGCACATTGCTGGCTCATACTCAGTCTTTCATCCACTAATATCACCAAGTCCTTCTCTGCAGGGCTGCTCTCAATCCACTCGTCACCCAGCCTGTATTTGTGCTTGGGATTGCTCCAACTCAGGTGCAGGACCTTACACCTGGCTTTGTTGAACTTCATGAGGTTCACACAGGTCCACCTCTTAAGCCTGTCAAGGTCCCTCTGGATGGCATCCCTTCCCCTCCAGCATGTCAGCCGCACAACACAGCTTGGTGTCGTCAGCAAACTTGCTGAGGGTGCACTCAATTCCACTGTCCATGTCGCCAACAAAGATGTTAAACAGCACTGGTCCCAGTAGTGACCCCTGAGGAATGCTTGGACATCAAGCCATTGACCAGAGCTCTTTGAATGTGACCATTCAGCTAATTCCTTATCCACCCAGTGGTCCATCCATCAAATCCATGTCTCTCCAGTTTAGAGACAAGGATATCGTGCAAGACAGTGTCAAATGCTTTGCACAGTTCCAGGTAGATGACATCCATTGCTCTTCTCTTATCCACCAACACTGTAACCCCACCACCAAATTTGTCAGGCAGGATTTTCCCTTAGTGAAGCCGTGTTGGCTGTCACCAGTCACCTCCTCATTTTCCATGTGCCCTAGCAAAGTTTCCAGGATGATCTGTTCCATGATCTTTCTGGGCACAGAGATGAGACCAACTGGCCTGTAGTTCCCCGGGTCTTCCTTTTTTCCCTTTATAAAATGTGGGTTATGTTTCCCCTTTTCCAGTCAGTGGGAACTTCCCCGAACTGCCACAACTTCTGAAATATGATGGATAGTGGCTTAGCCACTTCATGCACCAGTTCCCTCAGGACCTGAAGACGCATCGCATCAGGTCCCATGGACTTGTGCACCTTCAGGTTCATTAGATGGTCTTGAACCTGATCTTCTCTGGTCATCTTTAACTTCCCTACAGATGAGTGTCTTAGTTTAGGAAGTCAGTTAAGCTTCATGAAAGTTCCACTGCTTCTTCATCTGTTGATCACAAACTTAAGAGTTGTCTGACAGCTACCTGAGAAATATCTTGGATCCTGAAGGACCCAAGAACCCTAACTTCTTTTATTCATTAAAATAACATGGGAAGTATATAGATTATTTCTTTTTGAGATCATGTTCAACTACAAACTATTTCATTTATCTTTGAAGTATTTTGGCTCGTAATAAAAGTATTGCTTACCCTGTTCTTACAGCACATCTAAGTGCTTGTAAGTAGTGTTAAAGGTGGGAGAGAAGAAATTTTGGGTATTTGATACCACTTACCAAGATCCAAAAATAAAAGAAGGATGCACATCTTTATGTTGAAGGGTGTAGAATTTGTGTGAATGGATGTTGAAGATACGTAAACTGCCAGGCTGGAACAGGATTCATAATTATCACCCTTTTTTCTATCCAGAAGAAAAACTTCACTAGGATGAAGATTGTGAAGTGTGATTTTATAGAACAGAAACAAACACAAGGGGGTTGGGGAAGAAGGAGGACAGCAAGGAGGATGGAGAACGATGGGCACTTTCTGCCTTTCATCCCTGCACTCTATACTGAACTTAAGCACAGAAATGTTTAGGGCTCCATTCTCTGCTTGCCGAGGCTTGTGGTTCTTGTGTTTAAGTCTCTTACCATCTGATCTCTATTATACTCTTGAAGAGGAGTTAGTCATAAAACAGCTCCCTGAAATAGAAGTAGTAGTGGGTGGGGATAGTTGAGCCTGCCACAACAAGCAAGGAAAAACTTTGGTGAAAAATATGAAAGATGCAAGCCATTTTATGTGACACTTTTGAGGTCTATCAAAAGACTTGTCCCTGTGGAAGCAGATGCAGAACTGGGAAGCGGAGTGGGAAAGCCTTCTTGTGACTCCTGAGCACATTATTATGAATCTCACCTGTGCTTGTGTCAGTTGGATAGTGAGGCTTCTTCAGGGAATATGTCAGAGCGACATTCAGTGACAACACCTGGAAATATAGCACTTTATTAATGGTAGGCAGTTCTCACAGGCTGCCTTCTTTCCCTGCCTGCTCTCAGCCAAACAATACAGGAATCCTCTCTGACAGTAGTCACAAATAGGAGTCTAAATCTTTTTATATTGAAAATGTTCCATGTCAGTGTGTCTTAGCCAGATAAACAGTATCAAACAGAATTAACTTTAACATGAGGAAATGCTGCAGTCTCTTGTAGGAAATCAATGCAGGCTATTAGGTTTCTACTCGGAGAGGCCCCATGTTCACTAAGCACAACTCTGCTCCATTGGACATATTCCTTTCTGTGGGGCAAACCAAGGTACCAGGCCTTATTAAGCCTTAAGTCTCTAGAGAAATGAGATTTTCCCCCAAAAGAAACATTCTCCCTTGCTTGTTTGCTTTTTTTTTATTCAGGCTAAATTTAAAGTCGCAATTAACTTCTCTGTCTCTCAATCACTCTTCTGGGGTCAAAACAGTCTCTCAGTTGTAAGTGCTTGGCTCTAACAAATTATAACAGGTGTGTTTCCTGATTAAAATGTTTCAAAATTTGGCCCTTTAGGAGCACATAGAGCAACATGAAAAATCCAATGCTAGTGCTGAAGGGGGGAAAAAAACCCAAAAAGTTAGATATGAGTCACAGTTCATGACTGTCTGAGACTGTATATTGATAGCACTCGGTAGATATATGAAGAAAGCAATTTGTGTTTACCAGCAATGAATCAAGCAGGAACCTTTATTTACATGTGCACGTGTGCACGCGTACACATATACACACACAGTTTCCTGCAGGTTCACTATTGCACCTTGGCTTCCAGATGTTGTTCATTTCCAACGCAGCCTATAATTCATGGGTGCCTAAGATCGGAACTCTGTTTTGGGCCCTTTGAGTCCTCTCCTTCTACTCTACCCTCCCCTGAACTCCTTCCAGTAGCTCCTCTACAGATGTGCACCCTGTTCCTGGACAGCTGCACAAGATGGCTGAGCATGGTGGGTCCCACACAGACATTCTTTCAGAAACCACTCTTATTCTTCCCTTGCTGTAGCTTTGGCCTACATCTGCTAGTGGAGATGCTTTCAGTGATAGTCGCCTTCCTTCTTGTACTTGAGCATGGGATTTAAGCATAAAGAAGTCAGACTTTAGCTTGCCTAAGCTGTGTGAGTGATGGGTCTTGAAGGCTCTCCGCATACCCTCTTGTAGGGAAATCTGTTATAGTAAACAGTAATAATTTTTTTATAGTCATGAAACAGATTACTCTCTTGAACTTGTGCTTATGAAATACTATTGTTATTTTGCTTTGTTTGCAAGTTTTGGAGGCTAGGCCTGAATTTCTCATGCAAGTTAGACTGACAAGAGGCTCCATGGACTCTTTCACTTTAGGTTAATTAATTGGGAACTATGGGCAGGGTTAAAGCACAGTACACCTGGCTGTGATTTATTTCTAGCTTTTGACTGGTATACAGTCAAGCTGAGGGTCAGAAAATGACCACTTCCCACAAGTAAGTGTAAGTCCTTTTTCCTATTTAGTATCCTGGAGGAGAAGGAAACCTGAGATCTCACACGCACAGCATTCAGGACACGTATATGCTCCTTTGCAAGAAAATGAAAGAAAGGTTTTGATGTTATAGGGCTGAGGGTGGGCAACCTAGACAGTTTGTTCATTGGTACTTGTTAAACATCATGCAAAATAAAGGTAGCAGGGTTTTAGCCATCTCACTCAAAAACATAGTTATGCTTTTCATTTTGAAGTGTATCCATTTGTCTAATTCTATTCAATCCACTGTTCTCCAGTTTATACATTACTCAATTATTTGTAGGCATTCCAATTTATCTTTAGAGTCAGTAATTCTCAGTCATGAGAGAGTCATGAGTCACAAATGCTCAGTTATGAATATTCATTTAAAGAAGGCATGTGGCAACTTTCCTGTCCTCTCTTCAAATGACTTATAACTAAAAGCAATATGAACCACATATTTGAGTGTACCGTTCCTCATTTGCAATTTGAGCATACCATATTAAATCTTTGCAAAGACTTGCGCTAGGAAAGCTTTTTCACTAGAGTATTTGGGAAATACAAACAAAAAGAAATATGAACAAAGCAAATGGATATTCACATAACATTTTTAATGTGTTCTGCAGGCTGTCTGCAGAGATTCATTCTTTTCTGTTTCATCAATCTCATGTATATAATAAGCAACTAAAGTAATGCCTGACACCAGATCAGATTTTTTATGCCTAGACACTTGTGCAGGTCTTGTGGGTGGATTTTTCCACTTTTGCTAGTTCCAACTAAGGATTCTCTTAAAGTGGAGAAATCCCAGGTGAAGAGTAGAAGAGATTGTTCTTTATATCTTTTCTCCTGGAGGTCCTAGTACAAGTAATGCCAAAGGAGATGGCAGCTGATACAATCTAGAGTACCCTAATGCACTTCTAGCTTGGCCTGGAATTGAAGGCAAGGATACAGGGACTTCTCATTCAGCTTTCTGACAGGCTGCTTCAGCTATGTACATTGTAATGGTGTGGAGACTTAATTTGTTCGTTAGTGTGCTTCAAAACATATTCAAAATTACATCCTCCAAACAACATAGTACTATTTGGAAATCTAGGTACATTCTAGGAAGAATACTGAAAGGAAATAAGTGAAAAGCCCCAGTATTTGTTTTCTTGCAAGCAGAAAATACATATTTTCTAAACATTTATGCACAGATTAATAAACCAATGATAGAGCGTTAAATCACAAGAACATGGATCAGATTTACCTTCTTGAACCATGAAAAAACCTTCAATTTGTGTGGAAAAGTTAACCAAAACTTATAGGTAAGAACATTTAATTCATATGTCAGGTAATAAACATTAAAGAGTAGAAAAATTGAATGTCAATTTTCCATTAATTTCTAAAGGGAGACTATAGGAGTCTGCGTATGACCAGTCATGGAGAACCAGGAACGTGCTTCAGATACGTTATGCAAATCTCCATTGTTTGAGATTTTTATGACCAGACTGGATAAAGCTCTGGGTAACCTGATCTGACCTTGTAGACCTTCTAGCTCACCTTACTTGAGCAGGAGGTTGGGTTAGAGACCAGGTGAGGGTCTGTATAACCTGAGCTGTCCTACAGTCATATCCTGTAATGCAATGTGCTGATGAAGCCAGAGAATGGGAGCAACAGGGAGGGAGTAAAAGTAAAAGATACACCAATAAAGTAGTTCACCTAAGATGGAGAAGATGGATGGTGCCTAGCACTCTGTGAAAATTTGAACCACTTTGTAGCAATCCTTAATGTGGACCTCACTGAAGTATGAGCGTAGAGATTGTTTGTTTTGGGGAACCTGACTGAGCATGGGCAGAATGGGAACCAAAAATATTAAGTACTTTTTTCTGCCTCTTGTTGAGCTGTAGGAGATCCAGTTTTAGATTAAATTTGACTCGTTTACATCTTGATCCTGCCTTGTACTTAAGAACTTTGAGATGAATGTTGAGGGAAACAGGAAGGAGTCATGGCTCAGCAGATGACTGATGCATATATAGACACAGTAGTTGACCATTATGACAGAACTTAACTATTTAGTACCTATTTTCTGTTTCAAACTCTCTGCAGCCCTGACATCTGATGACAGAAGTCTCCCAGGTGGAAATTAACTCCCTTGAATTGGAAGAATGTAGAAACATTTTTGATCTAAGGGATTATCAGTTACAAAATTGCAGTTATCACTGTGTTTTATAAAAACAAAAATATACAAGATGATGTTGCCCATGTATGTTTATAGTTGGCCAATGGAAAAAACATGCAGTGTTACTGATCATTGATGAATGTCAGCTGCAATGTCTGGAAATGTGTTTAATTTCCTCAGCCTTTATCCCTTTCCTAAATTTAAGATCAAATATGAAATATCTGTTGATGCTTGCTGAAAGTATGAGCAATGCCCGTTTGCTCTCTGAGCTTGACTTTCTCTATCTGTAGCTCTGCGAGTGTCCCCTTCGATCAGGCAGAAACATTGCTGGGGAGGGAATCCAAGATACTGCTGAAGACAGCAACATTGATGTACTTTTAGTTCTTGCTGTCGAGTGAAAACAAACTACCTTGATTTTTTTTTTTTTAATGGTAATTCCACTTACCCAGAGGTGGGTGAGAGGAGAAATGACATGTTATTTTCACTTGCATGTTCTTGTTTGTCATTTTAAAATCCACAGTCAGATGATAACTGAAACCCCATGAGCCAAGATCTTGCACTGCTTTTGTAGTGTTTTTCCACTGCTTTCTTCTTGTGGCTTTTTAATGAAAGATAAATTTAAGGCAAGAAGAAAAAACATGTATAACCCTTTAATGCCTTTACCTGAAAAGAAAACGTTTCTGTATGGTCTTATGAAACCCAGGCTTAACAGCAAACTCTGAAAGAAGCTATCTAGCTCTGCCTGGATGAAAAGAAAGTAAGACAAGCCTATAATACATTGATGATTATGATTATTATTGCTCTAATAAATAATGTAGTAAGCTTTAACTGGATAGCTTGAGATGTCTTGGCAGAACTATCTGACTGACACCACTCAAGAAAATCACATATTTAATTTGAGATCTGTTGCCAAGAGTTTCACTGATAGCTTATAAAGCACAAACAAAATAATGTTTGTGCCATTTTATGACCATCACAGTCCTGTGGAGTACATAATCCAAGCCCTGTTGAGAGTGTGCAAAGTAGATTCATAAAGGAATTTTTACTTTTCAACACTCAATTTTTAGGACTCTACTGGAGTTAATGGCAAAGTTCAGAGCCTATAGATCTTTGCAAGGAGAGTTAAAGGCCATGAACAGAAGTAGGTAAGGCACCTGGGAATGCCTGCTTAGCCAGTAGGATGTGGAAAGAAGGTGAAGAAAGGACAGGGTCATTCAAGGAACTTTAGGAATACCTTGTGAATTCCCTTTTCTGCAGCCAAGCCATTCTTGTCAAGATAAAAAAGTTAGCAAGCAGGAGAACCTGATAAGACTTTGGGAGATCCTCTGTTTTGTCTAAGAGCTTCATTCTGGATAATCTTAAACTGGACCAGCTCTACCCTGTACCCAGACTGCTCAGAGAAAAGATAGTATGAATGCTGGGCATTCCCATACATCTGTGTTGAGTCCAAATCACAGAGGTTTAAAATAAGTAGGGATTTAGGTTGTAGTGGGTCAACCCTGGCAGGGTGCCAGGTGCCAACCAAAGCCACTCTATCACTCCCCCTCCTCAACTGGACAGGGAGAGAAGATACCACAAAAGACTCGTGGGTCAAGATAAGGACAGTTTAATAAAGCAAAAACAATGTTCACGTGCGAAAGCAAAGGAAAACAAAAGATTTTATTCTCTACTTCCCATCAGCAGATGATGTCTGGCCACTTCCCGGGAAGCAGGGCGTCAGTACTTCTAGCGGTTGCTCTGGAAGACAGATGTAAATAACGAATGCCCCCCCCCACCCCCACCCTTTCTTCTCCCTTTACTTAGCATTTATAGCTGAGCTGACATCATATGGTATGGAATATCCCTTTGGTTAGTTTGAGTCAGCTGTCCTGGCTGTGTCCCCTCCCAAGATCTCACCCAGCCCCAGCCTGCCAGTGAGTGGGGGAAATGTTGGAGAGACAGCCTTGATGCTGTGTGAGCCCTGCTCAGCAGTAGCCAAAACATTGGTGTGTTACCAACACTTTTCTAGCTATCAGTACACAGCACAGCACTATGATGGCTGCTGTGGGGAGAATTAACTCCATCTCAGCCAGACCCAATACATAGCTGCAGGATTTTCTGATTGCAATGTGGTCTGTGCCAGCTAGCAGTGACCTAAGAACACAGATTCTCTTGCAGGGCTTCTTAAAGGAAGCTCTGCTGCAAAGTAGGGAGAGACAGAACAGCTTCAGGAGCTGTATTATTCTCGTATTGCTACTCATACAGTGTTAGAATAAAATTATACTTTCCCTGCTTCTTGTATAACAATTAAGAAAAGCTGTTCTGCTCTGTTACACTCAACTATTGCCTGGAAAACAGCTCGCTACAGGAGTGCAGCATTATTTACGTAGAAGTGGACCACCAGTGTTGAGGGATTTTGAAGACCCTAATGCTAGGAATTAAAATGACAGCTGATGACCTACAAGTGAAAAGAATGTGGCATTATCCCCCAAGATATAAGCTACATTTATGCATTGGTTTATTATTTATGATGAATCTGCCACATGCATTTGAGAAATTACACATCAAGATCTATAATAATCTTACAGAATACTTTGTAACCTGTGGCTGCTAAATTGATAACCTTCTTTACTGACTCAGCTTTGCTTGCACACCCCATCCCATCCTCTTACTCACCAATTCTTGTTTGGAAATAAGGAGATGTTTGTCTCTTAAAATTACCTCTTTTGAAAGACAATATACTCTCTGATTCATCTAATCAAAGCAAGGCACTCTTTTTTTCCTCCTTTGCCTCATTTAGGCATTCCTCGTCAAACCCCAAATCCAAGCCTAAGTGACTGCTGGCCTGGGAGCTCTGTTCCTTTTATGCATTCTGCCAAAGTCTGGCATAAAGCCCAGAAGGAGCTTAAAGCAAACTTATCTCATTTCCACTGAGGTCTAATAGGTGTGGGAATTCCCCTGAGGTAGCATGGAAGTAATTTTCTCATCAGCTGTCAATGGTCCCAATCCACGTGGCACAGATAATTTAAGCATCTCAAAAGGGTAGCTTTAATTTAACAGCAGCTCAGACTGGGTCCATGACCTTGAACAATAATATATGTTTTCTTCCTGGTTTGTGGGACTCTGCTGTATTTTATTGACCTCCTGTTTATCTTATATTGTCTAATGACAGTAGTCACCTTTGTAGGAGATACCTAAGAGGTATTCTGTGAATTCTTGCAATAATTATTGTTGGAGGCCAGGTTTAAGTGTGTAGAACAACTCTGTCATTGCATGGAGTTTGGCTGAGGGGAGAACATCCTACAGAAACTTGTGTCATCACCTAATAGAAAAAAAAAATTTTTTTCTATTTTTGTCTTATCTTCAGCTTTGTCTAATGACAAATCCAGCCGTTAGAGACTGCTGAGTGAAGAGCTTTCACAGAAAACGATGTGTCATATGTTTGTAGGTGACATCCCTGGCATAATATGTAGAATCATGTGATAAATGCGCACTGTGCTTTGCCTCTGGCCAGGGTTAGTTGCAGTATTCAGTTTAGTAACTGAACAAAGGAACGTGGAAAAGAAAACCAAGAGCACCCAAGTTGGCTGGACCTGAATTGTTCTTCATTTGTTGGTTTTTGCTTTTCTTGGGGAATTGCTTTCTTGGGAAGTGGAGGGGGGGAAGAATATGGTCTTAAAATGAGTTTTTGGTTTGAGACATTTTAAACTATTTTGTAACTGAAGCACAGGAAGAAAAACAATTTGAACAGGGATTTAAAACATTGTTCACAAAACATTGGAAGCATGAATATGATTGCATAATTTGGGACTGGGAGAATATTGCTGGGCTTCAGTGAGGATTACAACAAAAGAGTACTGGGGGAACACTAAGCAAAGTTCACTTACTGGGAACTGGAAGAGCACCACATTCTTACTGAACCAATTCTAGTGTAAGATCAGGTAGGAATAGATGTGTGGAGGGAGTATCTTATAGCTGGGTCAAGTTTTCTCTTACTTTAAGCAAAGGAATGGTTGGGTAAGTAGCACTTACACAGAAAACACTGAGAGAGCAGTGCGTCATTTTTAATCAGTGTCTTCTCATTCTATGTCCTAAATATATTCCTTTGTATTCTTTCCCTTCTGTGTTTGACTTGTAGCTAGAGTTTTCTGCTTTACAAGGGAAAGGCAAAAAATAATACATCTTTTAAAAACACTCTAAAATTTTATTTTCTACAAGAGAAAGTGTATACAGAACACACAGCAATGTGGAAGGGTGTAAAGGATTTTACAAAAATTTAGTTCTCCTTCCCTGAGTAACACAGCAATCCTAAACTCGTAAAAACCTTCCTGCCTCACAGCACTGCCATGTATCTTCCGTCTGTGGGGTCATAAATGTTGACTTTCACACATTTATATTCTGGCAAATGTGTATCATTAAACTCAAGTGTTTCCTTGGTTCTGCTCTAATTTTTGTATTTGAAGATTCACAGGCAAATATTTTCAAGTAAAAGACGTGGCTGTCTTGGGAGGCTGAGGAAGAAAAGAAGAAATCAAACTGGTTTTGGTATTGAGTACGTGTTCCTAGAGTTACCTGTGACAGGAGGAGACTAAACACCCAAAGTCTGTTCTAGTCAGGTGATTGTAGCACCTGGACTTGTTTTGTAGGTGCATGGAATGGACTCGCTCCAGAAAAGCCTGTTTTTGCTGGAAAATGTAAGCATCCTTGCTTCAATTCAAGCTAGGAGTTCAGGTCCAATAAATCTCAAATGTTTCTTTATTAACTTTTTGATTGGCTAATTCAGATTTTCAAAATATATATATTTTGTATTAAAAGATTCAAGAAATCAAATTTGCTTTTGCTTACCTAATTCCTACCAAAATTAAAACAAATTTGGTATTTTTACTTTTTGGAGTCAGTGTCACCAAAGTAGCATTTAACACTTTAAGGCCTTTTTTCACTTTCTAGAATCAGTCCAGTTACTGACATTTCTTTATAAAGAAATCAATCTCTGCAGAACTGAAGAACTCACTTTCTATACAAGATCTTCCAAGAAAGAAAAACACCCACCTAGAAACAGAGTTTTACATTCATTTCAGGACTTTCATTTGTGTTTTCTCAAAATTTTAAATTTTGCTGCTTTTGATTTGAAACATTCTGTGTGAGCTTTCTGTTTCCAAAGATCTCTTGTCTACCTCAATAATTTTCCTCCTGCTCATTTCAGGGTGGAGTATTGTTTTTCTAAACTGTCATATGTAATATAATTGAAAGGTAATGTGGTTTAAGCCCAGCTGGTAACAAAGCACCACGCAGCCGCTTGCTCACTGCTCCTCCCCCGAACTTCGGCCCTAGTGGGATGAGGAGGAGAAAATATGAAGAAAATGCTCATGGGTCAAAGACAAGGACAGGGAGGGATCGCTCACCACTTATGGTCATGGGCAAAAGACAGACTCAACTTGGGGAAAAAAAACAAAATCAATTTAATTTCCTACCAACAAAATAAAAATGAGGATAATGAGAAGTAAACCCCATATCTTAAAATACCTTCCCCCACCCGTTTCTCCTTCCTGGCTCAACCCAACTCCTGGTTTTCTCTGCCTTCTCTGCCCCGGTGATACAGGGGGATGAGGAATGGGGGTTGGGGTCAGGCCCTCACACACTGTCTCTGCCGCTCCTTCCTCCTCAGGGGCAGGACTCCTCACTCTGCCCCTGCTCCGGCCTGGGGCCCCTCCCACGGACTGCAGTTCCTCACAAGCTGCTCCAACGTGGGTCCTTTCCGCGGCCTCCAGCCCTTCAGGCACTGACTGCTCCAGCGCGGGCTTCCCCACGGAGTCACGGCCATCTTGGGGGGCACCCACCTGCTCCGGCGTGGGGCCCTCCCCGGGCTGCAGGGGGGCACCTGCTCCCCCGCTCCCCTCCATGGGCTGCAGGGGGACAGCCTGCCCTCTCCCCAGGGGCTGCGGGGCCATCCCCTCCTCCAGCCCACCCCCTCCCCATCTTCCTCACTGACCTCGGGGTCTGGGTAGGGGTTTCTCTCACATCCCACTCCTCCCTCTGCTGCAGGTTCCCCTTCTAAAATCTGTTATCCCAGAGGCGCTGCCGCCATCGCCGATGGGCTCAGCCTTGGCCAAAGGCGGGTCTGACTTGGAGCCAGGGAAGCTTCCAGCAACTTCTCACAGGAGCCACCCCTGCAGCCCCTCCCCTGCTACCAAAACCCCACCACTCAACCCCAAAACAGGTAGTCATACTGATTTCTTATCATTTAAATTTCAAGTTTTTTAAAGAAAAAAGTGAATATGAAAATGATTATTTGTTTAACTTTCCTAAAAATAAATTAGACATAACTAAGTTTCCAATTCTTTGAACTCATGAGATGACTTTAAATGATTATGGATAACAGGGTTGAAGGTATGCATGCATGTTGGTGGCTAACAACTCCCAGTAAGCAGACCATTTTTAATTTGTTCCCTAAAATTGTGACAATGAATCCCTCTATTGTGGTAGCTCACAGCCAAGGTGGGATGTGCAATCCTGCTCTTCGGGGTCGGGGAGCCACGAGAGAACCAATCTGAGTCGTTGGCATTGAGCTACAGTTAAGTCTGGACAGTTAGCACCTTGCAAAGTGTTGTTCCTCTCTTGCCAAGTGAATTTTAATACTGCTATTGTACAAATAACGATATTGAAAGGTTTTATTTATTGCAAGAGGTAGGAAATTGGTGTGTTGTCTCAAATCTGATTTTTATGTCCCAGATCCAGATTTGAGTCCCACACTTGCCTTGATGAAGCTGAACTCAAATATGAACACGAGAGGGGATGGGGACAGAAACCGAACAGGGTAGGACATTTAAAGGGACATTTCTAATACTGATTAGTGTGGTTTGCATTGATTAAGGACTAGTATGAGGAAGTCGGCCCACAACTTTACTTACAGTGATTATATGACAGAATAATTCACTTTGATGTTTTAAGGTAATTTATTTATAAAATATTTGCATGTTAAATGCAATTGTTCTCCTTTAAACTAAGTTTGCATTAAGCTTTTAACTAAGTTTCAGGAATGATGTATTGAGTCAGCTAAGCTTGCGTAAGTTCCAGTATTCTGCTTCATGAATAAAACTGTCAGACTAAAGCAACCAATAACTCTCTGTCTTGACATTATGTTCAGTATAACAAATAAATCTTTAGAATCTCAACAGACCTGGCAACTTCATTAACAGTTACGCCTGCAGCAGAGAATGAAAGAAAATCAATTCATGGAGTCTGATATTTTAGGGTTTACAGCAGAGAGGGGTTAGTGGATTGCTGATGAAACTCCTGTGCTTTAGCTCAATCTTCCTCTTACAGAGTGGAACAAGAATTGTAAAAAGAGAATACTTCCATCCAAGAAAGAAACAGAGTATGAAACAAGGGGAAGGGTGTAAATTATATGGAAATAGAAGCCAAAACAGTTTATCTGGGCTCTCAGGCCTGTGAATCCTAATTCCCTCTTACAAGAAATATCTATTTCCTATAAAGTTTCTCAAGTGCAGCTATGGCACTTAGGAATTCACTGCTGCAGAAGACAATAATTAGGAGATTAATTTAATTTCAGATTAAAATCTATTAAGAAGTCGTGAATATGCTGTATCTCCCTTGGTTCTCACTGCAGTCAGTAGCTCTTAAATAGCTGATGTTTAGTGATGGTTCAATCCTTCTTCCAATGAAGGCAATGAGAAAACCTCCCTGGCTTCAAAGTAGTAAGGATTCTCTCTTCCATAAGAGAATAACCACTGAAAATCTTGAGCGTACAAAGCCATGCTTAAATACTTGAGTTGTTCCCCCCCCGCCATAATTCTTCCTTATAATACAGACATATCAAACTGGCTCCTGAGTATGATGAACTCTTAAAGCTTTAACTCTAAAGAAGCAGTATATTATATATGGATAATTTGTGTCACAGTTTCATCACTTCGAAGGAATTCAGTCCTAAAGACTTGGATATAGCCGTGTAAGGTTCTGATGTCTGCTATTACGCCACAATTTTAGTTGCACATAGCCCGTGTTTTTTCATTAGTCAATATAAATACTGTCTTTAGAGTACAGAATAATGTTTTTGTTTACCATATTGTTAAACTGTAAGTTGGTACAACTGTGCTTCACAGCTGACTATCTATAGCATTTGGGATTTACCCTTTTTTAGAGAACCTATAGTATGAGAGAAAAATAAAAGGGTAAAGATTAATGTACAAGCTGTACTACAGTGTAATGAACTGACGTATTATTTTTCAAACTCATCATGCAGTTAAGAAATTGTATTTCATAATTTTAAATATCTGTAAAATGGATCAGATTTTTCCCTGTTAGCTTCCGAATGGAGACCGGTGACAAGTGGTGTCCCTCAGGGGTCGGTACTGGGGCCGGTGCTGTTTAACATCTTTGTTGCCGACATGGACAGTGGGATTGAGCGCACCCTGAGCAACTTTGCCGATGACACCAAGCTGTGTCTTGCGCTCGACATGATGGAGGGAAGGGATGCCATCCAGAGGGACCTTGACAGGCTTGAGAGGTGGACCTGTGCGAACCTCATGAAGTTCAACAA